>OX451738.1:564295004-564607504 GCA_948472305.1 Vicia faba | reverse complement strand
TAACAACAATTTAAATCCACAATACGTGGTTGCCGTACCCCAAATTTGACCTACCTCTTACTTTTGTCTGGCTTAGACTTTGCATCCCATTTGCATCATTTTCACTAAGTCGTTTGCATATCATGCATCCCGTGGAATCAGGCACTTTGGTTCAAAGCATTAGGGTTGTGCCATCCTTATGTTTGATTATGGTTTGGAGTTTCTTTATCAGGTAAAAACACATTCATTTGGTTCTTGAGAAGTGGATTGTAAAATAAAGTTCTGAGGTATCATGGGTTTCCTTCTTTGTCAAGTCACAGTGATATTCTTCAAGGTCCTGAATTAGGGTTTCGATTATGTTCAACACTTCGAGATCTTTCTTTATCAATGTGCATCATCATATTCGAGCTTGTTAAATAAATCAAAATTATGGTCAAGGGTTTATGACTAACATTGCAAGTATTTATGCCATGAAACAAGTGATGATGTTGCGAACTCGTATGATAATCAAGGCATGTTTTCTGGTTTTACATAAGTTACAAGTCACTTGTAGTTCGAACATCAAGATTAAGGTTCTCATTGAGAGTGCAAGTTTAATTCAGACACGATATGAAGATTGAGGTTGGAAGACAAGGCATGTGGTTTACTTGAAATACAAGTTATAAAGGTCATTTATGATTTCTTGAAGTTTATGTTACAAAAGCAAGATGTATCATTCAAATCATTCAAGTGGGGAATTTTAAATTTCAACCAATATTTAAGAATTGTCTAATTTCCATACAACAAGTTCTTCATTCATAAAGTTCAACGAGAAGACATTCAAGTTTCGTATTCATTATATTTGTGGGCAATTTACAAAGCAAGTTACAATTTGAAATACAAGTTACAAATATTTTGTTTACAAAGACAGAATGATTGTTATTCAAGTTTCTTTGCTTCATCTTCAAGCAACTTGTCCTCACTCCTTGCTAGCCATGGCCTCTTCATCTTTCAATCTTGCTTTTGCCATCCCATCCTCATTTCTCATGAAACAAGAAAGAGGGAAAGAGTTAGCTAACCATCAAAATTTGAATAAGATTCCAAGTGAGAACAAATTATTAAGAGAGAATTTTCATTTTCATCATTAGGGTTTGTGTTTAGGATCAGAAATTCAAGGGGTGCGTTCAATCATGTGTTAATCCTAAATTCAAAGCCTCATAACAATCAGAATTACATTGTCTTAATCATGGGCCATGTCCCAATTGTAAAACACAAAGTTTAAGCTTTCATTCACAAAAGGAAAACAAAGTCAACAAGCAATACTGCCAACAATGTGTTTCACAGGAAAAATCAGCACAAAACTGCCAAACGACAACAACAAAACAACAGCAAACAGATGCGATATAAAAGGCAACAAGCGGTAAAAAAGCCAAATAACACAGCAGGACAAATAACGTAGCAAGCCATAACAAAGCAAAAAACAGAAGCCGTGACAAGCAAAACAACATCTGCAATCAAAAGCCAAAGACAACATCCATGACAAGCAAAGGGAAGACTTGCATCAAGCAAAAACTGTCCAATAAGGCAGCAACCAACACGCAAACCAAAAAAACATAAAACAATAGGAAAACTAGCAAAAACAACAGAAGCTCATAAAAACACAGCAGGCTAACAAATAGCCAAGACCTTAAATATATCATCATTTCCCTAAAAGTACAAACCCTTCAAAAAATTGTGTTAAAAGGAGAACAACAGTTCTACATTATAGAGAGACAAAGAGGAAAATATTGAGATTAGAAGGGCATCACCTAACCAAAACCATCAAACTAGCTGCTATATTGTCCAGCCCTACACCAAAACAGAACAAGGCAAAACCAAAACCTGCACCACATTGCAAGACAAATAAAAAAGTCCAAAAGGACCTACACAAATAGCCTGCACATACCCTGTCCCAAACCTGCAAAAACAACATCAGACTTGTCCAAAACAGTCCCAAAATAACATCAAATAAAGCAACATAAAACCTGCATCCCAAAAGCAAAAAGTCAGCATACCAAATGTTCAAATTTCTCAAACATTTCCCTCCAATTCTCACCATCATCTCAATATAAAAAGAGAGAACCTTTGTTTCATTGACCAATGACACACAACCAAAGAAAAAAAGGACAATTTCACACTTAGAATCCCTGTCAAAAACTTTCTTCAGTCTCATTTTCCAATATATCTACACAAAAATCATATCACCCTTAATTTCATATTTCACCAACAAGAACCATCTGCCACTAATACCACCGCATCTTTCTACAAACCGAAACGACACACACTCCACTATCAATCTGCAAACAATCAACAAACCTGGAACAGAAGAAGCACCACACTCATATTCCAAATGGCCAAAAATCAGAATTTTAGCAAAAGGGGAAGGAAATAAGGAGCATACCACTGGTTTTCTTTGTTATTTTATCGTCGGCATCCGAATCCTTGGACTAGCTCCAACCATGTAAGTTTCTTTTCCTTTCCTCAAATGTATTGATTGTAGCCTCGCTATGGTGATATCAATATTTTTTTTGCTAAGCCTTGGAACAGGTATGTTAGAGAGCGTTAGGTCATTGTCGTTGATAAAAAATGAGGGAGCAAGAACCTGTGAAGAAGTTATAAAAAATGATAGAAAAATAGATTTTGTTAACTGTGGGCAGAGCCATAAGAGAAATAATCATGAGTAATTGACAATCATATATTTCATAAAAAAGGGGTTCTACCTCAACTTCCTCAACCTAACTGCAACATAGCTCTGTAATCATCGATTACATGATACTCATCTCTAAACTCATATGTCTCTGCACATTATGTCACTGTCTTTATCAAGCCATTCATTGTCTCGAACCACACAAGCTTTTCGCATACTATAAAACATAAAAATCTATTAATCAAAAGTTCAATCATTCATAACAACTAACATAGCAACCTTAAAAGTATGATAAACAGAATTTGAAGAAGGGGAGAAGGATCGAGTCCAATACCCGAGAGTGTCCCTGCCTCTATCATTTTGAGCTTGTCGTTGTCGTGTCGGAAATCACCATTATCGATGTAAACCATGCGATTGAGAGAAGGCCATGAGTGGAACATTTGTTGTTGTTAAGCTGAATGTGAACAAAAGCGTGGGTTCGAGGAAGGTTCATCGTGAGAATCGATTGGGGGTAATTCATTGTAGCGGTTTTGGTTTAGATGGAATATAACAGAAACAGAGATTGAGACACGATTTTAGTTTCTGATCGATTTTTCTTCAAGGAATAATTTTCGGTATCGTAGCTAATTTTGATGGAAATTTGAAACCGTGAGTGCAGAGGAAGAGATTTACAGGGGCAGTTTCAAAAGAGATGAAGAAGGTTTATAATCGTTGGATGTACGGTTTACAGAGAGGGGAGTGAGGTATCAAGGGAGGAGGAAATTGGATAGATGAATGAGTTGAGATTGTTGCTCACAGGGGAGAATGAGATGTTGGGGATTAGAAGATAGGGTTGACAAACCCATTCCTTTGCTTCGCTTGTGGGGGTGGACCCGGGTTTGACCTGACCCGATCCTTTTAGGCCCCTAAATCTCTTTTTTTTTAAATTTATTTTCTGTAAGCCCAACCCTTCTTTTGTGCACTATCTTTCTTTTTATTTTTTTATTTTCAGCAATAACAATGATATCTTGGGCCTTTCACAATAAGCCCGTCAGGATTTCTAGCCATCAGCCCATGATTTTATTTTAAACCCCCCTTTTGTTTATCATTTCTATTTGATTTGTCGATTAAAAATAATTTTTCTTTCAATCTTGTTTATATTTTCTTTACTTAAAAATCACAAAAAATATACTTAGAATTAAATTGTTAATTTTCTTTTAAAATTTATTTCTAAGGGTGTGTTTATCTATAACTATACTTGGTAAGAGGAAAGAAAATGATTTTATTAGTGCGTTCGTGAGGGTATCACAACCCTTTCCTACGTATCCAGTGAAGGAAACATAACACCGTAGTTCCTCTAAAAATGTTGGTTTGTTGGTGTTTTTTAGTGGAAGACGTTAACTCACAGATTCTAGCAATAGGCACGACCCGTATCGCGGTAGAACGGAGACAATATGCCCTTGGGGGGAGTTTGGGTATGTTTAGTGTGTTTGCGAGTTTTAAATGAATTCGAATAATGATTTAATATTTTTGGATTTTTGATTTGTGAATGAGAAGTTTTAAATTTAGTTACAAAAGAAAAGTAAAAGGGGTAGTCTATCCTAATGTTGTCATGTATAGTGGTGACCTAAAAGTCTACCTCAACACAAAGCGATCAAAAAAGGATTTAATCGCCTCATGGAGCTACGTAAAGGAGTATGGTATCAAGGTTTGAACGAGCTAATAAAGAAACTTAAATTGTAAATGTTTTTATGGGTTTTATTAAATTAAATAAATGATGAATCTAAAAGTAACTTAGAACCTAATTCTAGAATATCTTTGTTATTTACATGATTTTTAAGTAATATTAAAAACAAACTAAAAATTAATTTTATATATATATATATATATATATATATATATATATATATATATATATATATATATATATATATATATATATATATATATATATATATATATATATATATATATATATATATATATATATATATATATATATATATATATATATATATATATATATATATATATATATATATATATATATATATATATATATATATATATTATAATTTTTAGTTTGTTTTTAATATTACTTAAAAATCATGTAAATAACAAAGATATTCTAGAATTATGTTCTAATTTACTTTTAGATTCGTCATTTATTTAATTTGATAAAAACCATAAAAAACATTTATAATTTAAGTTTATTTATTAGCTCGTTCAAACCTAGATACCATACTCTCTTACGTAGCTCTATGAGACAATTAAATCCCGATTTGATCGCTTTATGTCGAGGTAGACTTTTAGCTCACCACTTTACGTGACAATATTAGTGTAGACTACCCCTTTTACTTTTCTTTGGTAATTAAATTTAAAACTTCTCATTCACAAATAAAAAATCCAAAAACATTTAATCATTATTCGAATTCATTTAAAACTCGCAAAACCACTCAACCAACCCAAACTCCCCCCAAGGGCATGTTAAATCCGTTCTACCGCGATACCGGCCGTGCCTATTGCTAGAATCTATGCATTAACATTGCAAACTAAAAAATACCAACAAACCAACATTTTTTAGAGGAACTACGGTGTTCTGATTCCTTCACTGGATATGTAGGAAAAGGGTTGCGAGACCCTCACGAATGCACTAATAAAACCATTTTCTTTCCCCTTAGATAAACACACCCTTAGAAACAAACAAATAAAATGGATCTCGTTGAGTACAACATATGTGAGGGGTGCTAATACCTTCCCCTCGCATAATCAACTCCCTTACCCTTTCCTTTCGTCCCAAGACCACCTTATCCATCCTCTTGTGATTTTCTCGATATTTCCCCTTTCTTCGAGATAAATAAAGTTTGGTGGAAGCTCTGTGTTTTTTGCCGGTAGTTTCAGCTGGAGACTCTGGTGGGGTATTCTTTTTCGAGTCTCTCCTAATTTTGTTTATTTGTCTCTTTGGGTGTTTAATTATTGGCTTTATTTTGCTTTACTGTTTTATTTCTTTTTTACTTTATTGTATTCTTTTGTATATATTATTGTTGCTACTCACATATTCTGGATATGCTGTGATGTTGGGTTGGGTGATTACATTTGATAAGTCCTTTACCCGGACTTGGGTTACACCTAGGATTAGGACAGGCGGTATAATCATGCTAACTTTGAGGGAGTAATCCTGAAGAAGGAGGTATGAAACCCCCCACTCAGTGGAGGTCCCCTTTATTGTGGCGTTGTCTACCGAGTAATTGGGAAGACAATGTTGCTTTCGACCTGAGAGTCAGAGAAGCTGAGATTTGTAGAACCATCAACCCATCCTAGTCTTTTTAGGTGTAGCATGGAGATCATAATGGTGTAATCCGGAAGTAGTTATCACGCGATGCTGCACTCTGACGAGTTTTTCTTACGAATATTACTGATTACTGAATAATTGGGACATCGATAATATCCAAAGGAAGAGCGTAGACTCCGAGGTTTCCCTGGAACCTTATTCGACAGGTGATAAACCCCTAGTACATACCTCATGGGTGGTTACTTTGACTCCATGCCTGTGATGTCAGACTTTTGGTCCTGTTACTTTTAGTTTATGCAAAGGACTACACAGTGGTTATTCAGAATATATGGATCTAAAATCTCATGCCCATAGAATACCATGACATCATACCATCATGTATATAGATCTCATATCTAAGGAATTCCAAAGACAGGTTTCGTTGGTCGAGCTTTTCAAAATTGAAAACAAAATTTTAAAAGATAGATGAGTCTTTGGATTTCCTCAGAAATGAAGATAAAATATTCATTCATACTATCATGCATTCATTATTCACAACAAAAAACTTATTGGGGTCCCTTTTCCAGCATACTTCAATAAATAGCAAAAACGACTTTTCCACATCCCTACCGTACAAGAAGCAACCAACGAAGACTTATAAATCTTTTTGAAGAGAATCATAATGCTCTCCGCCGAGATATGGACACCATGTGCACTCACATGGATCATCTTATGGAGACCCTTCATGTTGTTATCAAGGGTCAAGAAGAGCTACATCAAAGTGGTGCCAAGCTTGCTATTGTTGCCTCGTCCACTTCTACCAACGGGAAGAATGATAATGCAAATGTTGAGACCCCAAATGGAGATCCTCGAAATGATGTTGATGATCATCACGACGTCATTGATCTTGATGAACCCCACGTGAATCTTGTCGTTGGAGTTGCTGAAACTGCAAAAATGTACCATGCTCTTGAAGAGCGTCTCAAAGACATGGAGGGTATTAAGACTTCGGGTTTCAATACTGCTGCAATGTGTCTCGTGCCTGGGGTAGTTTTCCATCCCAAGTTTAAGGTTCCTGATTTTGACAAATACAAAGGCACCTCCTGTCTAGAGATCCATCTTCGTTCCTACTGTCTCAAGATGGTAACCTATGCTGAAAATGAATTGTTACTCGTGCACTTCTTACAAGATAGCTTGACAGGGGCACCGTTGGACTGGTATATGCAACTAGAGAAAACTCATGTCAGTACCTGGGGAGAACTTGCTGACGCCTTTTTGAAAACATTATCATTATAACACTGCCATGGCTCCTAGGCATACTCATCTTCAAGGGATGGTACAGAAATCTGAAGAGTCGTTCAAAGAGTATGCCCAAAAGTGGCATGAACTGGCTGCAAGGGTCTAACCTCCTCTCTAGGATCGTGAACTGGTTGATTTGTTTATGGGTACTCTACGAGGTCCTTATCTCCAACACATGCTCAGCAGTACCTCTACCTCTTTCTTTGATATGGTCATTATTGGAGAACGCGTTGAAACTTGTATTAAGGCTGGAACGATCCAATGTATCCCTAAAAATACCAACAACAATACTGGTATTGGTAGGAATTCATTTTCTGGTTTCGTCAAGAAGAAAGAGGGTGAGACTAGTGTTGTCACCATCAACCAAGGAAAAGCTTACGCATATCCTCAAATTAGATTTCCTTATTTCCTAACACCTGCTGAAGTTCCTGACAAATATGTTCCTCAAGTGTATGCTGCTACAACTCTAGCACCCTGGACGGCCCAACAACGGCCTTTCACTCCGCAACCACAGTATCTTCCACAACAACAATTTGCACCACCTCTAACTTATCAACAACAAAATCAACAACCTAAAGGTCCGAGAGCTTTACAGAGACAAAGGGCGCCTGAAAGAAGATTTGATCCCATTCCTATGTCCTATTCTTAGCTTCTCCCTCAGTTACTTGTCAATCAGTTGGTTCAATTACGTGAACTTGGTCCACCACCTAATCCTCTCCCCAGGGGGTATGACATTAATTCTCATTGTGAATTTCATTCTGGAGCCCCAGGCTACATGATTGAGAATTGTAGAGCATTTAAATGTAATTTTCAAGACCTCCTCGATGCAAAGGCCATAAATTTCAACCCTATTGGTCCCATTACTCAGAATAATCCCATGCCTCCTCACCCAGGGGCAGCAGTCAATGTTATTGAAGAAAGTAGTGAACAGACTCTGGTAACCAAGGTTGACGAGATCAAGATGTCATTAGGAACTATTAGAGAACATTTGTTGGAGCACGAGATGCTGCAAGAAGTCCATGATTTTTGCTTAACATGTTCCTCTAAACCTGAAGAGTGTACTAGTTTGAAGATGTCTATCCAACAGCTAATGGATCAAGGTATCCTACAGGTAGAGAAGATATTTCGAGAAGAAGAAATAGATGTCTTGCAAATTCCTTATTATCCGAGAAGCATCTCGGTAACACCAGGTACCCCATTGACAATTCAGGCTCCTACTACCCCATTAACGATTCAAGCTCCGGTTACCCCTGCAACACCTCAAGCTCATGTTCCTCCTTTATGTAACAACTCAAAGGAAGTTTCGTGGGAGTATAATATGGTCTATACTCTTAGGAGGAAATATGAGTGTCCTTTAGTGGCTGACAAGAGTATTACCAAGATTGCAGGAACTAGTAACATGACTTGTAGTGGTAGGATATTTTCTCCCCCACCACCGCCTCTCAAAGAAACTAAACGTGATGCTTTGGCCAAGGCTAGGGGCAAGAAAGTGATTGATAGTCAGCCTGAACCTTCTGTAGGACAAGAAGCGGAGCAGCTTTTGAGGATTCTTAAGAGAAGTGATTACAAGGTGCTGGATCAACTCAACCAGACGCCATCCAAGATCTCCATATTGTCTCTCCTCATGTGTTCGGAGACCCACCGCAATGATTTACTAAAGATTTTGTGTTCTGCCCATGTTACACAAGACATTTCTGTGGCCCAGTTTGAAGGGATCGTAACCAATATTGCTATAGGAAATTGTTTGGGTTTCTATGATGATGAGCTCCCAATTTAACACAGAGCCCACAACAAAGTGTTGCACGTTTCCATGAAATGTTTGGATATGGTTTTATCTCGAGTTTTGGTAGATACGGGTACTTCACTCAATGTGATGCCTAAGACTACTCTGTTTAAGCTGAATATGGACGGGGTGATGATGAGGCCTTCTACCCTAAGTGTTGAGCATTTGATGGTTCAAGGAGATCTGTTGAGGGAGAAGTGGAATTTCCTGTCAGGATTGGTCCGCACACTTTCTATCTATCATTCTATGTTATGGACATTCGTCCATATTATACTTGCCTATTAGGTCGCCCATGGATCCATGTAGCTGGAGCTGTGACATCTACTCTTCATCAACGCCTGAAGTTCATTGTGAATGACAAAGTTATTGTCGTTTATGGAGAAGAGGATGTAGTAATTAACAATCTGACAACCTACCGTTATGTGGAAGTAGAAGGTGAGGTGCAAGAGTTGCCCTTTCAAGCTCTTGAGATTGTTTCAGTTGACAAGTTCCCTGTCATGGAAAGTAAGAAGTATGAAGCAACTATGACCTATTTGAATGATGCCAAAGCCCTTATAAAAGCTATATCTCCCTATGAAGGTTGGGAAAAAATTATTGAAGTACCTGAGAAGAAAGATTGTTGTGGTCTTGGGTATCATCCATCGTCCTCCGTGCAAGCCAATTTGGTTCCTCTCAAAGGAAAGAAGGTTCCCCCAATTTCTGAAGTGTTCATCAGTACTAGTACAAGAAAAGAAGGATAGGTTCTCTCAACAAATGATGAAGGTGACGATGAAGATGTTTCTAGATTATTCTATCAGGTTGCGCTGGACCAGGAACTCAGCAATTGGACTGTCGTGGACATCCATGAGGTTGCTTTTCTTTTCATATTCTAAATATTTTCTTGCACTCCCTAAAATAAAAGATAAAATCATCAATCATGCAGATCCATCTCTAACTCCATCAAAAATGATAGTGCTATGGTTCCTAATATCCTTGAGAATTCAATTGACCATGCTAATGAAGATAGTGGAGAAGATTGTGATGTCCCTGAAGAACTAGAAAGACTCTTGAGACAGGAAGAAAAGGTCATCCATCCGTATCAAGAGGAAACAAAAGTTACCAATCTCGATACTGAAGAGGTAAAGAGAGAAGTCAAGATAGGTGCTGCCTTGCAAAGCGAAGAAAAGAATGGTTTAATTGAGTTGCTTCGAGAGTATGCTGACATATTTGCTTGGTCGTATGAAGACATGCCCGGTTTAGATACTGATATAGTGATGCACAGATTTCCACTCAAGCCATAATTCCCTCCTGTAAAGTAGAAGCTGAGAAGAACCAGACCCGACATGGCTTTGAAGATCAAAGAAGAAGTTCAGAAACAGCTTGATGCAAGCTTCCTATCTGTGATAAATTATCCGACTTGGATTACTAACATTGTGCTTATACCTAAGAAAGATGGTAAGGTACGTAGGTGTGTTGACTACCAAGATTTGAATAGAGCAATCCTAAAGGATGATTTCCCGTTGCCTCATATTGATGTATTGGTTGATAATACTACTCAGTCTTCAGTGTTCTCTTTCATAGATGGATTCTCGGGTTACAATCAGATAAAGATGGCTCTTGAAGACATGGATAGAACAACTTTCACAACTCCTCGGGGTACCTTTTGTTATAGGGTCATGCCTTTTGGTCTCAAAAATGCTGGTGCGACATATCAGCGCGCTATGGTGACTCTCTTTCACGACATGATTCATAAAGAGATCGAGGTGTATGTGGACAATATGATTGCAAAATACCAAATTGAAGAAGAACATTTGGTCCATTTATAGAAGTTGTTTGATCGTATACAAAAGTTTAGGTTAAGGCTTAATCCCAACAAGTGCACCTTGGGGATTCGATCGGGAAAGTTACTTGGTTTTATCGTAAGTCAACAAGGGATTGAAGTAGATCTAGACAAGGTAAGAGTAGTACAAGATATGCCGACATCAAAAAATGAAAAGGAAGTACGAGGTTTTCTTGGAAGGTTGAATTATATAGCCAGGTTCATTTCTCATCTTCCGACTACCTGTGAACCCATTTTTAAATTGTTGCGCAAGAATCAAGATGTCCATTGGGATGCAAGTTGTCAAAAGGCCTTCGAAAAGATTAAGAAATACCTTCAAGAACCACCAATACCCATACCTCCAGTTCTAGGGAGACCTCTCATTATGTATTTGACTGTGCTTGAAGGATCCATGGGTTGTGTGCTCGGACAACATGATGATACTGGACGAGAAGAACATCCCATCTATTAGCTGATCAATAATTCTACTTATTGTGAATCAAGTTATACATTACTTGAGAAGACTTGTTGCACTCTTACGTTGGCAGCTCGACGTTTGACGCAGTACATGTTGACGCATTCTACACTTCTGATATCTAAGATGGATCCGATAAAGTACATCTTCGAGAAACCAACACTTACATGGAGGTTGCCTCGATGGAAAATGCTTTTGTCTGAGTATGACATCCAGTACGTCACACAAAAGGCTATTAAAGGTAGCGATCTTGCTGATCATCTCACCCACCAGCCCTTGGAAGAGTATTAGTCAATGAAGTTCGATTTTCCAAATGAGGATGTTATGAAACTTAATGATAAAGAAGGACTCAAACCCGAGGAGCGATGGATTATCACGTTTGATGGTGCGTCAAATTCCATGGGCCATGGAATTGGGGAAGTTATAATTTTCCATGAAACACCCACATACCTTTCACAGCCAGGCTATGTTTTGATTGTACAAATAATGTCACAGAATAAGAAGCTTGTGTAATAGGTCTTGAAGCAGCCATTAATTTGAAGATCAAGATTCTTGAAGTTTATGGTGATTCTTCCTTAGTGATATATCAAGTACGAGGTGATTGGGATACAAGACACCCTAATTTAGTTCCATATTAGGATTACATATTAGATTTGTTGCCCACTTTTGATAAGGTCACCTTTAAGAACATTCCTAAAGAAGTAAATCAACTGGGAGATGCTCTAGCCACTTTAGCAACAATGTTCAAAGTCAGTTATCCGAATCATGCACCCAATATAAGAATCCTTCGTTACAACGAGCCATCACATTTTTTCCCTGCTCATTGTCTCACAACTAAAGACGTGTCGGGAAAAAAGTCGTAGTACTTCGACATCAAAAGATATCTTGAGAAGCAAGAATACCCCGAGGGTGCTACAATTTTTGATAAGTGGACTCTTAGAAGGTTGGCATACAAGTTTTTACTATTAGGAGACATTATGTACAAAACAAACTATAATTCGGTTCTGCTCAGATGCGTGGATAGACACGAAGCAGAATCTATCATACAAGAAATTCACGAGGGCACTTTTGGGACTCATTCCAGTGGATATTCCATGGCCAAGAAAATCCTACGGGCTGGTTATTTCTTAATGACGATGGAAAGTGACTGATGTGTGTATGCGAAGCTATGCCACAAATGTTACGTTTACACAGACAGGAAACATATTCCTCTCACCCCTTTGAATGTAATGACTTCACCATGGCCCTTTGCAATGTGGGGCGTTGATATGATTGGATGGATCGACCCAAGTGCTTTAAATGGACATAGGTTCATTCTTGTTGCTATTGACTACTTCACCAAGTGGGTGGAAGCAGCTTCATACAAGAATGTGACCAAGCAAGTTGTTACCCGCTTCATCAAGAAAGAAATCATATGCGGATATAGAACTCATAATATGATCATCATTGATAACAGGTCGAATATCTACAACAAAATGATGAAGGAAATGTGTGAAGAATTCAAGATTGAGCACCATAATTTATCACCCTATCGGCCAAAGTTAAATGGGGCAGTCGAAGTAGCAAACAAAAAAATCAAGAAGATTGTTCAGAAAATGGTTGGAATATACAAATATTGGTATGATATGTTTCCTTTTTCCTTGCATGGCTATCGGACTTCGGTGCATACTTCGACTGGGGAAACTCCTTTTTCACTAGTCTATGGTATGGACGCGGTGCTCCCAGTCGAAGTGGAGATCCCTTCATTAAGGTTCCTGATGGATACTAAACTTGATGAAGCTGAATGGATTCAAACAAGGCTCGACCAACTCAATGTCATCGAAGAGAAGCGCCTAACAGCCATTTGCCATGGTCAGTTATATCAACAGCGTCTCAAGAGTTCCACACAGGTGACTTGGTCTTAAGGAAGGTTCTCCCAATTCATATCTGATCCAAGAGGCAAGTGGACTCCCAACTATGAGGGGTCGTATATCGTGAAGAAAGCTTTCTCAGGAGGTGCTCTAATCTTGACAAACATGGATAGGGAAGATGTTCTGCTTCCAGTCAATTCAGACTCAGTTAAAAAATACTACGCATAAAAAGACCCGCTAAGTCGAAAACTCGAAAGGGTGGATTAGGAAAAATTTATGGCTAAAAGAGAAAAAAGAATAACCCGCTAAGTTGAAAACCCGAAAGGGCAGCTTAGGAAAAAATGGGTATCCCGGTGGATTGAAAACCTGAAAGGGCGATCCAAGCAAACATTTGGGACAAAAAGCGAGAGACTGCAGTCTGAAAACACTTCATGGATAAAAAGTACACCCTCCTAACACGGGATGGATCAATTCAACTATTATCCTTCGGAAGCACAACACTAGGATGATCCAGGATATGGGAATTATAGCAATATCAATTTTAATGGAAGTTCAAGATTTTCTTATTGCCATTTCACCTGTTGTATTTTATCTTTTCTCTGCAACTTCCTCATTTAGGAGTTGTTTCCATGTACGAATTCCTATTCACAGGCCAAGCTCATTAATAAAATTTGCCCTTTCACCAAAAAGTCTTTGTTATGTCCTTTTTACTTTATCTTTCGTATGCGAATTGTGATTTAAATTCTTTGTTAAGCATTGAATTGAAAACAATAATCAATAATAATCACAAGATAAGGTGTGAAACATGACATTACATGGATATAAAGGAATCCCAATGGAATGCCATGACATTCAAGTGTTTGTTTTTTTGTGCAGGTATCAAGTCATAACGGTCACTTCGACCAAGATTTCATCCTTGTCACCTCCTTACAGACGGATGAGAACCTAATTCTCCAACACTGAGGAACATGGGGCATTTGATAAGATCCATGTTCTTATTTAGTCATCCATAAGAAGTCCAACATATGAAGGAAGTCAAATCAAGCTACTCCTCCTCAGAAAGATTTAATCCCCAATGAACTCGACAAGGCTGTAACTAAATTCTCTCGGTTTTCAAGCACCAATCTATTTTGGTATCTCAATAAAATAGGAAACGGATCCCAATGAGCCTAATATTTGGCACTTTACATACAATAATCATCACTTCATATTACATTGCATCCTCAAACGCATAGCATATCCATGAATCATCATGCCACACTTCAAAATGCATATTGAAGCATGAGCTAGATTTGGTACCTTGCACGAAAGCCCAAAATCAACAAAACATCCCCACAAAGAATATCATCATTATAATTCCCAATTAACATTTGTCATTACACTACCAACCTAAAATAAGCCATGGTGCCAGTACATTATACTCCCCAACTCTCAAACCTTCAATTTTGTAAAGGTCGTAGGTCGTTCGTGGATCTTACCTTTACATTATCTCCTCTTGGGTTGTAGGTCGTCCATAGATCTTACCCTCACTTTACTTTTCCTAGGGTCGTAGGTCGCTCGCAGGTCTTACCCTCATATCATCTTTCTTAGGGTCGTAGGTCATCCGTGGGTCTTACCCTTACTTCATCTTTTTTAAGGTCGTAGGTCGTCTGTGGATCTTACCTTTACATTATCTCCTCTTGGGTCATAGGTCGTCCGTAGATCTTACCCTCACTTTATCTTTTCTAGGGTCGTAGGTCGCTCGCAGGTCTTACCCCCGCATCATCTTTCTTAAGGTCTTAGGTCGTCTGTGGATCTTACATTCCCAGTATCTTTTCTAGGGTCGTGGGCCATCCGTAGATCTTACCCTTATGTTATCATTTTTAAGGTCGTAGGTCGTCCGTAAATATTACCTTCGCATCATCTTTCTTAAGGTCATAGGTCGTTCGTGGATTTTACCTTCGCAGTATCTTTTCTAGGGCCGTGGGTCGTCCATAGATCTTACCCTCACGTTATCATTTTTAAGGTCGTAGGTCATCTGTAGATCTTACCTTTGTGTTATCTTTCCCCGGGTCGTAGGTCATCCGTAGATCTTATCCGTGTGCTATATTTTCTAGGATTGTAGGTCATCTGTAGATCTTAGCCTCATTTTATCTTTTCTTGGGTTGAAGGTTGCTAGTCGGTGTTACCCTCATGATACCTTTCTCTCAATTCATAGATCATACACCAATCTTTACATGTTGTCTTTACCTTTCTTTTTCGGTCGTGAATACCCCATGATAGAGTATCTATTGTCGTCGAGTTCTACCTGTCGTCTTAAAGTTACCATGTTGTCATTAACTCTACTTTCAGTCACCACGACATCATCAACTATATCATTTCAGTCACTTTAACACCCACTTCCATGAGGACCTTGTATTTGCACCGTTACCCAATTGCAAGCTATCGTTATTCAACCTCATGTATCCATCATGACCAGTTCACCATAAAATTAATTTTTCATCCCCCAGCAAGCGTCACGAACAAATAACACTCATACCATCTCTCCAGAACAAATTTCAGGTCCTGGTATTTAAACATATTCTACCTTGAACTTTCGAAAGGCTAACGCCAATCTCACCTTCAGGTTTAAGATGATTAAATAGGGGTAGCTGTCGTAGCCCAAATTTTCCCTACTTCTTACTTTTGTTTGGCTTAGACTTTGCATCCCATTTGCATCATTTTCACTAAGTCGTTTGCATATCATGCATCCCATAGAATCAGGCACTTTGGTTCAAAGCATTAGGGTTGTGTCATCTTTATGTTTGATTTTGGTTTGGAGTTTCTTTTTCAGGTAAAAACACATCCGTTTGGTTCTTGAGCAATGGATTATGGAATAAAGTTCTGAGGTATCATGGGTTTTCTTCTTCGTCAAGTCACAGGGATATTCTTCAAGGTCCTGGATTAGGGTTTTGATTATCTTGAACACTTCAAGATCTTTCTTCATCAATGTGCATCATCATATTCGAGCCTGTTAAATAATTCAAAATTTTGGTCAAGGGCTTGTGACTAACATTGCAAGTATTTGAGCCATGAAACAAGAGATGATGTTGTGAACTCGCATTATAATCAAGGCATGTTTTTTGTTGTTACTTTAGTTACAAGTCACTTGTAGTTCGGACATCAAGGTTAAGGTTCTCATTGAGAATGCAAGTTTAATTAGGACACAATATGAAGATTGAGGTTAGAAGACAAGGCTTGTGGTTTACTTGAAATATAAGTTATAAAGGTCATTTGTGATTTCTTGAAGTTCAAGTTACAAAAGCAAGATGTATCATTAAAATCATTCAAGTAGGGAATTTTAAATTTCAACCAAGATTCAAGAATTGTCTAATTTCCATACAACAAGTTCATCATTCATAAAGTTCAACGAGAAGACATTCAAGTTTCGTATTCAATATATTTATGGGCAATTTACAAAGCAAGTTACAATTTGAAATACAAGTTACAAGTATTTTGTTTACAAAGAAAGAATGACTCCAAGTTTATTTGCTTCATCTTCAAGCATCTTGTCCTCACTCCATGGTATCCATGGCCTCTTCATCTTTCAACCTTGCTTTTGCCATCCCATCCTCATTTCTCATAAAATAAGAAAGAGGGGAAGATTTAGCCAACCATCAAAGTTTGAATAAGATTCCAAATGAGTACAAATTATTAAGAGAGAATTTTCATTTTCATCCTTAGGGTTCGTGTTTGGGATTAGAAATTCAAGGGGTGCGTTCAATCATGTGTTAATCCTAAATTCAAAGCCTCGTAAAAATTAAAATTACATTGTCTTAATCATGGGCCATGTCCCAATTGCAAAACACAAAGTTTGATCTTTGGTTCACAAAAGGAAAAAAAAGTCAACAAGCAATACTGCCAATAATGTTTCATAGGAAAAAATCAGCACAAAACTGCCAAACGACAGCAACAAAACTACAACATACAAATGCGATATAAAAGGTAGCAAGCAGAAATATTGCCAAATAATGCAGCAAGCCGAATAATGCAACAAGCCATAACAAAGCCAAAAACAGCTACCATGATAAGAAAAACCGCAGCTGAAATCAAAAGCCAAAGACAGCAGCCATGACAAGCAAAGAGGAAACTTGCATCAAACAAAAATTGTCCAATAAGGCAGCAACCAACAAGAAAACCAAAAAAACCCGAAACAGCAGCAAAACTAGCAAAAACAGCAGCGGTTCTGTTGTACACCAATTTTCCCCCTAAGATACCTTCATCATACCATGTTGATTCAATCACAACAAGATCACATTAGGGCTTTTGGTTCCCCCTCTATCTTTAGCTTTTCTCTTTGAGGAGTCACCAAGCACATTGACTTGTTTTTATTTTGTGATCATGCATGTTTTTTTACTTTCCTTTTAATTAATAAAGTGCAATCTTGGTTTGTCTCACTAGTTAATAATGTAGGTAAAGGCAATGTGGCTTAGCAAGTTGATCCATGGGTTCATGAGTTTATTTCCATGCCCTAGTCAATAAAGCTTGAGAATTCCAAACCTCACCATTGAAGTTGTTTTGGAAGGGATGGCATGGAAAGGTTATTTTGGTTCACTATATTTCAAACTTATCAAAATTGATTCAAAAGTGCAAGGGATTGATTGAAGAAGTTGTCATGGTTGGACAAGGTCTTGTTCCCATTGATCACAAGTGCATATTTCTCTCAATTCTTAAGATATGGAAGTAGTTTTGGTGGCTATGAGTTTTCATTTTCATCCTCAATGACTTCTATTTACAAAGAAAGAGGGTTGGTACAAGAAGGTGGTTCAAAATTGGAAAAGTTCCTCAAAGCATTTTCTTGGTCTAGGAGCTAGGGTTTTGAACTTCAAAGAAGTATATCTTGCTCATCTTTTGGTATTTTTGAGTGATTCCAAATACATCCTTCTCTTTAAAAGGTTATTAACAAATTACTTCAAAAGTTTTAAGGAGTTTCATGTATAATAAAATTGATGATTAAGAAAGATTACAAGTCCTCCATATGAACCCCCAATTTCTCATGTTTGACTTCAAATGATCATAACTTGGTCAATTTTTATTACCTTGAGCCCAGTCTTTTTCCACAATGATCTTGAGGATGTGAAATTTAACCCTTATTTTATATGAAAAGTTAGAAAATAGATGGAAGATTCCCTAAGGATACAAAAGATAATAGGTCATTTCATGATTTTTTTCCAACTTTAACAATTCATAACTCTCTCAATTTTTGGAGATTTTGAATGGTTCTAGTTTTAAAGTGTCATTTAAGAGGTCTATTTCATGCCATCTTTTTTGGTCAAGAGCAAATTCCAAGTGGAAGGCCATGTTTGGATGCAAAACATTATAGGTCACTTTTGAAGAAAAATTTGAAATATTTCTAAGTATGGAAAGTCAACCCTTTTTCTCCAACTTTGACATAATGCAACTTTCAGCTCAAGCATCCATTTGATTCCATTCTTTTTCCATTGCAAATCTTGTAACATCATTTTTCTAAAGCATCAAGAATCATGCCCTAAGACCCCTTGAGCTGAGAATGCCATTGGTTTGAACTTGGTAATTTGAAACTGAAGTTTATTCAAAGGTCAGAATTTGAAATCATTGATTTAGCTTCTAAACACTTTGTTTCTGCGCGTTTTTTCCTCTAAACATGTTTAGTGAACTTCCAAAAGTGATTAGCACAACAAAACGCGCATTTTGGATGAGTTTTGATCAAATTAGAAGTCACACTTTTCTTGTTTGCAACTTTACATGATTTCCCTCCAAACTTCATCATTTTACACGCTTGGAAATTCCATTTGATTCCCTATAAATAGAGTGTCATCCCTCATTCATTTTCTCAACCTTGGATAGCCAGAATCACCCTGCCAAACTTGTTCCATAACTCAAATTTCAGCAACTTTGAAATCTGTTTTAAAGCCTTTTTTTAATCCAATTTTTCAATCAATTTACCTTCCTTGATCCTCCCTGAAGCTAACCATATAATTACATTCAAGAATCGTTCCCTATATTGCTCCATAGAAGTCCAGTTTCAGAGCTCTGCAACTCAACTTCAATAGGTAGATTTTTCCCTCAATTCTTCAAAACTTTGATATCATTGTGATGCCCTCATTGCCCTGGTTCTAGTCGTAACACTTAATTTTATCTGGAAACATGTTTTGACCATGAAATTTCAAATCCCTTTTCAAAACTTTCCTTCCAAATTGCTTGAGCTATAGTTTATATAAATTTGTCCTGAAGGTGTGGTTGTCTTCGTCTTGAAGAGATGAAGCGAATGGCATAGGTCTGAGCTTCTGATTTTACAGTTTGAGAGACCTGCAATTCACGTTGGCTGGAGATTAAAGATGACCAACGTGTCATCTTCCAACTAATGAAGGCGTGCCATCTGTTTTTTTTTAAATCTGATCTAATTAATGATTCTATGCTTTTTTCACTAATGACCATGATATGCACAGCATGCCACATCCCTTGGATTTGATTACTAATGCGTTTTGACTCTCATCCAATGGTCCGCATATTTTTGACTTTATTTTTCTTTCCTGATTTTTATATTTAATAGTTTTAAAATTCAAAAAACCATAGAAAATTCATTTTTAGTCCAAAAAATCTGAAAAAATTATGAAAAATATTTTTGATTTTCCTCTTTCTGAATTTTATTTTTTCATAATTTTATTTTGTGTTTTGATATTTTTTATAAATTTTTACTTTATTTGATTTGTTTTAAATATTTAAAAATACTTTTATGCATTTTTAAATTCTGAAAAAATTATGGAATGATCCAATGACATTGTGACAAATATTGGTGACCTCATTCATTTTTTATTTCTGACTTTGGTATTTTTTTATCATTTTTGGGTCATTTTACTCATTTCCTTTAATTTTAAAAATAGTTTCTGACTTTAAAAAATTACCAAAAATTTTATAAAAATATTTTAGTTCATTTCTGATTTTTATGTGGTCTTACTTTTTATTTCTTGATTAATTTGAACATATTTGATATTTTTCTCTTTTTATTTCTATTTTAAAAACTTTTTAAAACTTTTTTTAATGTATATATTAAATGCAATATTATTTTGTTATTATTTGCTGTTGAGTTTAACTCCATAAAAATAGATGAATGATTTTAATAATAGTTTAATTAAAATTTAATTCAAATGTGGCTTGTTTGTTTCATTCCCTCCCTCTTCATCTTATTCCCCTTTCTCATTGTATTACATGCTATGGGATAATGATCTCTATATCATTTATCCAAACAGGAAATACATAGATTGCTATTGACCAGCCTCAAAATAGGTGCGACTTCTATATAAGTCCACTTACGATTGCTTAACATAGCGCTAAATTTTGTCCCGATTCGAATAAATGATCATTCATGGCCCAAACCTATGTTTGCAAGCCCAAGTATATTAATTTGATCTCTTTGATCCATTAACCTTGAGATTCATTATGTGGAGGCTTTGGTTCTACCAATCCTCTAATGGATCTACATCACTTTTAGTCAATATGGATCACTTAAACATCATTGATTATTAAATGGTACTTTTGAGGATTCCAAATGGATGATATACTTAATAAAAAATAAATGCAACTTGTTGTGTGGAGGCTTTGGTTATACCAATCCTCTAATGAGTACCAAATGCAAGTTTCAAGATGGTCATCCAACTAACCACTAATTATTAAATTGTTTTTACTTTATGCTTTTATTTTTATGCTTTATGTATCATTTATTTTAAGCATTGCATTTCATGTCATTTTACTTTGCTCACTTGAGCTTTTTTATTTTCTCTTCTAAGACACCTAATAATCAACATGAACCATAAAAAACCCTTTAATGATACTTAGACTATTTGGTTACTATCCTTGGCATTACAGAGCATTGGACTTCTTAGACTTAGGATTAGAAACCTTGGCCTATGTTGGAGACCTTGTTACCTTAATTGATATTTTGTCTGGAGTTCTTGAGGTTTACCTCAAGACATTGGGTTGTTTGTTTGTTTTGTGTGCAGGTTATTGTGATTAATTTCTTTGTTTGTAATCTAGAATTCACCTGTATATAGCTGTTACTCTGCCCAATTTTTGTGAAGACTTAATATACTTGAAGTTTGGTTCTCACAAGAGGTCTAGTATCTTTGCTTGCTTGGGTTCAATCCAAAGAATGGTAACTCTATCTTGGCTCATAATGTCAAATATTGGCTTCTTGTTGGTTAGATGGTTCTTATCCCTAGATTTTACCTTATGCTTTAGGATAGTCTCTTCTTCTCCTCCCATCTTCTTTAATTTCAAAAATCTTCTCTCTCCTTTTGAAAACTCTTCTTGTTTCTTTTAAACTTTAAACACTTTCATAATAAACTTGGACTTAAGTCCATGCATTTTCAAAAACTTTTCATAAATAAACTCCAATCAATTTAATAATACCTTGACCTTTTTTTGTGAGAAGACTAAAAGTCTATCAATCTCATTTAAAACCATTTTGCCACTTTGGCTTTTTATTCTAAAAACTTTTCTCAAAAGATTAGACTCTTGTCAATCCTTGTAGTGATGCAAACAAGTATACTTCTACAATATGTAGTAAAGAGAGATATTTTCCACTTGGGTGTTGAGTGAGGTATTGTTGTTTTTAAAATCCAAGCCATATCCTCCACTTTGAGATGATGCAAATTCTCCTTTCTCATGATTGTGGGTGGTAAGTATGTTTTCCACACAGACAATGACGATGATGTCTTATCTCATTAAATTAACCAACACACTTGTATCTGAAAATTTTTAAAAGAGGAATTATGTGTACCCTGATCCCCTATTGCACGAAAGGTGGTACGTAGGCACTAAAGGTTCGCAACCGCGGCGGGTGCAAAAATCATAAAAAAATATATTCCTTTTCTCACCTCAACCATTTATTTTACATGTAATATTTTATAGCCAAAACATACAGATTTTTAGAAATAGGTTCCTGCCGAGTAACGTAGATGTTTAGGGTGCTAATATCTTCCCTTTGCATAACCAACCCCCTTACCTTGAATCTTTCCCCCTCTTTTTGGGTTACTCGCTCTTTTCCCATTCCTTTGGAAACAATAAAGCGCGATGGAGATTTTTATTTTGATCTGTATAAGTCTAGTCAATCCAATGGCTTAGTCTTAAACATTTCTACCGCTACAGGTTCATAAAAACACAGCAGGCTAACAAATAGCTAATACCTTAAATATATCATGATTTCCCTAAAAGTACAAACCCTTCATAAAATTGTGTGAAAAGCAGAACAACAGTCCTATATCATAGAGACAAAGAGGAAAAGATTGAGATTAGAAGGATATCACCTAAGTAAAACCAGCAAACTAGCTGCTATACTATCCAGCCCTACACCAAAACAGAACATGCCAAAACAAAAAACTTCACCACATTGCAAGATAAATAAAACAGTCTAAAAGGACCTGCACAAATAGCCTGCACAGACCCTGTCCCAAACCTGCAAAAACAACATCAGACCTGTCCAAAATAGTCCCAAAATAACATCAAATAAGGTAACATAAAACCTGCATCCCAAAAGCAAAAATTCAGCATACCAAATGTTCAAATTTCTCAAACATTTCCCTCCAATTCTCACCCTTATCTCAATATAAAAAAAGAGAACCACTGTTTCATTGACCAACGACACACAACCAAAAAAAAAGGACAATTTCACACTCAAAATCCATGTCAAAAACTCTCTTCAGTCTCATTTTCCAATATCTCTACACAAAAATCATATCACCCTCCATTTCAGATTTCACCAAAAAGAACCATCTTCCAATAATACAACCGCATATTTCCACGAACTGAAATAACACACACTCGACTATCAATCTGCAAGCAATCAACAAACTTGCAACAGAAAAAGCACCACACTCATATTCCAGATGGACAAAAATCATAATTTTAGCAAAAAGGGAAGGAACTAAGGAGCATACCTCTGGTTTTCTTAGTTATGTTATCGTCGACATCTGAATCCTTGGACTAGCTCCAAGCATGTAAGTTTCTTTTCCTTTCCTCAAATGTATTGATTGTGGCCTCGCTATGGTGATGTTAATATTTTTTTTTGCTAAGCCTTGTAACATAAATGTGAGAGAGCGTTAGGTCATTGTCGTTGATAAAAAACGAGGGAGCAATAACCTGTGAGGAAGTCATAAAAAATGAGAAAAACAAAGTTTGTTAATTGTGGACAGAGCCATAAGAGAAATAATCGTGATTAAGTGACAATCGGGTATTTCATAAAAAAAGGGTTCTACCTCAACTTCCTTAACCTCACTGAAACATAGCTCTGTAGTCACCGATTACACAATACTCATATCTAAACTCATATGTCTCTGCACATTATGTCATTATCTTTATCAAGCCATTCATTGCCTCGAACCCCACAAGTTTTAGCATATTGTAAAACATAAAAATCCATTAATCAAAAGTCCAATCATTCTGAACAACTAACATATCAACCCTAAAAGTATGATAACTGGAATTTGAAGAAGGGGGGAAGGATCGAGTCCCATAGCCGAGAGTGTCCCTTCCTCTATCGGTTTGAGCTTGTCGTTGTTGTGCCGGAAATCACCATTGTGGATCGAAACCATGCGATTGAGAGAAGGCCATGAGTGGAAGACATGTTGTTGTTAAGCTGATTATGAACAAGAGCGTGGGTTAGAGAAAGGTTCATCGTTAGAATCGATTGGGGGGAATTCATTGTAGCGGTTTTGGTTTAGACGGAATAGAACTGAAATAGAGATTGAGACACGATTTTAGTTTCCAATCGATTTTTCTTCAGGGAATAATTTTCAGTATCATTGCTAATTTCCGTGGAAATTTGAACCGTGAGTACAGATGAAGAGATTTACAGGGGCGGCTTCAAAAGAGATGAAGAAGGTTTATAATCGTTGGATGTACGGTTTACAGAGGGGGAGTGAGGTATCAAGGGCAGAGGAAATTGGATAGATGAAGGAGTTGAGATTGTTTCTCACAGGGGAGAATGAGACGCTGGGGATTAGAAGTTAGTGTTCACAAACCCATTCCTTTACTTTGCTGGTGGGGGTGGAACCGGGTCTCATCCGACCCGATCCTTTTAGGCCCCAAAATCTATTTTTCTTTATTTAATTATTTTCTATAAGCCCAACCCGTCTTTTGTGCATTATCCTTCTTGTTTTTTTCCAGCAATAACAATGATATCTTGGGCCTTCCGCAACAAGCGCGTCAGGATTTCTAGCCATCGGCCCATGATTCTGTTTCAAAACCCCTTTTTGTTTATCATTTCTATTTGATTTGTTGATTAAAAATCTTTTTTCCTTGAATCTTGTTTATATTTTCTTTACTTAAAAATCACAAAAAATATACTTAGAATTAAATTGTTAATTTTCTTTTATGATTTGCTTTACTTAAAAAACCACAAATATATATATATATATATATATATATATATATATATATATATATATATATATATATATATATATATATATATATATATATATATATATATATATATATATATATTAGTTTTTTTTAATATTACTTAAAAATCATGTAAATAACAAAGATATTCTAGAATTAGGTTCTAATTTACTTTTAGATTCATCATTTATTTAATTTGATAAAAACCATAAAAAAAATATTTAGAATTTAAGTTTCTTTATTATCTCGTTCAAACCTTGATACCATACTCCCTTAAATAGCTCCATGAGGTGATTAAATCCTGTTTTGATCGCTTTATGTTGAGGTAGACTTTTAGCTCACCACTGTACGTGACAACATTAGGGTAGACTTCCCCTTTTACTTTCTTTTGTAATTAAATTTAAAACTTCTCATTCATAAATCAAAAATCCAAAAACATTTAATCATTATTCGAATTCATTTAAAACTCGCAAAAACACTCAACCAACCAAAACTCTCCCCAAGGGCATGTTATCTCCCTTCTACCGTGATATTGACCGTGTTTATTATTAGAATGTGTGTGTTAACGTCACCCACAAAATAACACCAACAAATCAACCTTTTTTTAGAGGAACTACAGTGTTCTTATTCCTTCATTGGATGCGTAGGAAAAGGGTTGCGAGACCCTCACGAACGCAGTAATAAAACCATTTTCTTTCCCCTTATCATGCATAGTTATAGATAAACACACCCTCAGAAGCAAACAAACAAAATGGGTCCCGTTGAGTACAATGGATGTGAGGGATGTTAATACCTTCCCCTCAAATAATCGACTCTCTTACCCTTTCTTTTGGTCGCAAGACCACCTTATCTATCCTCTTGTGGTTTTCTCGATATTTACCCTTCCTTCGAGATAAATAAAGTTCGGTGGTGGCTCCGCCTTTTATGCCTGTAGCTTCAGTGGTCCATCATAAGTTTAAAATAAAATGTGCAACATTTGAAATCATGCAAAACATAATGAAAATCCCAAATCCCGTGTTACATATTAGAGCGACTCCTAAGACTCAATCTGATAACATCACTTCAAGCACTACTCGGGTACCTGATTATCTGTACTCCTGAAGAGTACAGACACAACAACACAAAAGGGGTGAGAATTTCATTCAATAATTAGACGGTGAAATAAAACATTCTAAGGAGTAGTAAATCACAACATACAGAAAATTCATCACAAACAACCATCATCACATCATACAAAATCAATTTGGTGATTATGAAATGCAATAGTCCTACATCAACATGCATGTGGTACCATCAAGGCATAAGCATTCAACTCATTGCTAATTGGGCAGTAATAGAGCATAAGCCCTCAACACAACGCCAATCCAGGACAACATCAGGGCATAAGCCCTCAACCATGAATGCATGCAATATGAACATGCAAAAACGTTAAATCATACAACCACGAGGCATAAGCCTTCATTACCATGGAAATTTAAGCAATTTTCATCACCCTTATAATCACCAACATTGCTTCATACCAGCATCATCAGTAAAAGAACATTGTAAGAAAACAACCCACCGTTTCGGTGTAACAACGGGAAATAATTCCTATTTTAACTTAGTTACTATAATTATCCTTTTAAATCTTTATTTTAATCTTCCTACTTAAATTTTATGGTGTTATCCATCCAATGCTTCGAACGGCGCATCAAACAGAGTTACGGTTCAAAAGTTATGATCGTTACAAAAATTGTCCAAATTGGGCTTCCCTCGGGTTAGGTTACGTCGAAACTTGCGTCGAACTCTCATGGCTTTTGCATCGACCGCTCCTACTGCTGCTGTTTTCCGCTCACTTGTGTTTCTGTTTGCGTCGACCGCTTCCCTGTTTGCATCGATGCAAACTGTTAAATTCTGAGTTTTTCTACGATTTTTCTGCGATTTCACTAAATTATGGGTCCTAAAACATCATCTAATCATAGGAATTCATCATCCATTATCATCTTATGTTTCTACATCAATTATACAGCATTTGGGTATTATTATTCATCTTATATTTAATCAAATTCTCATCCAAAATCCTCAAATCCTAATTCTCATTACTTATAGGTTCTAGATTGAGGTTTTATGCAAAAATCATCATAACAACGCAAATCACAACAAAAATCACAACATAGCATCACAGATCCATGTATAATCATATACAACACATCAATTCAATCAAACCAAACCAATTATACATCAATCATATAAAACAACCTAAGAGGGAAAGGAACTCTCACTACTCTCTCATGTAAAATCACCAATTAGAGAATCCATTCCCCCCCCCCCCCCCCTTACCTAATGGTTATTGTTAGATTTCGATTCCTCTTCTCGTTCTACAAATTCCTCTTTGCCTCCATGTCTCCTTGTGCCCTAGCTTCTCCTTTACTCTTCTCCCAATATCTCGATCGTACCAAATGATCGTACAATTCTCTTTTACCTTGGTTATCACAAGGACCCCTAATATATTCTTTAATTTCCCTCACTTAGCATTATAACATTTACCATCATGCCCTCACTCTTTCTACTAATTACAATATTTTCCTTATTTTCTCTGCACTTCTATTATTTTATTATTCTGATTACTTAAATCTAAATAATTCCAATTAATCACTATTAAATCTAAATAATTCCAAAATAATTATTTAAATTCCAAACCTTCTTACTAACTCATCCTACACCATACAACTCATCATCTTAAATACCTTATTCATCAAATCATCGTTATTTGCATCAGAATTGCATCACGAATACACATCATATACCGTCACAAGGACTCACACAAGGCACCAAAACATCATAAATAAGCATCAAAACATCAAAACACCATCTACTTCACATAGACTCATATAATCATACTAAATTAATTTATTAAATAATTAATCTAAAATTCATGGTGTTACAAGTCTCCCTCACTTAAAAGAATTTTCGTCCTCGAAAATTACTTGACGGAAACAACATTGGATAAGACTATCTCATTTGATCCCCGCGTTCCCAAGTATAACTCTCACCATCTGGTCTACCCCACAACACCTTCACTAAGGAAATATGTTTTCCTCATAATTTCTTCACTTCTTGACCTTCTATTCGCATTGGCAACATCTCAATGGTAAGGTTATCTCTCACCTGTACATCATCCATCTAAATCACGTGCGAAGAATCTAGCATATAGTTCCTCAATTGAAACACGTGAGACACATCATGCAAATTCTCAAGTGACGATGGCTAAGTAACTCGGTAAGCCACCTCAACTACCTTCTCTGATATCTGATATGGTCCAACAAATTGCGGCATAATTTTCCTCGATTTCAATGCTCTACCGACACTGGTTACTGGAGTAACTCTCAAAAACACACGATCATCTTTCTTGAACTCAATGTCCTTTCTCCTCTTATCATGGTAACTCTTCTGACGTCTTTAAGAAGCATTCATCTTCTCTTGAATCATATTTATCTTCTTATTTGTTTCTTGTACAACCTCAGGTCCGAGCACAACACTCTCGCCTAACTCATATCAACACAATGGAGTTCTACACCTCCTACCATACAAGGCTTCATACGGTGCCATCCCAATACTAGAATGGAAACTATTATTATAGGTAAACTCAATAAATGGAAAGTGGTTGTCCCAAGCACCTCCTTGTTCTAACACACAAGCCCTTAATAAATCTTCCAAATATTGGATAGTCCTCTCTATCTGACCGTTCGTCTTCGAATGATATGCAAAACTCAACCTTAACTTAGTACCAAAAGCATTCTGCAACATGTCCAAAATTTCGAAGTAAACCTTGGATCTCTATCTGACATAATACTCGAAGGTATTCCATCCAATGTCGTAATTTCTTAAATATACATCTCAATTAGCTTTTCCACCGGATGCTCGATCTTCAACGGCAGAAAATTTACTGACTTATTCAACCTATCAACTATTTCCCAAATTGAATCATTGTCTCTAGAAGTCTTTGGCAATCCCATCACAAAGTCCATGGAAATATTATCCCATTTCTACTCGGGAATACTCAACGGTTGCATAATACCCATCGACTTCTGATGCTCATATTTTGACTTTTGACAAGTCAAACAAGCATAAACAAAATTAACAATTTCCTTTTTCATACTCGGCCACCAAAATAACTTCTTCAAGTCTTGATACATTTTCGTAGCACCTGGATGAATACTAAATCCACTTCTATGTCCTTCCTCAAGAATAATATTCTTAAGTCCTGGAACATCTGGAACATACACTCTATGGCCAAACCTCATCGCACCATTCCCATCAATTCTGAATTTATCTCCTTTACCTTGGTTAATTAAGTCAATTGATCAACCAAATTCAAATCAAACTTCTGACCTTCTCGGATTTCCTCTATTATACCACTAGTCAACTTTAACATACCAAACTTCACACTATCAGGAGTTTCTTCACACATCAAGCTCATATCTCAGAATTGTTCGATCATCTCCAATTCTCGAACCATAAGCATCGACACATAGCGACTTCCTACTCAATGCATCAGCAACTACATTTGCTTTATCAGGATGGTAACTCAAATCAAAGTCATAATTCTTTAGTAATTCAAGCCACCTTCTATGTACCATGTTTTATTCCTTCTGGTCAAACGAATACTTCAAACTCTTATGATCACTAAACACCTCAAACTTAGAACCAAAGAGATAATGTCTCCAAATATTCAACATAAACACCACTGCTGCTAACTCTAGGTCACGCGTAGGATAATTCCTCTCATGAACTATGACTTGTCTAGAAGCACAAGCAATACCTTGTCCATTCAGCATTAGCACACCACTAATTCTCATCTTAGAAGAATTCATAATACACTACAAACGACTCACTCAGATTAGGCAAAACCTATACCGGAGCAGTCGTCAATATTTTCTTTAGTTCTACAAAACTTTCTTCACATGCAACATCCAATACTTGAAATGATGAACGGCTATCCTTTCAATAGAACATCAGTCACTTTACACACCATCAAGCTAATAAGACAAGTTTATCCCTTCCAACACGATCCCATCTACTATCAACAAGACGTTAAGGGTGATCAGTTCCTCAATTTGTCAATAGGTAGCCGACAATCATGATGGCGCACAAACCGTCGTTACTAAACTGGAATAGTGTTTCTTTAGAACTTATGCTCAAAGTTACCTAAAGCGCCATGGTCCAATTAATCTCTCCTCAAACCATGATCTACACCTTGAGAACTTAGCATAAATTCCCTTCATTTTCAACATTGTAATTCAATCACAATGTTTAAAATTCCATTATTCTTACTTAGATTAACTCATAATGTCCTCAATAAACACCGGAAAAAACTAACCCAAATATTTGTAATGCCTACACAAGTTCTAAAATTTATCCTCTAACTACCCTCACCGTTCATCCAAATCTGAAGGTAACCCTCCTTAATTCGATTATACTGTAGACGTACTCGCCTAACAGTTTCCCCATCAAATCGTCCATCCTTTTGAAGTGGATATTTAATCTCAATCATTACTTTACTCAGTGGTCGGTAATCCACACACGACCTCATTCAATTGTTGTCACAAACATGCAAACCTCTAAGCCTCATATCCCAAGGGTTATCCTACTTGCTTAGCAGATACAAACACCAGTTCTCTACTGTCACTGAACTCAGATCCACACTCTGGAGGCAAGTCACAAATATCTTTAGGAAAAAGATCATGAATCACACAACACTGGCATATCACTAGCCGTCATATTGATCTCTATTCTCTGAGAAGAAAACGTCAAAAATACCTGATCTTTATTTCTGAAGACATCCCAACTTGACCTACAGACAAAATCACGAATTTGTACTCTCTTCAGTTTCCAAAAACAACATAGCTCCAACATTACTTGCGCTCTTTATAACTTAACAGTGTATTGCACCAACTCCCATACCTGAAATATCTCAGAGAAGCGAAAGCTTCTCCCCCCACTTGTTTCAAACCAACCCTTGCAGATAAATAGTTAGAAAAACAAGCAAGTACCTACAGTGTTTCAAACACATGTCGCATACTAAGGAACAAACAACATTATACAACCTGGCCGGACGGACCGGCCTGCTCTGATACCAATTGTAACACCAAATTTTCCCATATGAATATTTATAATGAAATATATGACAAATGCACCAGAGTTCATAATGAGATTCCACATAAATCATAAAATCCATAAAGTTCTCAAAATACTTTACTATTCGTGTATCCAAAAATGGTTATTCGGCAGCAAAAAATCAACATAAAAGTAGTTCATTGGCATTCTAGCCTTAACAACCACTCAAATCCAAAATACGTGGTCCATCATAAGTTTAAAATAAAATGTGCAACATTTGAAATCATGCAAAACATAATGAAAATCCCAAATTTCGTGTTACATATCAGAGTGACTCCTAAGACTCGATCTGGTAACATCACTTCAAGCACTACTCGGGTACTTGATTATCTGTACTCCAGAAGAATACAGACACAACAACACAAAAGGTGTGAGAATTTCATTCAATAATTACATGATGAAATAAAATATGCTATGGAGTAGTAAATCACAACATAAAGAAAATTCATCACAAACAAACATCATCACATCATACAACATAAATTTAGTGTTTATGAAATACAATAGTCCTACATCAACATGCATGTTGTACCATCAAGGCATAAGCCTTCAACTCAATACCAATTCGGCAATAACAGAGCATAAGCCCTCAACACAATGCCAATTCAGGCCAACATCAAGGCATAAGCCCTTATCCATGAATGCATGCAATATGAACATGAAACAACGTGAAATCATACAACTACAAGGCATAATACTTCATCACCATGGCAATTTAAGCCATTTGTATCATCCTCATCATAATCACCAACATTGCCTCATACCGGTATCATCAGCAAAAGAAAATCGCAAGAAAATAACCCATCGTTTCGCTGTAACAATGGGGAATAATTCCTATTCTAAATTAGTTACTATAATTATCCTTTTATATCTTTATTTTACTCTACCTACTTCAAGTTTATGGTGTTATCTATCCAACGCTTCGAACGACGTATCAAATGGAGTTACGGTTCAAAAGTTATGGCTGTTACAAAAATTGTCAAAAATTGGGCTTCCCTCGAGTTAGGTTGTGTCGACCCTTGCGTCGACCGCTCCTGGCTTTTACATCGACCGCCCCTTCTGTTTCTGTTTGCCTCTCACTATTGTTGGTGTTTGCGTTGATCACTTCCCTGTTTGCGTCGATGCAAACTGTTAAATTCTGAGTCTTTTTGTGATTTTTCTGCGATTTCACTGAATTTTGGGTCCTCAAACATTACCTAATCATATGAATTCATCATCCATTATTATCCTATGTTTCTACATCAATTATACATAATTTGGGAATTATTATTCATCTTATTGTTTACAGTGATTTCTGGTAAACAACCGCTAGTCCTCCAAACTATCGAATAATCTTAATGACTGTTATTCAATCTCTCTGGTAACTCGCAGGATCGACTAGATTGATCCTAGGATGTATTGGTCATTTGGATAACTCTCATTATAGAACTGGTATTCATGGTTGGTATTTAGAATGTTGTGTAGGTGTTTAACTTACTTCGATTACTCTATTAAAGATCTAAAGGCGTGATCAAGTAAATGTGCGCGAAACTAAATTGCATGAATAAAGTTCAATTGTAAAGACATGTAAAACTGTAAAAAAGACAAGTAAATGACTTCGAAGCATAAAAACATGTAATGTAAAAGATTCTCTGGAATGTAAAGGATTCGAAATATGAAGAAAGCGTTTAAATGCAAGAAAACAGTAAAATGACTTTAAGTGAAAAAAGGTGTTCGAATGATAAAAGCTTGAAGATAAAGGCATGAAATGTGCAAAAGTTTCTGAAATGTAAAGTATTTGAAATGGAAAGAAAACATTTAAATGTAAGGCATCAGTAAAAAGATTTCGAATGAAAATGTTTTAATGCAAAGGCTTTTGAATGGTATTGACATGAAGATAGAGGAAAATAATGGAAATGATAAAGAGTTTGATTAAATCATAAATACTTGGTGTTATCATACGTACATTGCTCGTGCATTCGTTTCCCTAGCCATGTGGTATTTTGAATGTTTACTGAGTTTTTTGTACAATAGATATGACACACGAAATCCTAATGCTAAAACTTCTATTTATACTATTTCGACCATAACGGTCTTGCTATAAGATTCTGCCACGTTCAGAACATGCAAAGCAAATGCCTCTCTCTAGCTTCCACGCGTCTTCGAATGCTCCAGCGCATATATTTTAAATTTCGAACATCCCGCTTGCATTTGAATTTCAAATGTTTTGGCACTTCTTCGCTTCGAACGCATTTCTTGGACACAACCTTGTTATCATTTCGAGACTTCTTTGAATATATCCTCATAACTGTCACTCGAAGCTCCAAGCTTTGATATGCCCACTCGAAGCACTGCTTCTACCATTTCGAAACATGACATCTTGCTTTATTCCAATCGAAACGTCCAATTTGCTTCGCTTCTAATAATATCATCAAAATCTTCAGCCAACACTTATATTTCATCAAATCCTTATAAAAAATCCTCAAATCCTAATTCTCATTACTTATAGGTTCTAGATTGGGGTTTATGCAAAAATCATCATAACAACGCAAATCAAAACAACAATCACAACATGGCATCACGGATCCATCTATATTCATATAAAACATATCAATTCAATCAAACCAAACAAATTATACATCAATCATATAAAATAACCTAAGAGGCAAAGGAACCCTCACTACTGTTTCATGTAAGATCACCAATTAGAGAATCTATTCACCCTTTACCTTATGGTTATTGTTAGCTTTCGATTCCTCTTATCTTTCTACAAATTCCTCTTTGCCTCCATGTTTCCTTGTGTCGTAGACTCTCCTTTTCTCTTCTCTCAATATCTCGGTCGTACCAAATGATCATACAATTCTATTTTCCCTTATTTATCACAAGGACCCATAATATCTTCCTCAATTACCCTCCCTTAGCATTATACCATTTACCATCATGCCCTCACTCTTTCTACTAATTACCGTCTTGTCCTTATTTTCTCTACACTTCTATTATTCTATTATTCTAATTACTTAAATCCAAATAATTCCAATTAATCACTATTAAATCTAAATAAGTCCAAAATAATCATTTAAATTCCAAACCTTCTTACTAGCTAATCCTACACCATACAACTCATCATCTTAAACACCTTATTCATCAAATCATCACTATTATCATTATACCTTAAAATTTTGCTAAGTGCTTGAACTGAAGACTTTATCCACAGATGCTTTTAGCTTGATCAAAATTTTTTGCCTTCTTTGTCAATCATGGTTTGTCTTCATCAAAACAAATGTGCATTTGAGAAGCTTGATTTAACAACAAGGACTCACACAAGCACCAAAACATCATAAATAAGCATCAAAACATCAAAACAACATCTACTTCACATAGACTCATATAATCTTACTAAATTAATTAATTAAATAATTAATCTAAAATTTGGGTAGTTACATATTCAGTCGGTGTGAGAAGATGAAGATTATGAAGTCTCTCATGTGTGCTCTTATAATTCTCAAATAGGTATGTTCAGGAGGAGCATTACTTATCCATGTCAGGGAGTCATGTGATTGTCTATGGGATATTGCTGCATTGGAGTAGATACTGTGAATCTTGTGTGTGTTTCAAGCTTGTGGGGATCTTATGCCTCTCATGAGGGTGTGATGTCAGACAACTTGTTGTGACATTATGAAGTTTTTTGGTGATCTTGACAAGGCATGGTTGGTTCTAGCCATGTGAAGCTGGATGATCAATCAGAAGCTCACATATCTCTCGAGTGTTTAATGGTTGAGTCTGAGAGAATTTATTTTTTCGCTACATATTTTTTGAAGGACTCTCTAAGGGTCTTTATCATTCAGAGATGTCACAAATGTGATATTGTGATGTCTTGGTATGTGTCATTATGTCTAAGTGAAAGGAGAACCCTTAGAATCCAGTGGAAGACAGTATGGTTGAAGATCTGTTGGTCAATGTTTATGCATGCAATATTTGACTGGATGTCAAAATATTATTCAGGACATGTTTCCTGTGTGGTCAGCAAAGGATTTTTATGGACAGTTTAATCAAACACGTGTCAGAAGTTGTGTTTGACTATGTATGGGCATGTATTGGGATTGGTTCTTTTCAGCAAAAACAATCTAGAGCTAATAAAGGCATTGAAAGCTGTTTTGGATGATGCACATTGTTTTTGGTGGCAATTTCTCCTCAAATAACATTTCCTTTTGACCAAGATAATTGCTACATTCAAGGATCGTTATTTCCCAAGTAAATACTCAGCTATTTGTGAAGGCCTTCTTTGTCAATTTGTTGCCAAAAAGAGGGTGAAATGGTTTGTTCAGATGGACAGTTTGGAGTTTGTTCTCACAAGTTTTTTTTCAAAAATGTCAGATAAGAAGTTCTATCTTGTGTCTGGTGCATTGCCTTGTGACTTGTGATATGAGTTATGAACACAGTTGTGACATGTGTTCTGAATTATTTAGAGTGGTGGTTGGATACTTCTTAAGTTTCCTCTTATGCCACAGATTTATTAGTGGTTGCTTCATGGTTCCATTATGCCACCATTTGGAAGAAAAAGTTATTCATCGGTGACAAGAATAGGTTCCTGGGTTGAGGGACAGTGCAAGCTATCTTCTTCCTCATGTACACGAAATGACTTTAGGGCTTTCTATTCCTTTTACCTTGAGGTTAATGTTTGTTGGTGTTGATTTTGTGCATTGCAATGGAGCTGCTTTTGAATACGATGTCGAATATGATGTCCTAACATCATTTTTCTTGTAAATAATGACTCCTTACTACTCTGATGTTGTGTTCAATATTTACTGAAGACTACTGCTGAAGGATTGTATTTTTGTTTATTGTTGAAATCTGAGTTGTAATTTTTATTATTTGTTTTAGTAAAATAAATATAACAGCAATATGTTAGATAGGATATGTTAACTTGCTAAACAAGAACAGGTTGAGGAAGAAGTCTTATCTGATGTTGGGACATGTTGAATTGAAGTGTTTCCACATCTGAGCAACATGTCTAATAAGATGTCCTATGTAGGGTCATACAACATCGCACATGAGCTGGACTGAACAATTGAATTCTGTTATGATTTAACAGATGCAGGATATTCTTGGGATGTTATGCAATCCTATGTGGCCCTGATTGGAAGGTCAAGAAGAATCAAGTCAAAATATTGAAGATTATGCAGTTTCTAAATATGGAGGTATTTTAGGAAACTAATGAATGAAGACCTTGCTTGTAGCAGAAGTTAATGCTGATTTGTAACACCTGGTTTTAATTGTTTATATCTTTCCGTAGTGTTTAAGTCAGATCAGATGTCTCAATATATCCTAGAACATCTGAGTTCTGTCATACCAGAATTTCACTTTTGCCTAATAAAAGTGAATTTTCTTTCTTGTGTTAACGCCCTCCAAGCGCAGTTGGTTTGATACCAAATTGGTTTATCAATTCATATGTCATCTTTCTTATTGTAATTACTTTACATATTACATACAACCTTTGTCATTCATGTTGTTACGACATTGTGCTTCACATCTCGACATTCAACAAATTTTTTTTCAAAATGTAATCTTGAAAGAGTTTTATGGTTTCCTAGATCTACATATATGAAAATCTTGAGATATTCAGATTCAATATGTGCCATATATATATATATATATATATATATATATATATATATATATATATATATATATATATATATATATATATATATATATATATATATATATATATATATATATATATATATATATATATATATATATATATATATATATATATTGATTTTAGGAAGTCTACATCAAGTTATTACTTCTTCATAGGTTCATCTCTTATGTCATGGAAAGCAAAGAAGCAACAATCCATAGTTAGATCATCCTCTAAAGTAGGATACCGAGCTTTTGGATAAGTCACTTTTGAATTAATTTAACTCTTCTACATCTTGAGAGATTTACACATCGCATGTTGCAAATCACCTATGCTTTATTGTGACAATCAACGTGCAATGCACATAGCCTTGAATCATGTTTTGTTATGAAAGGAAAAAGCATATCGAGATTGATTTTCACCTTTTAAGAGGGAAAATTAAACAAAATGTATTGAAGTTACTATCCATATCCTTTCAAGAACAATTGGTTGATTTCTTCACAAAACCCTTTACCACTAGCAAGTTCAATAGCTTCATTTCCAAGTTTGGCATACTAGACATCTATGATGCTTAAGCTTGAGGGGATATGTTTAAAGATTAAAGCTAAATTAGTCTAATTGCTTTATGGTAATTAGAGGTTTATCTTGTGTTAACAACTTTGTAACTATTTCAAAAGTTAGTTAGAATAGTTACTATTTTAGGTAAGTAGTTTATTAGAAGTTGTTTGACTTGTAGAAGTTAGTTAAAACAGATAATATTTTCTTTGGCAAGCTTTATATAGATTTCTCATGTATCATTTGAAGTGAAGTACAATAATGAGATTGCATGTTTCATACAATTATCTCGCTTTCTTCTTCCATAGTTTTTTAAGCTTTTAAGTTTGCTTCCATGGAGTTTTTTATATCTTAACATGGGCTGTTGATGAATCTTAATACAAAGAACTTGATGTGAATATGTAAACATGGTATTGGTCTAAGTAAAACAGCATTGAAGTATATATGAAATTTTCTTAAGAAGGATGAACAAAGTACTATTATAAATATATGTCAATTGAACCATGCAATGAAATATACACATGTTATTAAGATTTATAATATGCGTTTTTTTAAGGGACTGATATTATGCATTCTAAGCAGCAGGATCAACTTGATAGCGTTCGGATTCTGAAACGCGATTCTTATATTTGCGAATGAAATCTTCAGCTCTTCTATTAATATTGGGCTCAGCAACACCCCAGTTACCTTTGTCTTCATCGCTAGGCCATGTTCTGCGTCCTGTATCATAATCATAGTAGCCTGCTCCATACTTATTCTTAGATGTGAAGCATGCAAAAATAGAGAAGAAACCTGGTGAAGACTTGTTCTTCCTATTGCCACCTCCCATGATGATTAATGGCTATGTTTATTTGCTATTAGTTGTTGTTGTCTTGGTTTTCAAATGACAATGTAATATCACCTATTTATATATAAGAATTTGCACAGTGTGAAAATAAGAATCTTATAAAGGAGTGGCAATGAGTAACGTAAATGGTTCAAATATAGGTGAGTTGGCAGGTCTGTAACAACTTTGCAAGGAACTTTTCTTCCACTCCGATAGTGTCGTACACAAAGCTTTATTAGTCAGGGATTCCTACCAATAATACACGATTGATAGTTCTGCTTTTGTACTTTTCTTCGCCTCTGAAAATTATTCACATTAGTTATAATATTGGCACTTTTCAACTTCTAATTCAACAACCTAAACAATGTCCACCATGATAGTTTTTCTTGTATATAGTTTAGAATTAGTTAGTATAATACTACAAGAAAAAGAGTGTTTCATCACGGTTAAATCTCTTGCAAATGCAAAAATCTATCTCACAAAATAAATATTTGCGAGAGGTCAACTCATCTCGCAAAACAAAGCATCGTAACTAATGAGCGAGAGGTCTATCATATCTCAAATTTACCACAAGTTTAACTTCTTGTAAAATCTAACTCCTAAATTTTGTGTCACAAACACATAGGCGTAGGTGAAGACTAAGTAATAGAGTGTGTCACTAATTTGTCAAGAGTTAAGCTCATAACACTGTACTGTTTGTCTTCTTTCTTATTTGTGAGGGATAATAGCTCGCAAATGACGTTGATTAATTTTTTTTCACAGGTTACCTCTAGCTAATATTTACGATATGAATAAAAAACATTGTATTTATATTATTATGAATATAACTATATAATTATAATAAATAATACTATTATTATAATAAATAAATACTTTTAAAATTTGTAAAAATAAAATTTTAATATAATTCATTATTAAAATTGAAATAAAAATAAATAGTCTTATATCCATCAAAGTTAAATTTAAAAATACAAAATTTCATATTCAAATATTTTAATTATCCTCATGTTCCTCGTCTTCTACACCATTTTGTTTTTGATCATTGACTCCTCTATATCTACTAACTCCTCCATATTCACTACCAGGACATTGGTTCATCTGTGAAGTCATAAATTATTCAAATCTATGTGCGCGCTCATTTGCAACTCACATCGCTTTCTTATATGCTATTGTTTTTCTCCTCATTTCTTCCTCCATATTTGTTTGTTTTCTCCTCATTTCTTCCATATACGCCTTTTGTACTCATGCTTTGCGTGCTAACTCGGTATACACTAACTTTCTCATAGTTTCTAACATTTCAGCGGTTAATATTGATGGACGTGATGATTCTTCTCCATCATCAGTTCTCATTCTCAAACACCTATCACGTTGTCTCATATTTTTGGTGTACCTTTCAGCACCATACAGTCTATCATTTTTCTTCTTCCCGCTTGATACATCATACCAAGTCTAAAAACTCACAGTAGGATCAGTAGAATATCCCGGTGTCAGTGCAGGTAATTAAGGATGCTCTGATATTTTAATGATAAATTGTCTATCATACTCCTCCTATAAAAAATTAAATAAATTAGATGTTATCAATAATTTAAATAAGTTAGGTACATTAAAGAAATAAATAAAATGATTAAATATTAGAAAAACATACTTGAATTTTTCTTGAGTGGTCACCGACATACTCCATATTTCTCTTGATATTATTCTCCACATGGATTGCATTAAGAAATAGATTTCTATCCAAGTTTCTCACTAATTAAATCAAAATATAATTAAGAAATAATTAGTTTTAATTAATCTAAAATTTAAATGAAAATTTAATTAAAAAATATTTCGTGCAACTTCGTCAACACTAATACTTCTTGCTGCGTGGTTGTAACTGCCAACTTTAGATGCTCTATTTTTTTGCATGTTCAAATGTTTGCTTAAAATTATAGGAATTCTAATGAACAAAATAATATCTTTAAATACATATTCACCTATTCAATGAGGATTTGATCATTTCCTAATCCCAATAATTCTAGCACGCCTAAGGGTGTCAAAAAGGCGAGCAAAACATCTTGATTGAAAATTTTATTTATTTTGGTGATAATTTCTAATGACGCAATTATATTTCTCCTATATTTTTGTATGAATTAATCACTAGCACTTACTCCCTAGAAAAACAAGGTTTTTATTGTAGTGTAGTCCCGCGAATTTAATACTCCTCTATCCTTAAGGTTTGGTCCTTGAAATGATTATATCAAAATAAAATAGTTATATATGGGTACTGAAGATTCAATGACCGAATTTTGATAATCTATTGCCCTGGTTTGGTGGCAGGGGGGTATTTGCAAATACTTTTAACACTTGAGTTATTGATAGTTATAATTGTAAGTTTCTATATTCGAATTTGTATTTTCTTGAAATGGATTTGTCCATTACCTATTATAGCAAGTTCTTTGGGTTTGGAGGACCTATAACCTTCCTCCAAGAACCCCTTCCACCAAGGACAATTGTTAATATATCCAATAGTCTAAGATGACCAAACAACCTTTCTCTTTGACGACCTAGGGGCCAACGTTCTCTCTGGAAATTCCACACACTATTTCACTAGTTACCCAATTATATCATGATAAAATAAAGTTATATAAGGGGACTAATCTGAATTCGGACCTTCCTCTATTCTAGTTGTTATTAGTTAAATAGAATAGTGAATTATGATAATATGCTATTAGACATGCCGCAAATGTATGTCAAATGTTAGAGTAGTAAAAAGTTATTGAACCAAAAGAATCAATGATTGAGTATTAAACTTTGTTCCATCGACGTATATATATAGAGAAATCGAAGTATTGAAATTTTAAGAACGACTTAAGTGAAAAAGCATTTAAGTCAAAACAGATTATTTGAAAAGCACTTATGGAACATAATTTATTTAAAATTATAATGAGACAAACAAGACTTAGGGTCATGATCCTTAATTATACTTCTCTATATGATTCGGTCACTTCTATTACGAGAATTCTAACGCGATTATAGAAATAGATAAATATGGACATCGTTTACTTTCGTAGCGCATTGTCATATCCAGGGCAAATAAAGCGTTGGAGGCCGAAATTATTTGTCAAAGACTCGTTACATTTGCACAGCTATAAAATAAGGTTTTTCTCAGTCTTATCTAAGCGCTTTCGCTGTATTAAACTTGACTGCTAAAAACATGTTAGTTTGTCAATCTCATCTAAGTGTTTTCGCTGTATTGGATCACTATAACAAATAACCCCATTTCATCTTAAACGCGAGAACATATAATCTCGATTACACATGCGAGGTAACAAAGAGCGACATGAAAACTTGTTACTTTTTCCCTCGATTATTCAAAAATCGAGGGGTAAAGTGACATTGGTCATGGGTTCGATCCCCAATAATAGTATTTTTTGGAATTTCAAAACTGCGCTACTTTTTACCTCGGTTTTTAATAATAACCGAGGGTTAAAGTCCTATTTACAAAAAAAGTTTGACCTATTTTTTTCTTCTTTTTAATCTGCAAAGCATCAAATTTGTTGACAAATTCTAATTCTTCTTCATCAACAATAACAACAACAATAACAAAAAATAATAGAATTCTTAAACATTAAATCTCAACAACAAAAACAACAAAAACAATAATAACAACAACAAAAAAATTTATGGATTCTTTAAACATTAAATCTCAACAACAACATCAACAACAATAACACAAATAAAATCAATAGAATTATTAAATAATAAGTGTCAACAATAACAACAACTACAACAACCATATTTACAATTTTACTTGATATAACTACAACTAACATTAATAAGTTACTTTCATGTTTTCCTAAGTAGAGAAAAGATTAAACATTAAAAAATCAACCTGGAGATATTTACTTGATCTTGTTTTCATTGTCATTATTTTCAATAAGTTATGTTTAAAAATTTCAATACTTTGCATCCAAGATGAATAATTGTGACATTCACATTTTGTTTGCTAGGGAGAGTTTCACACTGATCACTAATGTTTCGTGTGGATTGATGAGTTGACAATATCTTGACTATTTTTACTTTAAAATGGACTAGAAAGATTTGTTACTTAATTTTTTTATCAAATGGGTCATAAATAAAAATAAATAAAAAATAAATACACTACTTTATCTCTCGATATTCAACAAAACCAAGGTAATAACACGTAAAAAAATTTAAAAAAAATTAAAAGGTGATAAAATGTAATTGTTTGGATTCGAAGACTTGTACCTCTAACTACTCTATCCCTCGATTTTCTACAAAATCGAGGTGATAGGTCATAAATATTTTTTTTAATTAAAAGGGGATAAAATATAGTTGTTCGGATTCGAAGGCGTGTACTCTAAATACCTTACCCATCGGTTTTCAATAAAACCAAAGGAGAATATTGTAATTTTTTATAAAAAAATGTGACACCTCTATGGCTGACACTTCAACTTTTTTATATTAGGTGCAAGTTCCATCATAAAAAGTGTTATTTATAATAGTATATTTAATTTTTTAAAAACCTGCTCTCGAATATCGATACATATCCTTTCAAACTACGATTGATACCTTAAAAATACTTTACTTTCGTATAAGGGTTTGGATGACAAACTCAAGTTTTAGAAATAATATGTGAATAAAGTTCTTGTAATTGATTCTGACGGATCATACAAATAATTATGAGACGAGTTTCATGACCCCTAGTCCCTAATAAACTACTCACTCATGATGAGAAATAGCAGAGATAGAATAATTTTCGGAGAATAAAACATAATAGTAATAATAATATGACAGGAATAGAGAAAGCAATAAAATAAAACCTGATTAAAAAGAGAAAACTTCAATTATCAAATGACTCAGTCGCTCTAAATAAAAACTTGTACAAAGCGGTGAATTAAAGTACGACAAAAACCATATGCCTAAACTCATACAAGTCATGAGTTTTTGTACAAAATTCTAAATGCAGAGGAAATTAATCATATTTAATGCTCATCAAAGGAGTTTATTTCTAAATGTGAAATCACATTTAATTCCCATTAAAATCTCTTTCAATGCTCATCAAAGAGAAAATAAGTCGCTTTTAATTCTCATCAAAGTCACTTTTAATGCTCAACAAGAATCAAATATTCTAAATCATGAAATTGTAGAGGTCCTAAAACAGAAACAGTGGACACCAGAAAAGGAAACAAAGTAGGGGATAATATGCCGTGAAGTCAAGATTCTCTATGATGAATATGTTTAGATGAAGATAAATCGCTTAGTGAGAAGAAGGAAAAGATGAACTTTAAAGATAAAATATCACATTCAAATTCAAGCAATTACATTTCAAAGTTAAAGCTTCATGATTCAAGACTTTGATTTCAAGCTATTGCATTTCAAGAAGGTATAATGATAATATTTACCTTCACTAAAGTCTTAGATGCTCAAGTAATCAATAAATTATTGCATAAACTATTCTTGTTCATGTTTTAAGACTATTGTTTCAAGTTTTCAACTAAGTAAATCGATTTACCTCTTAGAGAAATTGATTTACCAGTGAAGCCAAAACATTTCCAGAGACGAAAATTCACATTTTGAACTGAGTAAATCGATTTACTCCTTGGGGAAATCGATTTACCACTGTTTGTTTTTAATATTTTATTAACGTTGGCAGTATGAAATAAATTTACCCATAAGGGAAATCGATTTCTACTGTGTGTTTTGAAGTTAGAGAAAAACACAAGAAATGGGGGGGGGGATTGAATTGGGCTTTCAAAACTTTTCCCTTTTTGAAAAACTATTTGATATTACTATGAAAGAATAAAGAATGCTAGAAATGTAAAAAGACACATTAATTTATCCAAGTTCAACTTCAGTGAGGACTTAATCCACTAATCTCAACAAATTACAGATGCATGGGCTACTCGTCGGTGAATAGAAACAACAATGATCATACAATTAGTGATCCCTTAAGAATTTTGACATACTCGATCCCCTAAGAGATATAATGATCACTGACCCCTCAATCATTATGACCTACCCGGTCTCTTAGAAAGGATTTAGTCTACAATGACCAACTATCAAATTCTTCTCAAGTATACAGATTTTCACTCGATCAGTTAAGGCATCACCAATTCTAAACATAAATGTTTTTGGAGATTACAATAATGCTTTTTAACAAGCAGATTACTCCTAGTTTAAGTACATGATAAAACACAAAAGTTTTTAGCAAGATATGAGCAACAACTCCTTGCATTTACAAAATTCTACAAAGATCAATATAATATAAGTTTGAATGCTTCATGTTGTAGTCTTCTTTAACTTCTGCTTCTTGTTCTTCTTTCTTTTCATATCTTCTTTTTATTTCTCTCTTTTGTGTTTGTGGACTTCATCATCGTCAATATAGTTGACTTCATCAAATCATAATTAGTCCATTAATCTTCTTATATAGCCTTAAAAAAGAGTCATTGTAAGGTTAGAAAGGTCCTTTCTCCTTCCAACGGTTGATTCCCAACGAATATATTCAAGAGAGCTTTGGAGTAGTATAAAATGTCACTTTCCTTAGCCTGCTGCTTGCAGTTGTTAGCATAAAATCGTGGGAGACAACTTATGTAAATAGTACAACCAATATTATCATGTGAAATTTGTGGTGTATTGTTTTTACTGTATTCTTCTTGACTAAGTTTCTTGATCTTTATCTTATGATGATGTACTTCTGATTCTGAAGTATTTAAGCTTGGAAGAGATCAATTACTTCGTCTTTGTTCTTCTGATGAATAACTGATGAGTAGTTTAGAAACTACTTTATTGTTGTAGCATAGGAATATCAGAGTTATCAGAACCATGACTTGTCTTTAGAAATAATAGGAACAACTTTTTTGAAACATGAAGCTTGACTTATGATCTTAGAACTAGGCTTGAAGGCATATTTCTTATCTGAATCTGTGAGCTAAAGATTGAGAAACAAGTGTTTTCGTTGTAGGCAAAAGTTTTTCTGAAGTTGATATCAAAAGCTTTTCTGATGTTTGGATCTTGAAATCAGATATTGTGACAACAACCTTTTTGATTCTCAAGTATTTGAGTTTTGAGCTTTTATTATTTTCTTCTTGATGGATTGTTTCTGATTGAAGAATGATAATGAATCAATAGATACTTCACTATTGTAGATTCAAAGTATTTTAGGTATTTGAACATTGTCTTTAGATATACATGCAACAAATAATCTGAGGAACAACTTCTTTATTTGTGAATGAAATATTTTCTGAAATATACGTCTTGATCGAATCTTAATTTCTGATAATCAGCTTTTCTGAGCTACATGTCTGATGTCTGATTTTTGAAGCAGAAGCTTATATCAGTAATTCTGATTTTCTAGTTAATTCATCTTGATCTGATCTTTAATTTCTGATGGAAACTTTTCTGAGCTGCATATCTGATGTCTCATTTCTGTAGCATAAGCTAATATCAGTACATATGATTTTGACGTTGAATTATTTATTTCTTATCTCTTGAATTATGATATTTGATTTGAGATTAAAGCAACAACTAATGTCATCTATATATCGATTTCTCATCTTGAATTCTTTCCTTTCTTATATCTGAGGTCTTTGTTTCTGATATCTTGAGATCTTCAATTTTAAGCTCTGATTTCTGATATATTTGTTTCTAAGCATCTTCATTTCTCATTTCTTTATTCTTGATATTGAGATGTAAGCAAAAGCTTTTATCAGCTACTTCTTTGAATTCTGATATCATTACTTCATAGCTCTTGATTCTGATTCCGAGCTGATCTTTAAATCTTGAATTTATGGCTCTTTGATTTTTGACCTTTTGAAGCTCCATCTCTTCTTAGATACTCATCGAACATTTAATATTCAATAGAACCATTGATATTTCATTAGAAACGAACTCAATGGTTCTCTTTCTAAGTGTTTAAGTAATTTTGATGATATCTTTATTAAGACTATCTAGAATTCTAATATCTGCACACTCAATGAAACTATTAGAACTAAAATTGTTCTTGATAAAATATATGCATTGTTATCATCAAAACATAGAGATTTGAGCACAGATCTAAATCTTGTTCTAACACGTTTTTGAAAAAGGTAGAAAATTCGATGTCTCCCATACATTCTAACACGTTTTTGAAAAAGGGAGAAAATTCGTGTTTAAACAATTTCCGCGACCGACATTACAAGTGTTATTTGTAGTAGTGGAGTTATTCTGCAGCCCCGAGAATTAATCTTCGATTTGCAAAAAATGACTTGTGCACTTGACAAATAATTTGAAAGCAATCAGTAAGATTTTAACTAAAGATGAACTCAATCTTAAAGGGCTTAGATCTTTATTTTTCCAAATTCTCAGCTTACTAATGTAACAGATATGGATAAGTGGTGTTATGATCTTAGTGCTCCTGCTCCTATTGAGAATATTCAAAATAATTCAGGTCTCCTAAGCAATGCTAAGCCAAATGAAATGGAGCAAGTGCTAGAGCAAGACACTCTACAACCTGACACCCACCAACATGCTACACAAGTTCCTACCGAGAATCTTGCAGGTTCATCATCCAGGCAGCAACCCTGAAGAAGAAGAAATCACAGGCAACCAACTACTCTTGATGACATCTATGCTAAAATGATGAGCCATAATGAAGCTGAAGTTCAACACTATCAAAGGATGGAAGCACATCATAACGAGATGATGCAAGAAGTATGACAACTCCAGAGAGATCAACATGACTACGCCTACTGGCATGACCGTAGTATGTCAGAGCTTACTGAAGAGATGCAAGCATTGAATTATCGGGTTGATGACCTGCATGATTTTGTTACTCATGTCGGACTACATGGATATGGTGTAGAGCCTTTCCAAGGCAGAGATGATGCACATGGACGAGCAAGAGCATGGGCACATCGTGGAGCGTGTGGCCGAGGCGAAGAGTAGTCATTCATCTCATTTTCTTCCTTCCTGTTTCACCTTACTCTGTTGCATTTGGGATAATGCACAGTCTAAGTATGGGGGAGGAAGCTTTACCAGTTTAGTTTTCATTTTTCGTTTTCTAAGTAGATTTACGTTATTCGCAAATTTCCCTTTAATAAAACAATTTATGTACTATCAAGTCGTTATATGCAGATTTTCGTTCATTATTTGACTCTCTCACTTTCTTGAGCCATAACAAAAACCTTTTTTTGACACATTCGAAGAGTATATAGGTTGCTCACTCTTAAAGATATGTTAGAATTTTTTTGTGATATTTAAACAAAATTGATACCGTTTAACACTCTAAAACCCTCGTTTACACAAGACCGATTTAAGTATCTATTATACCGAAACCTCAAACTTTAAAGTATCCCCAAGTATTTTATATAAGCAGTCAGAACCGTCTTAAAAACAAACTACGTAGAGGGCCGATGAATATAAGTGAATGGTCTTAAATCATTTTCCTAAACATCTTGTAAAGATGAATTGAAAACATGGAATGCTCTAATTAAGTTATGTAACCCTCACCCAATTACTTAATCCAACAGTGCAGAACCTACATATTATGTTATAAAAACCTGATGTAAGTTGGTTCAGAGGTTTCTGGTGCTGAACTTGGTAGGGCAAACTACGGTTTGATACCCCGCATCTTGCATTCAGATTATTTAAGGGGTTACCAAATTTATGTACCAGAACCCCAATGCTTAATATGATCATCACTAAACGGCTACTCTAATATGTGCGTGAAATAAGATAAAGGGTTTAATGTGATTGTGATCGAAGAAAATGAGTGAAATAAAGCAAAAAACAATTAGGTTGAGTTATAATAGCATGACTAGAACTGGTCTGTATAAGGAGGGGTTGTCTAGTGTTATTACTATATCTTTGTATTTGATAATGAGCTTACATTGTTCTAACGAAAACATCGCACAACCAACGTACGAATTGATTTGTGTCATGTAATTGAATTTAACATGTGCTTAAAATATTACCTTACTGATTATTTTCTTTAGGACAAGCAAAGTTTCAAGTATAGGGGAGTTTGATAACGCGAAAATACATAGAATATTCGACCTGATTTGCATAAATAACTTTACCATTTTATCTGAATTATGTTGCATTATGTTGGCATTTCAAGTTTGTTTCAGGTAATTATTTCATCCAAGGCCTACATGAGAAAAGGAGAAGAAATGGAAAAGAAATAAACTCAAAATTAAAAAAATAGCAGAAATAGAAAAAAAAATCATATCAGAAGGCTGTGACAATTGTCACACCTTCCATTCCGCCAGACACAAGCTAAACATGTGTGCCCCTCGGCACACAAACCATGACGAATGACACAAGTTGAATATGTGTTCCCCATGACACACAATGCATCCACTCGGCACAACCATTTTCTGTTTGACGCACAAAGATTTCTCCATGGTTCTTCAGGTTGCCAGTCCCAACGACTCTGCATTATTTTCTTCCTAGTCTTTCTCCATGCACGGATATTTCGAAGCATGAAGTCACACTCCTAGATTTTCTCAAGAAGTTTTTTTGTAGAAGAGCAATATAAAAGAAGGACAATTATAAAACTCGCGGATCTTCTCCTCTCCCTATCTCGTTTTTTGTACGATATTTTGCATTTTCGTTTTCTTTCACGCCATTATTCCAGTTTCAATAGTTCAGAGCATTGTTTAGAATTTAAGAAGATAAAATATTCACCTAAACAACAATATTTTTCTACATTGGAAATCTATTGCAACATTAGTTTCATTTCATAGCCTCCTGAACTTTGTTTTTAGTTTTATAGTTTTGTTCTACATTCAACTAATTTTTCCGCAAGAAAATCCTGCCAACATATTGTGGAGGATTGCTATAAGTACTTGAGAAGTTGCAGAAACTCCATTTTCATTATTTAATTCCAGGTTTTTTTTTAAATTTAATTGTATTACTGTTATTTATTTATCATTCATTCCTGAATCATTATATGTTTGTTATTATTTTATGTTCGTAACGAATAATATGTCCGACTGATTCCCCTGATACCGGTATGTAAGGTCACAAACCGAAGGAGTTTGATAATAAACTGGCATAAGAATTTTATAACAATACTTTTCTTGTTTGGATTCCAATTTTTATACAAACAGTTTTGTTACAAGAGTAAGAGACAAACGAAGGCTAAAACCAATAATCCCGAGAGTGTGAGTTTTTAACTGGATAGTGGTAATCAAACATTAATTTTGAATACAGAGAGAGAGAGAGAGGATTATGATTATTAGATTCTATGTGTTTTCAAAAAGTATCTTTGGATTTTAAATGAGATAGCGAGAGAAATCATTTAAGTTTAATTATATAATTCAAATCAACAATCATGAGAGTGTGAGATAAAGGTTTTTAAACTAATAGTTTCTACTGAACAATATTTTGAATACTCAAAGTTGTGCCAATGAATTACTGAATTCCCGAAGTCAGACTATGAAGTACCGATGTCCCGTTATTAAATATCTCAATTAAGTCTAAGTTTATTTTTGTCTAACCCAAAACGTAAGATTTATTATTAGCCTTAGCTTTAGTCAGTAGGTTTAGAATGTTCAGTAATTCGATTACCAGTCCCTTTGGGTTCAATATCTTTTAAAACTATGCGATTAAACTGTGCACTTGCAGTTAATACACCCGATAGACTCTTAAAGTCATGATCAATCATCCTTTTAAGTTTTCAATCCACCGGGACTCCCCTTTTTGCATAGGTTGACCATTTAGGGTTTCGACTTAGTAGGCCTTTCATACATAGTGTTTTTTACTGCGCTGGAGTTTGTCGGATGTGGTAGTTTTCCCCATCCATCATTGTGAGGATAAGACCTCTTCTTGAGAATGTTGTTTTAACCACATATGGGCCTTCGTATTTAGGTGCCCATTTACCACGTGAATCAAGACGAGGTATGAGAATCTTTCAGAGAACCAAATTTCCTTATTTGAACACTCGAGGACAAACCTTTTTATCGAATGCCTTTTTTATCCTCTTTTAAGAATAACTTTGAAGTTAACTTTCACAAAGTTCGCTTGTCAATAATTAAGGCACCTTCTGGATATTCTTGTTTTTATATATATCTCTTGATATCATAGAACTAAGGTTTATTATCTGGTCTTTCCTCTACTGCGAGACAGTGAGTAAGTTCTTCAAAATGTATGATCGTGATACGTGGTTCGTGGTTAGACCAAGTTACTTTGAACATGGATGATAGAGTTGTTAAGGCGTCTGCCATCTGATTTTCTTCTTGTGGAATGTGAGAGAAAATAATCTCAGTGAATTCTTTAGCCAGCTTTAAAACATAATCCCGTTGACTTTGTATATGACTAACACTGAGTTTCTATATACTTGGAGATATTTTATTCTTAGATTAATGGCAACTTCTATACCCAATATACAAGCTTCATATTCAGCAACATTGTTTGTACAGTAAAAACATAACATTGCAGTATAAGGCTTATGGAAATTCTTTGGAGATGTCACCACTGCCCCAATTCCATATCCTAGTGTGTTCGAAGCACCGTCAAACATGAGTGTCCATTGTTCCCTTGGTTCAGGTCCTTCATCGGGTCCTAGTATTTCGTAGTCACCTATAACCATGATGTCTTCATCTGGAAAGTCAAACTTCATTAGTTGATATTCTGGTAATGGTTGATGAGCCAGGTGATCAGATAGCACACCACCTTTGATAACTTTTTGCATAACATATTGGATGTCGTAATCGGATACCAAATTCTGCCACCAAACAATTCTTCCCGAAAGAGCTGACTTTTCAAACAAATACTTCAAATGATCCATTCTTTCTATTAACCACATGGTATGAGTTAACATATTCTGTCTAAGTCGTTTGGTAGCCCAAACTAAAGCACCAAAAGTCTTCTTGAGTATTGTGTATCTGGTTTCACTGTCGGTAAATTTCTTGCTTAAGTAGTAGATGGCATGCTCTCTTCTACCTATTTCTCCGTGTTTCCAAAATACACATCCCATATATCCCTCAAGTACTGTTAAATACATAATAAGTGGTATTCCAGGAACTAGTGGTATTAGGATTGGTGGTTCTTGTAAATATTTCTTTATTATTTTGAAGGTTGTCTGATAGTCTTTATTCCACTCCACTGATTGATCTTTTCGAAGTAGTTTGAATATAGGCTCGCACGTAGCAGTTAGATGCGATATGAACCTTGAGATATAGTTCAATCGTCCTAAGAAACCACAAACCTATTTTTCTATTCTTGGAGCTGGCATCTCTTGTATGGCCTTCACCTTGTCGAGGTACACCTCAATACCTCACTGACTTACAATAAAACATAATAGTTTGCCTGACCTGACACCAAATGTTCATTTGTTCCTCAATTTAAATTTTCGCAGACGTTTTAATAACTTTTGTAAATAAATGATGTGGTCCTCTTCTGTATGAGATTTGGCGATCATAGCATCCACATAAACCTCGACTTCGTTATGGATCATGTCATGAAATAACATGACCATCGCTCGTTGGTAAGTTTCCCCTACGTTCTTTAGACCGAAGGGCATTACTTTGTAATAGAAGTTGCCCCAAGGAGTCATGAAAGTAGTCTTTTCCATATCCTCATGTGCCATTTGGATTTAATTATATCTTGAGAAACCATCCATGAAGGAAAATATCAAAGCTTGGGTTGTATTGTCCACCAAAACATATATGTGAGGTAGTGGGAAATCATCTTTGGGGCTTGTTTTGTTTAGATCCCAATAATCTACCCACATGCGTACTTTACCGTCCTTCTTAGGAACTCTCACGGTTTTAGCTATCCAAGGTGGATAATCTAGCACGACTAAGAATCCTACATCAAATTGTTTAAGGACCTCTTCTTGAATTTTGTCAGACATGTCTGGAGGCGTTTTTCTAAGTTTCTGTCTAACCAGAGAACACCCTTCTTTAAGAGATAGTCTATGCACCATAATATTTGTATCCAATCCCAACATATCTCTGTAAGACAAGGTAAATATATCCATGTATTCATGTAGAAGCTTGATCAGCCTTTCTTTGACGCTTTCCTCCAAGGTTGCACCTAGCTTGATTTCTTTTGGATCTTTCTTTGTCCCAAGGTTGATGTACTCAATAGATTCTTGACACGGTGTATTATCTTCTTTTTGATCTAATACCATCCCCAATTTTTCAGAGAGTTTAAGATCTTTCTTATATTCCTCTTTTGCTTGGTTAATTGGTGCATCAAAATTATATCGGATAGTAGTAGTATCGTTATCAGTGAGTTTAGGTGTGGTTCTGCACATTTTCTCATGTTTTGGTGCTTTTTAGAATGTGAATTGGAAAATGTATATGAAAAAAAGTATTGCCATTTTAAAAATAAAATAGAAATGTAAGAGAAAAACAAAGATATTAACTGAATGCAAAACATAACTCTTATTAATTGAAAGTACTTTTTGAAAACAAATGGGGGGCATTTACAAGCTACCTCTATGCCTTGGGCGTGACATAGTGTTGTACCCCAAAATTTGCCCTTCCATATTTCTCAACACATGGCAAGAGAGGCCCCCAAATTGCTCAAGGAAGGTCAAGAATTGATAAGACAAACTCTCTCCTAAGGTAGTCTACCTCAAATTAGGGTTTCCATCTTCATCAAGATGTGTGAACCACAAAGGACTCAAATGCTCACCATTGTCCTAATATGTCCTCAAGATCATCCATGCCAAGTTTCAAGCCTTGCAGAAGAAGTTTCCTCAGTCAATTGCTCAAATGCCTGAATATCAATTGTACTAGGTTAGCAACCAAGATATGCTGAGCTTGCAAGATCAATTCGAATCAATGGCAATTGGTACAAAGAGAGCATGGTTAGGCCAAATTTGGAAGGATATCATACACCATGAAAACCAAATCAAATCTTCAAAATTTGTAAAGATATTAGTGGTTTTTACAACCCTAACTCACTCTAGTACATATAGAGAATGCAGCCAAAGCAAAAAAGGGGGTTGAGAGGTCGTGCATAGCCAAGAAGAAAAACTGAAAAGTTCAAGAAAAATTGGGAATCGGTTTTCAATCTACAAGGCGTTTTAGAGCATTTCAAGATCACCAATCTCTTCCTAGACATCCCAGGAAGCTGTTTCAATCATTCTCAGGGCCTGAAGCATTCAGAAATTCATTATACACCTCACACAGTTTGGTACACTTTTCAAATTCAATTTTTACAATTTACGCATCATAAGCATGTTTTTAATTATATATTCTTGTTCATCATTGAGTTTGCAATCTATTGGTATCACTTAATTGCATTTTCAGTGCAGGAATCATGATATGCCATTGTTAGGGTTCCTTAAATCGTTTTAGGGTTTTTCAGTATAGGCAAAATTAGGCTTTGATTCTGGTACCATGATGCTCGTGAGAATGAGACGAGTTGATTGGTACCCTCACTTGTCATTTATCTTGCTTGTATACAATTTTTGAGATGAACAAGTTTGTACCTACAACAAAGCGTCTATAGGTAAAAGCTTGGTTTTCTAAAACGACAGGCCAGTAAGGGAGACGATGGCGTGGCAGCGTGTAACTCGTCCATTTGAATTTTCGCACATTCTTGAAAAGAATGTTTGGTTTTCTTATATTATGCTTTGTTATTGTTATAAGTACAACTAAACATCACAGCTTAGTTGGAAGCGTGGTATTGGGAGCGAGCATAAAGACCTGGGTTCGATCCTCAGGTTCCAACATTTGTTTCATGTTATTTTTCTTCACATAATCAGGTACCTCACATGTCCAAACATCCAACATGCAACTCAATGATTTGGCCATCAAACGTATCTCCAGCCAAGATCCAACGTGCCATCATTGAAGGCCCACCAAATACCTCAAGTCAACACACGCACCAGATCAGGCGTAGTCAAACAGGCTTTAGCCTTGTTGGGCCCAGAATTTCAACAACTTACCCCCAGGATTCTAATGCACAGGCCCATCTCATCCTTTTTTATTATTTATTTTTTTAATTATTTTAGTATTTTCTTTAATTATTTTAATTCACAAAATTAATTACTATTTTTCATAAAAATCATAAAATCAAGAAATCATAAAAGTTAGAATAAGATTTTTTTTATCAAATTTAATTTTGTTAATGTAATTTAATTTAATTTTAACTTAGGGCAATTTTAATATGTTTTTTGTAAATAAAATCAAATAGAAGTTAGGTTAAATTCTTGATTTAATTCTTTTATTTTTTCTCAAATAAATAAAAATACAAAAATAGGTTTTTAGAGTGAATTAATTTATTTTTCTTAATTTAAAATTAATTAGAACTTAGGATTTTCTTTTGATTTTTTTTCATTTTCTTAAATAACAAAACATGACAAAACATATTTTTTTAATCAATCACAAATAGGTTTAGTCAAGGGTCAAAACCCTAGTCGTTTCGTATATGATTCATCGCGCGCTTGTTAATTTTTTGCCAATATTTTTGTAACTGTATATGGTTTGTAATAGTTTAATTTAGGATTTTATTTACTGTTTAAATTCCCGAGTTTTTGGCTATGTAATAAATTCCCCTCCCCGAAGCCTTGTAATAGCGTAGATTTATTTTCTCGCATTTTTAATTTCTGCAAATATTTAACTGTCTAGATGTATGCTAATAGGATTGTATGACAAGAATGCATGACAAATTAATACGGTTAGAAAACCCTAATTTGCAAAGATAAATAACTGAAACAAATGACTCGCACATATCACTCTTAGGGTATACTCTCACTTCGGTTGCCTTCAGTAAACGATCATTAAGCATAAGGTGTCTTAGTGGTTGCCCTAATGTCTAAAAAAGATCAAACGTCCCATTCGAATGTTGCCTCGAAAAGGTTGCCTCAGAAATGTTGCCTCAAATATGATCTTAAGACTCTAGGGTTATTACTAAGACGTCCTAATATTGCTTTATTGATCGTACGTCTCTTTCGAATTGACCCTTACAAATTCCAACAACGGTGCTACCTATTTCTCAATAGTAGGATAGCGCTGTCTAAAGGAAACAAGAATAGAAACGATCTTTTTTCGAGTAGGTAGATGCTATTAGGTACTTTCTCAAATCAAAGCTTTTCACACTTACACATTTTAAAACAAGTTTCAAAACAACTTTGTCACACCTTTGAGGACTGATACAAGGGTTATCACGAAGTAAAACATTTTCAAAGCAAGCACATACGCAAGCAATTTTAAAAAGATAAGCAAGTACCTAAGAGCCCATGGAAAACCATGGATAGAAAGGGTGCTAACACCTTCTTTTTTTATAACCTACCCCCCGTACTTTGAATATCTCGAAAAAGGATTTTTTATGTACTTTTTTTCTTTTCAAGATTGGATGAAATAAAAGTCGGTGGCGACTCTTGCTTACCGCGACATTTTGCAAACACAAAATGCAAAACGCAAACCAGTATTAAACAGTCGGTTCTGCCACCGTATCACAGAATTGACGACTCTGCTGGGGACTTAATAAGTGGGGTATACCTTAGGATCTAGGTCATCATAATTTCTTCTCTTGATTGCTTTGTTTGCTTTACTTTTAAGGGTTTTGTTTGGGGTTACTATAGATCCTACACCCGGATCAAGGGAATAACTTTTAGGTAAGTAGCAATAGACTGTGAGGGAAATGTACGTCGTAGGCCAATACGGTTGAAGCAGTAGCTACGTTGGTGTGGCACTTTGGTTGGTACCGGTATCCCTTGTGGAGAACCGAGGAGAATACGGGGCCGTTGCGTGGTGTCGTTAAGCATCAACTGACCTTAGAACCTTTAATTGCCCAACTTGGCCATTATAAAGTAGTGAGATAGCCGGCCTCGGTGTAGAGCTGAGAACTAGTTGATACTCGATGCTACACTCATTGAGATCATACTCTCGGAATAATTTCGGCCGCAAGAAAAGATTGCGTGAGCTGAAACCATGACCGATGGAGCATGGTCAGTGATATTGAGATCCTCTAGAACCCGGTTACTTTTCTAGGACAGGTTGAACCAACTTAACTTCAAGAGGGTATTACCTTTGACCTCATGCAAGCCTTAAACCTAAGGGCTTTGTGTGATTTTACTGTGTTTGCAATATTTGTGTTTGCTATACCTGTGGTTTATCATGACATCATGCATCATAACATGGCAATCATGTTTCATTACACTAACCATTTCAAAGACCAATGGAATTTATCTTTGTTCTGTTTTGCAGATCATGGCTTCCGCGCGTAGAAATACCATCTGAATCAACTTTGTACAGATACCTGCCCAACTCAAAGAGATAGCATCAAGAGTTTCTGAAACTTCTACATTCATTAAGAGACACGGTCAACTTCTCAACCTGGTCACTTCAAACCTTGATGAATAAATGATGAGCGTACTTTTTCAGTTCTTCGATCCCAAGCATCACTGCTTCACCTTTCTAGATTACCAGCTGGTACCCACCTTGGAAGAATTCTCTCATCTATTGGGCATATCCATTCTTGAACAGGTACCCTTCACAGGTATGGAAGAAGGTCTTAATCCAGAAGTTATTGCCACAACTTCGCATTTGAAATGGGCCGATATGGTATCCAATTGGGAAACTCGAAGCGGAGTCGAGGGTTTTTTAGCCAAATTTCTGATAGACCAGGCTCAACTATTTTTGGATGATTTGGATTTTCAAGCTTTTGAGGATGTCTTGGCTCTTCTTATCTATGGTTTAGTTCTCTTCCCTAATCTGTACTCCTTTGTAGATGTGAATGCTATCAAAATTTTCCTTTCTCGCAACCCTGTGCCTACCTTGCTTGGAGATATCTTGCATGCTCTCCATACTCGTACTGTAAAGAGAAGACGAACTCTTATTTTATGCATGCCGTTGTTGTCGGGGTGGTTTATTTCTCACCTCCCTAAGTCTGTGCTGAAGAATGAAGAAGGTTTGGGTTGGTCGCACAAAATAATGTCACTCGCTCATGCGGATATTCTTTGGTGTTCCCAGGCTATGGAAGACACTGTTGTTATTGACCGCTGTGGGGGGTACCCTAATGTCCCATTACTTGGTATCAGAGAGGGTATAACTTACAATCCTTGTCTAGCTTTGCGATAATTTGGTCGTGCTTGAAGGGATGGTCCCCATGAGTTACTTCTCGAGGACATTGTATTCGACTATAAGGATGATGTTAAGGAGTATCGCCGGAGGTTCATGCGAGCTTGGAGCATGGTAAACAGACCTGACCCCAAATAGTTGGGACCAAAGACTTCCATTCCTATGCAGCCTTACCTCCAATGGGTCCGAGCTCGTGTCCAGAAGCTTATGATGCCTTATGAGGCCGTATTACCAGTAATTGTGGAGCTCACTAATGAAAAAGGAATTCCTTACACGGTTCTTTATCCTTACATGCCTACTGATCCTGGGGAGTTACAGAGATCTTGGATTCAGCTGAAGAATGAGCGGGATACTTACCGGGAGCAGTTCCATGAGCAAGAGAGGAAGATTTTAAAGCTCACCAGGCAGCTCGAGGAAGAAAGAGTGATCAATGAATATATCAGCACAAAGAGAAAGCGTCCATGGGACTTTTGATTTTTCTTTTCAAGTTTCAGATTTGTTTTATTTACTTCTTTGTAACTCCTTAAAGGCATGTTGAACCTTTCAAATTTAGGCTAATAAAGTTTTGTTTATTTTGGTTTGCAAATTTAAATCTCCCAAAGTCTTTGAAATCATTACACGCGCATCCCATAATCATACACATCATTATAGGTACCACTACAAGTTTCTCATCTTCTTCATTGTTTATTTCAGAAGAAATGTCTTCCGATTAAGCCATCAAAGATCTTCTGGCACAAAACGGCCAGTTCCAACAGATGCTAATAAGTCTGGCTAAGGGGTAGGAGGATTTGAAGACCCTTATTCTGAAAGAGAAGAAGAAGACTGGTATTCTGAATATGGGTAGAAGGTTCGGAGAAAGGTTGAAGCATCAAACTGATCTGACCTCTTTATCCAAGGAAAGAGAGAACCAAGAAAGGGAAAAGGACCTTAGTCCTACGGTCTCTGACAATGATACTGATTTTGATGATGAGAAATATCTTCCTGCTGAGGATAGATACAAACAGCTAGAAGACCGTCTAAGTGTTATGGAAGTTCAGAAGATACCTGGTTTGGATTTCGGAGAGCTGGGATTGGTATCGGGAGTGGTCATCCCTCAGAAGTTCAAGGCTCCGATTTTTGCCAAGTATGATGGAGTGTCCTACCCAAAACTCCATCTCCGCTCTTATGTCAGGAAGATCCAACCCCACACTGCTGATAGAAATTTGTGGGTGCATTTCTTTCAAGATAGTCTATCAGGGACTCAGCTTGATTGGTTCTACCAGTTGGAGTGAGCCAATATCCGAAACTGGGAAGATCTTGTTGCTGCTTTCTACAAGCAGTATCAGTATATTGGCAACCTTGCTCCCACTCGTACTCAACTCCAGAGTATGTCCATGGTTGCAGGTGAAGGTTTTAAAGATTATGCTAAAAAATGGAGAGACTTGGCTGGGAGAGTTCAACCCCCATTGTCCGATAGGGAGTTGGTTGACATGTTTCTAGGGACGCTATCTGGTCCATTTTTCAATCACTTAATCGGCAGTTCGTCATCTGGTTTCATCAAGCTGATTTTAACTAGAGAAAGAGTAGAAGCTGGAATTCAGAGTGGTAAAATACAGAAGGATGCCTCCTCGAGTTCAGCAAATAAGCCTTTCACTGGTAAGAAGGAAGCCAGTGCAGTCTATAGCCCGAGGGGACAAAGAAGATCTGAACACCGTCAAACGGTAAATGCTGTAGTAATACCAAGACCCGCAACAGGTGGAAAGACCACAACGGAAGTTTACCCGCATCAACATGACTTTGGCTGAAGTTCTGCCTCATCTGTTAAAATCCAAGTTGGCGACCTTGAGAGAGGCTCCCAAGAATCCAAACACTACTTCTCCCAAATACAATCCCAACGTGCGGTGCGCCTACCATTCTGAGAGTCCAGGCCATGATACAAATGATTGCTGGGCTCTGAGAAACAAAGTACAAGATTTGCTTGGAGCCAAGGAGATAGAATTCCATGCTCCAGAAAAGCCGAATGCTATAACTGCTCCCATGCTCAAACATCGTCGTGGAGTTAATGTTGTTGACACTGATTTGTTTGTGACCTCTGTTGAAGAAATTTCCACTCCTCTTATGACTGTTAAGAAGAATTTGTTGTTGGTCGGTTTATTTCCGGGTTGTGGTGAAGGTTACCACATGTATTTGATTCTGCCTTTCGGTTGCTGTTTATTGAAGTTAGGTGTTCTACGCTTGATGGATAATAAAGAGATTTTGTTCGAAAAGACTATGATTCATGTTGTTCCAAATGAAGACGTTGCCATTAAAACCATTTCCGCCAATCCTTCCAAGGTTTCCTTGAGAAGACCTGTTAGGATTACACCTGTTCAAAGAATCGCTCCGCTGATAATCACTGTTCATGGTCCCATCCCGTACACCTCAGACAAGGCTGTCCCATGGCATTATGGTGCTGATGTGTACTATCATGGTATTAAGAAAGATCTGAAGAATGAAGAGGCTGATACTGATGTCAGTAATATCGTCGGGGCTAGTAAGGTTACCAGAAGCGGAAGGATCTTCTCTCCTGAGATTTTCCCTCCGACTGTCAGCAAACCTATTGTCATTCCATCTGCTATTCTCGCTAGTATGTTAACTACTGTTCCAGTTCTTACTCCAATTATCACCCATGCTACTGAGCCATCCGGGACTCGGGGCAAGGAAATTATAGGTGAGCCTGCCCAGACTGAGGCGCCTAAGAAAATCGTTGTGGAAGCCTCTAAACAAGAAATAGAGGAAATACTAAAAATCATTAAGAAGAGTGACTACAATGTGGTCGAGCAGCTGGGGTAGACCCCATCAAAGATATCCATGTTGTATCTGTTGTTGTGTTCTGAAGCCCATGTGAAGGCTTTGATTGCATTTCTCAAAACTGCACATGTGCCGCATGAAACTTTAGCAGATCAGTTCAAAGATTGTGTGGCCAGCCTGACTGCTGACAATGGGCTGGGTTTTTCAGATGCGGATCTGACACTGAAAGAAAGGAATCATAATGATGCTCTGCATGTCTCGATTAAGTGAAGGGGCACCACTATGGCTCATGTGCTGGTAGATACTGGGTCTTCACTGAATGTTTTGCCGAAGAAAGCGTTGGACCGTTTGGATTGTGAGGGTTTGACTCTGAAGCCTAGTAACATTGTGGTAAGGGCTTTTGACGGATCAAAGAGAATGGTGCACGGGGAGGTAGACAACCATATCAAAGTGGGTTCTCAGACTTTTGGGTCCACCTTCTACGTGATGGATATCAGGACGTCGTATTCTTGCTTGTTAGGTCGTCCTTGGATCCATTAGGCTGGGGCAGTTACTTCCACACTCCATCAAATGCTAAAGTATCCAGTGAAGGGGAAGATTGTCACAGTGCGAGGTGAAGAAGAATATATGGTGAGTCACCTCAATTCCTTCCGCTACATAGAGATGGATGGGGAATTCATAGAAACTCCTTGTCAGAATTTCGAAGAGGTCCCTCAGATCTTGGAATCGATTGAAGTTACTACCGACAAGCCTCCGTTGAAGATGGCTTCTCTCAAGGACGCCAGGGCTGTGGTTGAAGAAGGTGGGTGTACCAATTGGGGTCAGCTCCCTGATTTCACTCACAAAACTGACAAATTTGGTTTGGGCTTTACTACAGGTGCTCAAAGGGCTGTTAGGCATGCTCGGGCTGGAAGACCTCCGCTACACATAAGCAATAGGGGAGTTAATGCAATTGAAGACAGTGAAGAGGATTCAGACATCAACAGCTGGATCTACCTAACAACCAAGATTTATAATAAACAGTTTGAAACTTTATGGCCCGATGCCTTGCCCGAGGCACCTTGGCTTTGCTTGTGAGGGCTATTATTTGTCATTTCATATATCATTAATAAAGCATTGGACATTTCTTGTATACAAATTTTGCGCTCCTTATTTTTCTTTTTTGTCTCTCACTTTATCAAAACAGCTATTCTCTTACACACACTCACGTATCATACTGCAGATCCATATCCGCTGTGGATCCCATTGATAACAGCTCTGCTACTGCCAGTTATGACTTCAAAAATCTGATCAACCAAGCCGACGACAAAGGTGAAGACGATTGTGAGGTGCCTGGAGAACTTGCTAGACTATTACAGTAGGAAGAAAGGGCCATACAACCTCATGAAGTGCCGGTTGAGACAGTGAATTTGGATACAGAGGAAGACATGAAAGAGGTTAAAATAGGTGCGAATATGGAGCCTAGCGTCAAACAGAGGTTGATACAGATGTTACACGACTATGTTGAGATCTTAGCCTGGTCCTATGAGGACATGCCTGGTTTGGACACTGATATTGTGATACATTGCCTGCCGACTAAAGAAGACTGCCCACCGGTAAAGTAGAAGGTTCGTCGTATGCGCCCTGAAATGTCAGAGAAAATCATGGCAGAGGTCATGAAACAGTTCGACGCAGGATTCTTTGCTGTCACTTCTTATCCGCAGTGGGTTGCCAACGTTGTTTCGGTACCTAAGAAGGACGGTAAGGTACGGATGTGTGTGAACTACAGAGATCTGAACAGGGCAAGCCCCAAGGATGACTTCTCACTTCCTCACATTGATGTTCTAGTCGACAACACCACGCAGCACAAAATCTTCTCCTTCATGGATGGTTTTTCTGGCTACAACAAGATCAAGATGGATCCTGAGGACATGGAGAAGACAACCTTCATTACATAGTGGGGCACCTTCGTTTACAAGGTAATTCCTTTTGGGTTGAAGAATGCTGGGGCAACTTATTAGCGTGCCATGGTCGCTTTGTTCCACGATATGATTCACCACGAGATCGAGGTTTATGATGATGACATGATAGCCAGGCCCCAGAATTAGGAAGAGCACCTTGATCATCTCCAGAAACTGTTTGATAGGTTGAAGACGTATAAGCTGAGGTTGAATACGAACAAGTTTACCTTCGGGGTAAGGTCTGGAAAGCTTTTGGGTTTCATTGTCAGTGACAAAGGTATTCAGGTAGACCCCGCAAAGGTAAAAGCCATACAAGAGATGCCGACTCCCCGCATAGAGAAGGAAGTTAGAGGTTTCTTGGAATTTCTGAATTACATCGCCCGATTCATTTCACATCTGACTGCTACTTGTGAGCCAATCCTCAGGCTGCTGAAGAAACATCAAGTGGTAAGGTGAAATGATGAATGCCAGACCGCTTTCGAAAGAATCAAGGAATACCTTTAAGAACCACCAATTTTGATGCCTCCATTTGAATGAAGACCTTTGATATTATACTTGACAGTGCTAGACAATTCAATGGGGTGTGTGCTGGGGCAACATGACGAGTCTGGTCGAAAAGAGCATGCCAGTTATTACCTTAGCAAAAAGTTTACTGACTGTGAGACCCGATACTCATTGTTTGAGAAAACTTGCTGTGCTTTGGAATGGGCTGCTCGTCGGATGAGACAATATATGCTGACTCACACTACTTTGTTGGTATAAAAAATGGATCCGATCAAGTATATTTTCGAGAAGCCCGCTCTCTCCGGAAGGATAACAAGATGGAAGATGATCTTAACCGAGTACGACATCCAATAAACAACCCAAAAAGTAATCAAGGGGAGTGTATTGGCGGATCATTTGGCACATCAGGCCGTGGATGACTACCAGTCCATGAATTTTGAGTTCCCGGATGAGAATATCATGTTGGTAACCGACTGCGGAGAACCTGGACCAGATGAAGGACCCAAAGAGGGATCGCTATGGTCTATGTATTTTGTTGGAGCCTCGAATGCTTTGGGTAATGGCATTAGCGATGTGATTATATCTCCAGAGGGCTGTTGTGATCGGTGGATCTGGAACTGACTGTTTAACGCTGGTTCGCGAAATGTCGCGGAAGCAAGAGTCACCACGGTCTTTTATTTTCTCCAAATGGAAAGGACAAAAGCACAGAAAAATTCCTTATAGAGATTGCTCTCGGTTCGGGAGGTAGATTATAGAAAGGGAAGGTGTTAGCACCCTTTCTATCCATGGTTATCCAAGGGCTCTTAGATACTTGCTCACTTGTTTTTTCAAAAAATGGTTTGCTTGCTTTTCAACTGTGGGTTTTTAAAAAGTTTCTTTGAAAATTCCAGTTCGACTCTTGTATCTGTCCTCAAGAGTGTTTGAAAAATTGCTTTCGAAAGCTTTTTGAAAATGTGTCGGTGTGAAAAGTATTTTTTTGAATTTTGTTTTTTGAAATTAGAGCAAGTATTTAGAGTCGTCTACCTACCCTAAGGAATTCGTCTGTGTAGATGTCCTTTAAAGTAGTGCCATCCCACCATTGAGAGGCAGGTAGCACCACCGTTGGAGGTGTTCGGGTCAATTCGAGGTTCGGGACATGGTGATCACCAGAGCAATGGGAAGACACCTTAGAAGCTACCCTCATGCCAGGTTCCCGGATCATGAGGACTTACTAAGACATCCTCTATTCGACGATCACCTTTCGAAGGGCAAGGCAACAGTGAGGCGTACCCTAGGGGTGGTGTGTGATTTGTGTGTCAGATTCATTTATTTTTGTCTTGTCAGGTTATGGGTGATCTATGCGTTTGTTTTTATTTTTTTGTCATTCATTCTTGCATGCATTTATTTAACAGTTAAAAAAGATGCGGAAATTGAAAGTTCTAAACTATTACAAAGGCGCGGGTCCACATCGCCAAAATTAAAATCCAGGACCCGATTTGACGGAAAGTAAATAAAGAAATAAAATAAAGTGCGAGAAATTAAGTTTACAAGGCTTTGGGAGAGTTACATAAATATTTAAAAGAAGGAAATAAATAAAAATGCGCGAATAGGAATTAAAATTGGAAACGAGGGCGTTGGACCCTTTTTAATGAAATTAAATTAAACGATTAAATTAATTGAAATTAAAAAGAAAAGGAAATTATTTTTGAGATTTTTGGTATTTATGAGGATTTAATGAAATCGAAAACCTAATTCTAATTGTTTTTTTTTTAGTTTATTAAAAAATATTAAAGTTTAAACCTAAGTTAACCTAATTATTTACATGCAATTTTAATTTATAAAAATAAATAATATTTTTATAATTAATTGTTATGAAAGAAAAGAAAAAAAGGATAAAAATTATTACAAACCCTAATTCTACCAAATTTTAAATTGATTAAGAAAAATGTTAAAATTTAACCCTAAGTTAATAACTAAAATTAATTAATACAATTTATTTACAAAATATTAAAATATTAAATGAAAATACTGTTTTTTGTCTTTTTTTGATTTTATATTATTTTTTATGTTTTCTATAAAAATAATGAAATTAAAGAAACTAATTAAAAAAATAATAATTGAAATAAGTAAAATAAAGAAAAGAAATAAAAATTCAAACCTAGGGGGGTCTGTCCCCAAATAGGAGGTTTTGGTTTAGCAATTTGGGCCCAATGGCCTTTGGCCTGGCTGACTTTTCCACTAGCGTGCCCAGGCGTTGACTAGAGTTTACCATGTTCTTCAGATCCTAGCCCTTGATTGAGTGCAACGGTACGCGTCGACGGCTTGATTGAGAAGCGTATGGTGGTCCATAGCGTTGACACTGCATAGAATTATTAATGGAAAAACAATATTGAAGGGGTGGGGGACCTGGGATTCGAACCCAGGTCCTGAAGATTACCAACGCACTCGCTTGCCAACTATGCTGCTTTGCACTTTCTGTATATTAAACAACAAACAATTATTATAATATGAAACAACGTGTTAGTGACCTTTTAGCGCGGATTTTTAAACGGACCAACCACCGCTCGCCACTTCATTATCTTCTTCGTTGGCTTTATTTTTTTCTGAAACAAAGAACAATCAGCAACGGTTTTACACCGTTCCAACATAGGCCATTTGGGAAAATAGCGATTAGCTCAGGGAGGCTCATAAATTGAGCGCGAGGGTCATGTTCCTTTCGTCCAAGTGTGCTGAGTATGGTCATGGCATCGTGGTGGTCTAATTTTACAGCGTTAAGAAACGCCCAAATTGAAAGCTTAAGAACCCTAATATCCAACAATGGTGAAACCGCATATGAGTGATAAAAATGCAATTAAACAAATGGGTTAGCTTTAGAATCATTCAAGAAACATAAATCAAACATTAACAAGCATTGAAATCGCATGAATCATGATGCAAGCATATGAAATATTTTCTGTACAGGGTGCGATTATTCTCACTTTTCTTGGTGTTAAAGCTTATGGTTTTTGATCCAAATCCCTTCTTTGAAGCCTCAGCAAGCTAATGGAACCGATCTTTGGCCTTGAATCTGAAGTGGTGAAAAACACAAGAAGGGGGGGGGGGGGGGGGGTTGAATTGTAAAACTGAAATCTAATGCAATGAACAAGATATTTTTATCCTGGTTCGTTTGATCTCAAACTACTCCAGTCCACCCATCAAGGTGATTTCGCCTCTCTCCAACGAGGTCTTAATCCACTATATTCAACTGAATATTACAGACTGCTTTAACAACTGCTAAAGCCTTCTTGATCCAAACCACAACCCGGTTTGTCAAGGTAACACTTTCTTACAAAGAGATAAAACTAAGTGTGTGGATGTTTTCTACAAAACTGTATCACAACTGTGATGTATACACAAATTGAAGCTTAGAAACTAGATTGCTAAACAATGATAGAATATCAGAGTGTGTGGTTTAGCAAAACTGAGAGAAGGAAGATTATAATTAGCTTTTGTGCGTGTAGAGATTTGGAGAGCATTAGCCATTTCAATCTTCAAAGTCTTGTTTATATAGCACTGAGATGATGAACGTTGGATGCAATATTCTTGATTCAATGCTAATAACAAACTTTCCTTATAGAGCAGATCTTGTCTGGAATGAGGCCGTTGGAATTAATTTGCTTTCAATGCACAGTACCGTTGCTTACTTAATGCAAGTTCTGGCTTGGCTCATTCTGACTCTTCTTCGCTGCTGATGAACTGTTGTGTTTCTTTATCAGAGTGTTGAGCGCAGTCTTGTTCATCAGGCTTCAGCATGTACGTGAGTTGATCATCTGATTTTGACATTCTGATATGGCAACTTCTGATGCTGGTGTCTGAAATCAAGTTCTGATGCTGAATAGATGTGATCTTGCTTATATCAATCAAAGTATCTGCAAGTCAGAACATAATAATTTTAGGCAGCAGATAGTTCATACATGAAACTTATAAATACTATATCTTTTCACTTTGTTATCATCAAAACTTAAATATAGGGTAGTATATTCAAACTTTGTTCTAACAATCTCCCCCTTTTTGATGATGACAAAAACTAGATATTTTAAATGAAAATAACGTGAAAAGGTATCTGGAATATGTATCAGAATAAAAAGTAAAAGGATAAGGAGTAAAGAGATATCAGAGTTGAGAGATACTCCCCCTGAGTTTATTACTTCCCTTTGATTACACGTGTTCTTCAGGATCAGATCTTTTTGCCTTTCTTTGAACATCAGAGTATCAGAGTCTTTGACTTATCAGAAGCTTTATGTCAGAGCAGAGCTTCAGAGTTTTTCTTGTCAGAGCTTTGCTTTGGATCAGAATATCAGAGCGGATCAGAACTTCATAGTGATCAGAGCTTCAGAGCTTCTAGTCTTCAGAGTGTCCAGGAGCTTCCTTGTACCTGTAGACTTTAAGAAAAACAGAAAAACATTTTCAAGTAAATAGAGTTAGAATGTTTGAGAATTTCTGTCTAGTTAGCCGTTATTGATTAAAATATCATTCTTGTTCTCCCCCTTTTTGTCAGCAATCAAAAAGTGTAGGTGATGTGCTAAAACAATCAAGATCAGAAAAACTAATCATATTAAGATAGTTCAGAATCAAAACAAGAAAATAGTATAAAACATATTCAAACAGGACATCAGAAAATCAAGGAAAACATGAAAAAGAACATGAATGAAAAAAAAGAGACTAAGGTTGAGGAGGAAAGCGTGTGAACAGGTTCTCCAGCATGGCTTGGATCTTTTCAGCAGTCTCATTCTGCTTGTGCACCATGCTGACAACAGTGTCAATCTTGCTATCCTGCACATCCATTCTCTCTTTCATCTTCTGATCGCTTTCATCCATCCGCTGCTGCAGACGCATGTCATTCAGCCTTAGTTCTTCCAGAGTCTGCTTGTCCAAGGCAGCTTGAGAAGCATCAGACTCAGGAAGCTTCTGAGAGCTTTCAGCAACATCCTCTGCTTGACTTTCTTCAGCTTGGATGGTCTTGTCTTCTTCTGATTGCACCTTTGCAGCTTGCTGTTTCTCAGACCAAGGTTCACTATCCAGAGGGAGCACGTCTTCTTTCAGAAGCTGACTTCCAACTTTATTCAGAAGCTTGCTGAAGTTTTGTTGTGCCTGCTCATAGTTGATATCCTGCAACTTGAGGGCTTCAGCATGTACCCAAAGTCTGAATTGTGACCAGAGCTGATCAGAAGCAGCTGGGTCAATCATTCCAGGACAGACTTGCTTCAAAGAAGCAATCCATTGCAGCACACCTGTTTCAAAATTCATAATACCAGAGCCAACATCTGGTTGTTTTGGTTTTGGGATGGCAATTTTGTGTTTCAGATCAGCAAGACGGTCAAGACTGGTTAAGTCTATGAAAGTCCTGCTGGGGTTTTCGGAGGTTTTCTGAGCAGCTGTTTGTTTTGGAGATGGAGTATCAGTATCAGAGATTATGATTGGACCGGGTGGTGTTTTGGGAGTATTTGGTGGTGTAGATTCTGGTGAGGATGGTAACTGGGGCATGGTAACTGTTGTTCCACATGGCAACTGGATTGCCAGAGGTGATGGTTGAGGTGAATGAGGTTCAGATGGTTGAGGAGACGGAGTTTCAGAGTGATGAAACTCTGTTTGAGGTGATGGTGGATTAATTTCTGGTTGGGGAGAGGGAGACGGAATTTCTGATTGTTCAGGGATAAGGGGTTCTTCTGGAATTGATGAGAGTGGTTGTTGTTGTTCTGGTTCTTCAGCAGATTGCTGTTGTTCTGGTTGTGGAGGAGGAACAGTTTGTGGTTCAGAGTTTGGTTGATCAGAGGTGTGTTGATCAATGTCAGACAGCACTTGGTCAATTGCTGATGTTGTTGAAATTGTTGGTTGTTTGGGATGTTTGGTTCTGGGTCTTCTGAGTTTTAATGCCTCAGAAGGGTCCTCTTCTGCTACAGTTTCATCTATGGTAGGGATGGGGATTGAGATTCTATGAGAGGTTTGAGGAGGAATAGATGCTGGAATAGTAGAAGAATTTAAATCAGGAGCAGCAGATGAATTACCTCTTTTCCTGGGTGTCTGCTGGGATGATCCTTCTGATGGTGCCTTCCTCTTCTTCGTCTTCTTCAGAGTCACTTCTGGTTGAGGTTGATGCAGATCTTTGATATTCAGATTTGGATCTGTACCATCTGCCTTGCACGCATCCAAGTACCTGAGAACTACCTCTGGTTTGGACTCAATTTCAGAAAATAACGGAAAGTCACTCAGAGGCACTCTTCTGCTGGAGATATCAGCAATAGAGGTGGCTCTGGGTTCCTTCTGAATATTCTCTATCAGCTTCATCTTCTTCAAGTTCTTTGCATTCAGAGGTTTCCCAATTGTTGGTTCAATAGTGCTTAGCTCTTGAGCTTCTATCAGATGCTCAATCAGCCTATTCTCTGTCAGAATATCTGATATCAACCTTCCAAAAAGTATCCAATCCCTCTTGGTTCTTTCTTCTTCCCTGGTTTCCTTCACACTTGTTCTGAGGTGGTTGAACAGGAAGTGAGCCAGATTGATCTTTACCTTCTGATCAATAAAGTAGATCAGAAACTGCTGATCCACATTTATGTAATCAGGAGAACTGGTTGGTTTCCTGTGGTTGAAGCACCCCAGAATTATCTTAGCCCACACTCTGTAATGATCCTTCAGATCTTTAATCTTGCTGCTGGGCACCCCAAGAGTGAAAATCCTTGCAGCTATCACACCCACATCAGCACATCTTTCAGCCATGTCCACACAACGGACGCCACCGCCACTGTAACCGATTAGCCTTGCAATGTGATCCTCAGTGATCACAATCTTCTTCCCCATAACAAAGGAGGTGACTAGATGTGTTGAAGCCTTGGCGTGAATCCAGAATTCCTTGACTAGCATTGGGAATGTTGGTCCAACCAACCTATCAAAATACCTTTCTGAATATAGTCCCTAATGAAGTGATGTTTTATTTCTATATGCTTAGCTCTAGAATGTAAAATGGGATTCTTACTTAAGCAAATAGCAGAAGTATTATCACAAAGTATAGGAATGTTACTCTCAAAAATCTGGAAGTCTTCAAGCTGACTTTTCATCCAGAGCATTTGTGTGCTACATCCTGCTGCTGCTATGTACTCAGCTTCTGCTGTTGACAGAGCAATTGTTGATTGCCTTTTGCTGGACCAAGAGATCAGATTTTCTCCCAGAAACTGGCAGCTTCCAGAAGTACTTTTACGTTCCACTCTGTCTCCAGCAAAATCAGCATCACAGTAGCCTACTAAGCTGTAATCACTAGATTTTCTATAAAACAAACCCAGATTAGTAGTACCTTTCAGATACTTGAAAATTCGCTTAACAGCTGTTAAGTGAGATTCTCTAGGATCTGATTGGAATCTAGCACAGATACAAACACTGAATAATATGTCAGGTCTTGAAGCAGTCAGATAGAGGAGAGAACCAATCATACCTCTGTAGACTTTCTGTTCTACATTTTTGCTTACCTCTTCTCTTTCCAGAATGCACGTGGGATGCATTGGAATCTTTGATGGCTTACATTCTGAGAGGTCAAATTTCTTCAAAAGATCTCTGATGTATTTGCTCTGATGAATGTAAGTTCCTTCTGGAGTTTGATTGATCTGAATTCCTAGAAAGAATTTCAGTTCCCCCATGAGGCTCATCTCAAATTCTGCCTGCATACACTTAGCAAATTTTCTTCCAAGAGAAGGATTAGTAGAACCAAAAATAATATCATCAACATAAATTTGACAGACTAAGATGTCACTCTTAACTGATTTACAGAATAGAGTAGTGTCCACCTTCCCTCTGGTGAATTCATTTTCTAGCAGAAAGTTACTTAGCCTTTCATACCAAGCTCTGGGAGCTTGTTTCAGACCATACAGTGACTTCTTTAGTTTGAAAACATGTTCTGGATGTTTTGTATTTTCAAAACCTGGGGGTTGGTGTACATAAACTTCTTCTTCTATATAACCATTTAAGAATGCACTTTTGACATCCATCTGATACAGAGTGATGCCTCTATTAACAGCAAATGAAATTAAAAGTATGATAGATTCTAACCTGGCGACTGGGGCAAAGGTTTCTGTATAGTCTATCCCCTCTTGCTGACTATAACCTTGTGCAACCAGTCGTGCCTTGTTTCTGATGACTTCACCTTGTTCATTTAGCTTGTTTCTGAACACCCATCTTGTTCCAATGACGTTGAATCCTTTTGGTCTGGGAACGAGATCCCATACGTCGTTTCTGGTGAATTGATTCAGCTCTTCTTGCATTGCCAGAATCCAGTCATTATCCAGAAGTGCTTCATCAATAGAAGAAGGTTCAATCAGAGACACAAGTCCCATAAGTGTTTCTTCAGAGTTTTTGAAGCTTGCTCTTGTTCTGATTGGATCTTCCTTTCTTCCTAGGATAGTCTCTTCTGGGTGATCCAAGCTGCTTCTGGGTAATCTCTTCTGAGGTTGATCAGCAGCTGTTGTAGGATTGCTAGCAGTGCTCCTTTCAGACGTTGAAGAAATGTCTGTGTTGAGAGCTTCTGATGACTTGTCTTCAGAACCTGCAAATTCAATTTCTATACCTGCAAAAACTTCATTCTGCTTTGACTTTTCAGAGTCAAGCTTATCATCAAAACGAACACTGATTGATTCTTCCACAATCTGTGTTTCTGTATTGTATACTCTGTACCCTCTTGAGCGTTCAGAGTATCCTAACATGATACACTTCTGTGCTTTAGAGTCAAACTTGTTCAAATAATTCTTTGTATTTAATATAAAGCAAGTACATCCAAATGGATGAAAATATGAAATGTTGGGCTTTCTGTTCTTCCACAATTCATATGGAGTCTTTTCCAGAATAGGTCTTATTGAGATTCTATTCTGAATGTAGCACGCTGTGTTTATTGCCTCTGCCCAGAAGGTCTTAGCAACGTTTGTCTCATTGATCATGGTTCTGGCCATTTCTTGCAATGTTCTGTTCTTTCGTTCTACAACTCCATTTTGTTGGGGAGTTCTAGGACAAGAGAAATCATGCAGAATGCCTCTGTCATTAAAGAATGACTCAAAATCTTTGTTTTCAAATTCTCCACCATGATCACTTCTGACTTTAACGATTATAAGATCCTTTTCATTCTGAACTTGGTTACAGAAGGTAACAAACACAGAGTGTGACTCGTCCTTGTGTCTTAAGAACTTTACCCATGTCCATCTGCTATAGTCATCTACGATTACTAACCCATACTTCTTACCACTGACTGAAGCAGTTTTAACTGGTCCAAATAAGTCAATGTGAAGAAGTTCTAATGGCTTAGAGGTAGAAACAACATTTTTGGATTTAAAAGAAGGTTTTGCAAATTTGCCTTTCTGACATGCTTCACACAGAGCATCTGAATTGAACTTCAAATTAGGAAGTCCTCTGACCAGATTGAGTTTGTTAATCTGAGATATTCTTCTCATACTAACATGCCCCAATCTTCTGTGCCAGATCCACTGCTCGTTGTTAACAGACAGAAGACATTTTACATTCTGACTCTTTAGTTCAGAAAGTTTGATTTTGTAAATGTTGTTTTTCCTCTTACCATTAAACAGGATAGTCCCATCTTTCTGACTAACAGCTTTACATGATTTTTGATTAAAGATTATATCATAACCGTTATCACTTAATTGACTTATGGATAACAGATTATGCATCAATCCATCTACTAGTAGAACATTATTAATAGAGGGAAGATTTCCATTACCTACAGTTCCAGAGCCAATTATCTTTCCCCTCTGATTGCCTCCAAAGCCAACGTGGCCTCCAGGCTTAAGTTCCAGGCTTTGGAACATATGCCTTCTTCCCGTCATGTGTCGTGAGCAGCCAGAGTCTAGGTACCATGACTGGTGTTTCTGACTTGCTGCTAAAGATATCTGCAACATGTATTATTTTATCCTTAGGTACCCAGATTTTCTTGGGTCCTGATTTGTTAGTTTTACCAAAACTCTGGTTGTATTTTGGTTTCACAGATAGCTTACTGCTAGTGTATTTGATATCATGTGTGTGACCATATACAAAATGTGAATTCAGAGGAGTGTGTTTAATGGTTAAGTCCATAACATTCTTTGATGTAGGAACCTTACCTTGGTATCCTATTCCTTTCCTGCCGTTTCTGCTAACTCCATAGATCATTGAAGCCATTCTGCTTCTATCTATGCTTTTAGCTAGGAACTTCTGGAAACTGTGATCATACTCCTTGATGATCTCATCAGCGTTGCTGGGAGTTTCAGAAATTGGTTCCTTCTGAGAGTTTTTTAAAGTGTTTTCTAATTTTGAAATCTTATTTCTCAGCTCAGAATTTTCCAATTTGAGACTCTCAGTCTTATTAGAGTCAGATTCAAGATTCCTTTTCAGGTTTCTGAATTTAGCTCTAATTTGCTGATAACGTTCCAGAATCTCATTAAGGCTTTCAGCAAGTTCAGCCTTTGTAAAGTTAACAGCAAAGTTAGGAAATACCTCTTCAGTGTCTGATTCTGAGTCTGATTCAGAAGCTTCACTATCTTCTGAAATGTTAGCCATGAGAGCTATGTTTGCCCTTTCATCATCTGATTCTGAGTCAGCTTCAGGCGAGTCAGAGTCATCCCATGTAGCCATGAGACTTTTCTTCTTCTCTCTTCCAAACTTCTTTTTGGGCTTTTCCCTCTGAAGCTTTGGGCAGTCACTCTTATAGCGTCCTTGCTCATTGCACTCATAGCAGATGATGTCTTTGGTGTTTGGCTTTTTGCTACTGGAGGAGCCTTCAGATCTTCTGTATCCAGAGGAAGAATCTGTCCTTCTGTATCTGGAAGAAGACTCGTTCTGATCAGATCTTCTGGGATTCCTGAACTTCCTTTGTCGTTGCTTCCACAGTTGATTTACTCTTCTGGAGAGAAGGGAGAGTTCGTCTTCTTCTGATGAGGATCCATCAGATGTTTCTTCAACTGCCTGCAAAACTTTAGACTCAAATTTTCTGTTAGATTTTAATGCTAAAGGCTTACCTTGCTTCTGAGGCTCATCAGCTTCTAGCTCTATCTCATGACTTCTAAGGGAGCTGATAAGTTCCTCCAGAGTGATTTTGTTGAGATCTTTAGCTAGCTTCAGAGCTGTAACCATAGGTCTCCACTGCTTGGGTAAACTTCTGATGATTTTCTTGACATGGTCAGCAGTAGAGTATCCTTTATCCAGAACTTTGAGACCAGCTACCAGAATCTGGAATCTAGAGAACATGGTTTCAATGGATTCAGATTCTTCCATTTTGAACGCCTCATACTTCTGAATGAGCGCCAGAGCTTTTGTTTCTTTGACCTGAACGTTGCCCTCATGCGTCATTCTGAGTGAGTCAAAAATATTCTTTGCTGTGTCTCTGTTGGAGATCTTTTCATACTCAGTATAGGAGATGGCGCTGAGGAGGATGGTTCTGGCCTTGTGGTGATTCTTGAAGTCACGCTTTTGTTGATCAGACACTGTTTTTCTATCAATCTTCTGACCACTTGCATTCACAGGGTGCGTGTATCCATCTGTCACCATATCCCACAGATCAGCATCATGTGCAAGAAAGAAGCTTTCAATTCTGTCTTTCCAGTAATCAAAGTTTTCTCCATCAAATACTGGAGGTTTGCCACTGAATCTGTCTCTGTCCTCATTGTTGTCATTGCTGATGTGAGAATTGTTTCCTGCCATTGTGTTTTTCTGACGCTGGATCTTGTACTGACACGGTTAAGTGTTTTAGCTCAGAACCAGGAGCTCTGATGCCAATTGAAGTGGTGAAAAACACAAGAAGGGGGGGGGGGGGGGGGGGGTTGAATTGTAAAACTGAAATCTAATGCAATGAACAAGATATTTTTATCCTGGTTCGTTTGATCTCAAACTACTCCAGTCCACCCGTCAAGGTGATTTCGCCTCTCTCCAACGAGGTCTTAATCCACTATATTCAACTGAATATTACAGACTGCTTTAACAACTGCTAAAGCCTTCTTGATCCAAACCACAACCCGGTTTGTCAAGGTAACACTTTCTTACAAAGAGATAAAACTAAGTGTGTGGATGTTTTCTACAAAACTGTATCACAACTGTGATGTATACACAAATTGAAGCTTAGAAACTAGGTTGCTAAACAATGATAGAATATCAGAGTGTGTGGTTTAGCAAAACTGAGAGAAGGAAGATTATAATTAGCTTTTGTGCGTGTAGAGATTTGGAGAGCATTAGCCATTTCAATCTTCAAAGTCTTGTTTATATAGCACTGAGATGATGAACGTTGGATGCAATATTCTTGATTCAATTCTAATAACAAACTTTCCTTATAGAGCAGATATTGTCTGGAATGAGGCCGTTGGAATTAATTTGCTTTCAATGCACAGTACCGTTGCTTACTTAATGCAAGTTCTGGCTTGGCTCATTCTGACTCTGCTTCGCTGCTGATGAACTGTTGTGTTTCTTTATCAGAGTGTTGAGCGCAGTCTTGTTCATCAGGCTTCAGTATGTACGTGAGTTGATCATCTGATTTTGACATTCTGATATGGCAACTTCTGATGCTGGTGTCTGAAATCAAGTTCTGATGCTGAATAGATGTGATCTTGCTTATATCAATCAGAGTATCTGCAAGTCAGAACATAATGATTTTAGGCAGCAGATAGTTCATACATGAAACTTATAAATACTATATCTTTTCACTTTGTTATCATCAAAACTTAAATATAGGGTAGTAGATTCAAACTTTGTTCTAACCGAATCGTCCTAGAAATAGGTTTTCAGTTCTTGAGTTTTTTGACAAAAGTGCAAGTTTTATTCTTTGGATATGGCGCAGCTTGGAGTCCTTTTAGCATTAGGTTTTGATCAATATATCTATGGCATCAGATTAGGGTTAGAAATTGGATCAAAAAATCCATCAATTGATGAAAAGAATATTTGATTTTTAAGCCATGATTTTCCAATCTTTTTCAAGCATCTTTGATACAAATCATGTCCAATTCCATTGATTCTTTCTATATTTAGTTAGGCACGAAATCATAAGCTTATTCCTTGCACAAAAAGATTTGGAAAATTAGGTTTAGTATTTTTCATGTATTTTAATTAATTAAATGAATTATTAATGATTAAAAATCCAAATAAATAAATAAAAATGATAAAAAACTTCCCTTTGGGCCAAATGGTCGTGCCCATGCCTTGGATGATGAATTGTGGAAGAAAAAGAGGCCCATTAGCAATTTTAGGTCATTTGAATCAATGTTGACTTTTCAAAATATCCAAAAATTTCCCAACTTCCACAAGGCATAACTTGCTCAATTTTTAAGCTTTTCTCATGTTCTTGGACATTTTGGAAAGGTCTTTGAGTCCTCTAACCAATGCCTTTGGTCCCATGTAATTTGGATTTACCAATCTCAAGTTATGTCCTTTGACTTAAAGTCCTTTTTTGTTGACTTTTGAAAATGACCTATAATGTTGAAATTGATAACTTTTTGTGAGAGCATTTATTGGACTTGAAGTGTGAAGAGGAGTTGTAGGAAATGTCTTTCTCTTCAAAATGAGCTTTGGATGGGATTTTTCTGATAATCCATGTGCAAGTTATGCCCTGGTCAATTTACAGTTGACTTTTTCAACTGTCCAAATATGGAAACTTTTGCATCTTGATGATTTTTGAGCCAAGCTTTGAGAATCATGATCAAGCATTGATCAAATGATGTTTGTGGCTTCTAAATGAGATGTTGACCAAAAATTTGAACTTTTGACTGCCAAATGACCATTTTGCCCCTACAGTTGACTGTAGTGCAATTAGGGTTTTTGACTGTGCAATTTTGTGTTGAAAGTCTTGAAACTTGATATGAGGATGCTTGACCATGTTTATAGGCATGTGGGACTTGATTGGACCCTTGGAAACTTCATTTACTTTGTCAGAACCAAAACCCTAATTTTGACTGTTTAGGAGGCCCTTGAACTGTGCAACCCTTGGGGAGATTTTGAAGCTTGACTTGGCAATTTCTTGAAGAATATGGGAGGGCAAATTTTGGGGTACAACAACTGTCATACTCCGTTCACCGCCCGATTATGTTTTAACTGCACCAATAATATGGCGGAGTATGAAGCGTGTATCATGGGTCTTCGAGCTTCTATTGACCTGAGGATTAAGTTCTTGAGTGTATTCGGAGATTCCACTCTTGTGATAAGTCAGATCAGAGGCGAGTAGGATACGAAGCACCCAAATCTTATTCCTTACCAAGAATATGTACTGACATTGCTCCCACACTTTGAGGAGATAACCTTTAAACATTTCCCACGAGAAGAGAACTAGTTGGCAGACGCGCTAGCTACCATGTCTTCTATGTTCAAAGTTAGGTGGGACAATGAAGCTCCCCAGATTACCATTGAAATGTTGGATGAACCCGTACACTGCTGTGAGATCAACACTGAAGAGGTAGCAGAAAAACCATGGTTCCACGAGGTAAAGAGGTATCTTGAGGCTCAGGAATACCCCGAGGGGGCATCTGTTAATGATAAGAAGTTTCTGAGAAGGTTTGTGGCGAAGTTCTTCATCAGTAATGGAATTCTCTATAAGCGTAATCATGATTCAACCTTACTGCGGTGTGTAGACAAGAGCGATGCAAAAAGGATCATAGCAGAGTTACATGAAGGTACCTTCAGAACTCATTCTAGTGGACATACCATGGCTAAGAAGATCCTACGGGCAGGATATTACTGGTCCACTATGGAAGCCGATTGTTATCTGCACTCTCGAACCGGTGCCAAATCTATACTGATAAGGTGCATGTACCTCCGGTTCCCCTGAATGTTTTGACAAATCCTTGGCCCTTTGCAATGTGGGGCATTGACATGATTGGCGAGATCAGACCTACTGCGTCTAACAGGCATCGTTTCATTTTGGTGGCTATTGATTATTTCACGAAGTGGGTTGAGGCAGCTTCCTTTGCTACAGTAACCAAGAATGTCGTGGCGCGGTTTATCCGACATAATCTGATCTGTCGATATGGGGTACCAGAGAGGATTATTACTAACAATGGTACAAATCTCAACAATACAATGATCACTGAGCTCTGTAAGCAGTTCAAGATACAACATCATAACTCTTCTCCCTACCGGCCGAAGATGAATGGGGCTGTTGAAGCAGCTAACAAGAACATCAAGAAGATTGTGCAGAAGATGAAAGTGACATACAAAGACTGGCATGATATGTTACCATTCTCTCTTCATGGGTGCCATACCTTAGCACAGACGTCGATAGGGGAAACCCCTACTCTCTGGTGTATGGCATGGAGGCAGTCCTACCCATCGAAGTCCAGATACCCTCTCTCAAGATTATAAAGGATGCAGGTTTAAACGAAGACGAATGGATCCAAAACCCGACTTGATCAGTTGAATCTAATAGATGAAAAGAGACTTACTGCTATCTGTCATGGTCAGCGTATCAAAATCAAGTGATCAAGGCTTTTAACAAGAAAGTCAAACATTAAGAATATCAAGTCGGGGATTTGGTGATCAAACGCATCATACTACCGCAAAGTGATCCCAGGGGAAAATGGACCACCACATACGAAGGGCCATTTATGGTTAAGAACATTTTCTCGGGAGGAGCTATGATTCTAACTACCATGGACGATGACAACCTTCCTCACCCCGTCAATGCAGACATAGTGAAAAGATACTACGCATAATCAAAGACCCGCTAGGTTGACTGGCCTAGGCAAAAACAAGGGCTTCCCGATGAACCAAAAGGGTTCCGGCAAAAGTAAGGGATGAAAATGAAAAAAAACTGTACACCCGGCAAGTCGAAAACCTAAAAAGGAGGCTTGGGCAAAAAAGGGTATCTCGGTGGAGTGAAAACCCGAAAGGGCTGTCCAAGCAAAAATTAGGGATCAAAGAGTAACACTATGTCTCATTGGGTCATCTCGCAACCAGACTTCGGTATCAACTATCAAGCTCGGACAGTGCCAATCAATCTGATCAACCTTCGGCCAAGTATCAAAGTGATGAGACACTTGAAGATATAAAGGCAATAGCAGAGTTGGAACCCGATGAGATCATTTCACATAACTGTTTTTTCTTTCTTTTACACAAATTGTAATTTCTGTTCTTCAGCGGCGTTCTCTTACTAGGACGTCAGCCTCTTTGTACAAAACGCCTATTACAGGCCAACTTCAAAAAATCAATACAATTCATTTTCACCAGAAATTCCAATTTGTTTTTCTTTTTCTGTTTTATTTTGCAAGAACGTCCAATGATTCATTTTTGATATATGCATTTGAAAATAATTACTGCTCATGAATATTTACATAAAAAACGAAAGATGATTACTCGTAATTCCAGGAACAGGGAAAACAAGAAGTACCCAAACCTTACAGTTACTCTGCCTATCAGATATTGGGATAGAGCAAGTTTGAGAACATGAGTAGTGGTACATACACTCCCCACAGAGTAAAAGTATCCAAAGACAATGATGTTAGAACAAGACATAACCCTCCCCAGCTGAGGTTCACAATCGCGAGTGAGTCAGTAAATTGTTCCCCAAGCAGAGTTTATTTCTCTCACAAGCAGGGATTCAATCTGCAACAGAATTCATTATCACCAGCAACGAAAAATTCATCTCCAGTGGAGTTTATTTCTCCAAATCAGCATGATCTATCACCAGAGTATCTCCTCTCCGACAGAGTTATTCCCCGCAGAGTTGTCCTCAGATAAAGTCTCTCATCGGCAGAATATCCGTAAACGAGGGGAAAATCCCCAGCATAGTCATCTTTGCTCACCATCCCCAACAGAAGCGGAGGACCTATGGTTTTTTACAGCAATAAAAAATACAATTTTTTCTACCCTCCAAACAACAGTCAGGGATTTATTTTCCCAGACTTAGTTTATTATGTCCGCATTTTATGTCCATACATCATGACATGTGCATACATCACATATTACAGAATCTCGTTTATTTCGAGAACATTATCTCACAACACATTCCATGCATCACATATAACTAACCTTGTTGTCTTTTTAGGAAAGACGGTTATTATCAACAATTTCCAACAGATCCATGACAAACACTCGAAGCTAAATAGAGTAATCATCAGTGCAACAAATGCAACCTTACGCGGGTTCCTTACAGAAGTCCTACACAGACTCATCACAAAGCAACCTTACCCAGGTTCCCTCTGCATTTTTACCCAAGCTTATTTCGAAGTAACCCTACTATCCAGGTTCCTTCTCACAGCCCTACTATCCAGGCTTTCATATCGAAGTAACCCTACTATCCAGGTTCCTTCTCAAGCCCTACTATCCAGGCTTTCATATCAAAGTAACCCTACTATCCAGGTTCCTTCTCAAGCCATACTATCCAGGCTTTCATATCGAAGTAACCCTACTATCCAGCTTCCTTCTCAAGCCCTACTATCCAGGCTTTCATATCAAAGTATCCCTACTATCCAGGTTCCTTCTCACAACCCTACTTTCCAGGATTTCATATCAAAGTAACCCTACTATCCAGGTTCCTTTTCACAGCCCTACTATCCAGGCTTTCATTCTTAAGTAACCCTACTATCCAGGTTCCTTCTCACGACCCTACTATCCAGGCTTTCATATCGAAGTAACCCTACTATCCAGGTTTCTTCTCAAGCCTTACTATCCAGGCTTTCATGTCAAAGTAACCCTACTATCCAGGTTCCTTCTCACAGCCCTACTATCCAGGCTTTCATATCAAAGTAACCCTACTATCCAGGTTCCTTCTCACAGCCCTACTATCCAGGATTTCATTTCGAAGTAACCCTACTATCCAGGTTCCTTCTCACAACCCTACTATCCAGGCTTTCATTTCGAAGTAACCATACTACCCAAGTTCCTTCTCACAGCCATACTATCCAGGCTTTCATATCAAAGTAACCCTACTATACAAGTTCCTTCTCACATCCCTACTATCTAGGCTTTCATATCGATGTAACCCTACTATCCAGGTTCCTTCTCATAGCCCTACTATCCCCAGACAGCAGTCCACAATACTATAAGATCGAGACCCGATCAAACACAATTGATTTCACATTTCCCCAGAAAGTCGCGGTGCAGCATATACCCCAACCAAACACACAGTTCACTTCCGCTTCCCCAAATCGGAGTTATTCCTGAGTAGAGTAACGGACAACTGAAGATCCTAAAACTTTATTTCTCTCAAGACAGAGACCAGCATTCCCCAGCGAAGTCCTCCTCAATAACAGGTATACGGTTTCTCGCAAAGGAATCTCTTGTGCGATCGACACTGCTTCGAATGGCATCTTTAAGCCCATCTATGACAATTCTCTATAAATTACCAAATGGAATCTATAATCCCATTCCTGATATCACAAGTCAAGTATCCCTTCATGCGAGTGCACATTTCTGGGCACTCTAGTGTTCAATCATCTTCCACCTTCAGATCACGAAAGGCAGACGAGCCAATCTACATCTTTAGGTTTAAGAAGATTGAACAGGGGCAGCTGTTGTACCCCAAAATTTTCCCTCCCATATTTCTCAACACATGGCAAGAGAGGCCCCCAAATTGCTCAAGGAAGGTCAAGAATTGATCAGACAAACTCTCTCCTAAGGCAGTCTACCTCAAATTAGGGTTTCCATCTTCATCAAGATGTGTGAACCAAAAAGGACTCAAATGCTCACCATTGTCCTAATATGTCCTCAAGATCATCCATGCCATGTTTCAAGCCTTGCAGATGAAGTTTGCTCAGTCAATTGCTCAAATGCCTGAAAATCAATTGTACTAGGTTAGCAACCAAGATATGCTAAGCTTACAAGATCAATTCGAATAAATGGCAATTGGTACAAAAAGAGCATGATTAGGCCAAATTTGGAAGGATATCATACACCATGAAAACTAAATCAAATCTTCAAAATTTTTAAAGATGCTAGTGGGTTTTATAACTCTAATTCACTCTAGTACATATAGAGAACGCAACCAAAGTAAAAAAGGGGGTTGAGAGGTCGTGCATAGCCAAGAAGAAAAACTGAAAAATTCAAGAAAAAGTGGGAATCGGTTTTCAATCTACAAGGCGTTTCAGAGCATTTCAAGATCACCAATATCTTCCAAGACATCCCAGGAAGCTGTTTCAATCATTCCCAGGGCCTGAAGCATTCAGAAATTCGTTCTACACCTCACACAGTTTGGTACACTTTTCAAATTTGATTTTTGAAATTTACGCATCATAAGCATGTTTTAATTATATATTCTTGTTCATCATTGAGTTTGCAAGCTATTGGTATCACTTAATTGCATTTTCAGTGCAAGAATCATGATATGCCATTGTTAGGGTTCCTTGGCACGTTTTAGGGTTTTTCAGTATAGGCAAAATTAGGCTTTGATTCTGGTACCATGATGCTCGTGAGGATGACACGAGTTGATTGGTACCCTCACTTGTCATTTATCTTGCTTGTATACAATTTTTTAGATGAACATGTCTGTACCTACAACAAAGCGTCTGTAGGTAAAAGCTTGGTTTTCTAAAACGACGGGCCAGTGAGGGAGAAGATGGCGTGGCAGCGGGTAACTCGTCCATTTGAATTTTTGCGCATTCTTGAAAATAATGTTTGGTTTTCTTATATTATGCTTTGTTATTGTTATAAGTACAACTAAACATCACAGCTCAGCTGGCAGCATGGTATTGGGAGCAAGCATAAGGATCTGGGTTTAATCCCCAGGTCCCAACATTTGCTAATGAATAAGGACCTGAATTTCGACAACTTACCCCCAGGATTGCTAATGCACATGCCCATCTCATCCTTTTTTATTATTTCTTTTTTAAATTCTTTTAGTATTTTCTTTAATTATTTTAATTCACAAAATTAATTACTATTTTTCATAAAAATCATAAAATCAAGAAATCATAAAAATTAGACTTAGATTTTTTTATCAAATTTAATTTTGTTAATGTAATTTAATTTAATTTTAACTCAGGGCAATTTTAAATTGGTTTTTGTAAATAAAATCAAATATAAGTTAGGTTAAATTCTTGATTTAATTCTTTTATTTTTTCTCAAATAAATAAAAATACAAAAATAGGTTTTTAGAGTGAATTAATTTATTTTTCTTAATTTAAAATTAATTAGAACTTAGGATTTTCTTTTGATTTTTTTTTCATTATTTTCTTAAATAACAAAACATGACAAAACATCTTTTTTTAATCAATCGCAAATAGGTTTAGTCAAGGGTCAAAATACAAGTCGTTTCGTATTTGACTCATCGCGCGCTTGTTAGTTATTTTTGCCAATATTTTTGTAACTGTTCATGGTTTGTAATAGTTTAATCTAGGGTTTTATTTACTGTTTAAATTCCCGGGTTTTTGGCTATATAATTAATCCCCCTCCCCAAAGCCTTGTAATAGCGTAGATTTATTTTCTCGCATTTTTAATTTCTGAAAATATTTAACTGTCTAGATGTATGCTAATAGGATTGTATGACAAGAATGCATGATAAATTAATACGGTTAGAAAACCCTAATGTGCAAAGATAAATAACTGAAACAAATCACCCGCACATATCACTCTTAGGGTATACTCTCACTTAGGTTGCCTTCGATAAACGATCATTAAGCATAGGGTGTCTTAGTAGTTTCCCTCCTATCTAAAAAAGATCAAACGTCCCATTCGAATGTTGCCTCGGAAAGGTTGCCTCGGAAATGTTTCCTCGAATATGATCTTAAGACTCTAGGGTTATTACTAAGATGTCCTAATATTGCTTTAGTGATCGTACGTCCCTTTCGAATTGACCCTTACAAATTCCAACGACGATGCTACCTATTTCTCATTAGTAGGATAACGTTGTCTAAAGGAAACAAGAATAGAAACGATCTTTTTTCGAGTAGGTAGATGCTAGTAGGTACTTGCTCAAATAAAAGATTTTCACACTTACACATTTTAAAACAATTTCAAAACAACTTCGTCACACCTTTGAGGACTGATACAAGGGTTATCATGAAGTAAAACATTTTCAAAGCAAGCACATACACAAGCAATTTTAAAAAGATGAGTAAGTACCTAAGATCCCATGGAAAACCATGGATAGAAAGGGTGCTAGCACCTTCCCTTTCTATAACCTACCCCCCGTACTCAGAATATCTCGAAAAAGGATTTTTATGTACTTTTTTCCTTTCCAAGGTTGGATGAAATAAAAGTCGGTGGCAACTCTTGCTTACCGTGACATTTTGCAAACACAAAACCCAAAATGCAAACCAGTATTAAATAGTCGGTTCTGCCACTGTATCACACATATGTTCTTTTTAAAACAGAAAAACTACTTTGGAAAGAAAAATATCTCTGGAATCTCCACAGCTATCTAATTCTTGAGCTCTTTTCCTAGATCATATTCACAGATGAAATTAGATGCTCCTTTGGTTTTGTTCTTATTGGATATTATTGCGACTTGCTTACCATGCTCTACTCATTTGGTGATGAAGGTTTCCTGGATGGAGGAAATTTCCCTTTTCCTATCTGAATAGCTTTTGACGGTCTGTAGCCCAAACCAAACTAATTTTTCTTCTCAGGTATCTTCACAAGCTTGCCCCAACCTTTTGGTGTACATTCCTCCACGCCTGTTTGCAAATCTCTCCACGAAGTCATAGTAGTTCCCGATTTCTTGATTTTCTCCACTAGTAGGGTTACCATTGTAGTGACTTATAGGACTTGGAATGGGTTTGCCACACAGTCTTTTTCCACACCAATATATTTTAGGACTCTAAGTGGCTTACAAAGATTTCCTCTTCTCCGTCGATCACCACCAACTTTCCTTCAACAAGGAACTTTAATTTTTGATGCAGGGTTGAGGTAACAGCCCCCGCTGCATGAATCTAAGGTCCCCCAGCAAACATGTATATGCTGGTTCTATATCCATTACCTGAAAGGTAAAGTGGAACATTTATGGGCCAATCTTGACATGAAGGTCTACTTCTCCAAACAATGTGCTTTGAGAACCATCAAAAGCTTTAACTATTGTAGAACTTGGCCTTATGACGATGCCGTCTATTGTTAGCTTCATCAAACTAGCTTTTGGTAGTACATTGACGGTGGAGCCCGTATTGGTGAACACTCGGGATAAGTTAGTTGCCACTATCTAGATGGAAATATGAAACTCCTTGTTGTGAGCTCTACCTTGTGGATGCAATGTTAGATTTGCTACAACTTCATCGAATTGATTTACTGTAATCTTCTTTGTAACATGAGAAGAACTTAGAATCTTAATTAGAGAGTCTTGGTGCGCTTCTAAATTGATAAGCAACGAGAGTATTGAAATTTTAGCTGGGGTTTGGTATAGTTGATCCACCACGATGTAGTCACATATCTTGAATATTTTCAAGAATTTTCCAGCCTCTTGATCGATAATGTTTCTGTATAGTCTATTCCTTCTTGCTGACTATATCCTTATGTAACCAGTCGACCCTTGTTTCTTACCACTACACCTTTTTCATTTAGCTTGTTCCGAAAAACCCACACATCATTGATTAAGAATTGCTTCATTTCTTCTTCCATGGCTTGAATCCAGGAATTATCAAGAAAAGCTTCATCAGTAGAGGCAGGTTCTACCATCGATATCAAACTTAGAAACATTTCTTCTAAAGGTTTAAAGTGAGACCTGGTTCAGACAGGTTCTGTCTTATCTCCCATAATTAGTTCCTCAGAATGTGATAGCCTTTGTCTTAGCCTCTTCAAAGGAGTCTGAGCATTAGAGACTTTTGGTTGATTATTTTCTGATTCTTTGACTTCTTGAACTTCAGTAGTAGTTTCTTTACCTTCAGATTTTGAATAGATGATTTCCATATCTGCAAGCTTATTAACCAGCTTTTACGTTTCAAGGTCAAGCTTATCATTAAATCTAACATGAATTGATTCCTCAACAATGAGTGTTTCAATGTTATATACCCTGTAGCATTTTAAGCATTCAGAATTCCTAACATCATACAACTTTGAGCTTTTGAATCAAACTTGTTCAAATTTTCATTAGTGTTCAGAATAAAACAAGAGCATCCAAACTGATGAAAATATGAAATGTTAGGTTTCTTGTTCTTCCACAATTCATAAGGAGTTTGTTCAAGAATAGCTCTAATAAAGACTCTGTTCTGGATGTAACACGCTATGTTTACAGACTCTGCCCATAACTACTTTTCCATAGTGGTTTCATTGATCATGGTCCTGGCCATTTCTTTCAAAGTCTTATTCTTCCTCTTAAAAACTTAATTTTGATGTGGAGTTCTTGGACAGAAGAAATCATTGAAAAATTCCATTTTCATCAAATAGTTTTTCAAAATATTTGTTTTCAAATTCTGCACTGCGATCACTTCTAACCTTGACAATTTTGAGATTCATCTCATTTTGAACTTGAGCATAGAAGGTAGTAAAAAAAGAATGTAACTAATCCTTGTGTCTGAGTAAATTTACCCATGTCCATATGTTGTAGTCATCTATAATGACTAATCCATACTTATTTCCACTGATTGACGCATTTTTCAATGGCCCAAACAAATCAATGTAAAGAAGTTCCAATGGTCTAGAGAAGGAAACAATTTTTTTTTGCTTTGAAAGAGGTTTTCGAAAACTTGCCTTTCTGACATGCTTCACAAAGAGAATCTAAAGAAAACTTCAATTTTGGACGGCCTTTAACAAGATCAAGCTTGTTCAGCTGAGAGATTCTTCTCAAGCTAACATGACCTAAACGTCTTTGCCACGTCCATTGTTCTTCATTTTACATTTTGTTCTTTGAGGATAGAAAGTCTAATCTTATAGGTGTTATTTCTTCTCTTTCCACTGAAAAGGACATATCCATTGTCACTTAATTGACTTACAAGAATGTTTATTAAAGATTATATCATAACCATTGTCACTTAATTGACTTATAGATAATAGATTATACTTTAATCCTTAAACAAGTAAGACATTAGTTATCTAGGGAAGATAACCATTACCTACTAATCTTGAGCATATAATCTTTCCTTTTTTATCTCCTCTGAAATCTACAACGCCTCATGCTTCAGATCCAGGTGTATGAACATATTCCCTTTTCCCGTCATGTGTCGTGAGTAGCCAGAGTCTTGATACCAATATTGGTGTTTTAATTGAGCTTCCAAGGATGTATCTTTGCAAAAAGTCTTCTCTATTTCTAAATCACCTTCATCCTCTTGAGTGATTACTTCATTGAATGTTTCAACATAAGCCATCGACATCATGTTATCATGTTCCACTTCTGAGTTTGAGTTATAACTTGTTACCGTTTGCCTTTTCTTCTCTCCTTTGATAGTTTTCTTCTTTGGTATGTCCTTTAGAAGCTTAGAACATTCATGCTTATAATGTACTGGCTCATTGCACTCATAACAAGTGACTTCGTTTCCACTAGACTTCCTTTGAGAAGAAGTTGATTCGGAGCAACCTCCATTCGTTCTTGAACTTATGAACCTGTTACCTTGATTTCTCTTCCAGAGACGGCTAACCCTTCTGGATAGCAGAGATAACTCATCTTCTTCATCATCAAGATATTCTTCTGAATTCTCTATCTCTTCTACTTGAAGAGCTTTGGGCTTCTCATATTTCTTTATGGACCTGAGTGCAATAGATTTTATATTCTTAAAGAAGTTATGAGTTCTTCTAGAGAAGTATTATTCAGATCCTTTGTAAGCTTGAATACAGTTACCATAGACCTGCAATTGGATTGCAAGCTTCTGATAATCTTCTTCACATTATCTTCCGTTGAATAGCCTTTGTTTAGAACTCTTAGTCCCGCAGCTAAGGTTTGAAATCTTGAGAACATAACTTCAACGCTTTCATAATCCTTCATCTTAAAGGCTTCATACTTTTGAATCAAGGCTAGCGCCTTGGTTTCTTTGACTTGATCATTTCCTTTATCAGTCATTTTAAGAGAGTCAAATATAGACTTAGATGAGTCTTTATTTGTGACGTTCTCATACTCAGTATAATAAATAGCATTCAACAATATGGTTCTTGCTTTATGATGATTCTTGTAATCTTTCTTTTGTTAATCAGTCATAGCTATCCTAGCTATTTCTTTTCTAGTAGCATCTGTGGGAGATACGCAACCATTAACTACCAAATCCCAAAAATGTCAACATCATGACCCAGAAAGAAACTTTCTAGTCTATCTTTCCAGTATTCAAACTTTTCTCCATCAAATATGGGAGGTTTTACATCGTAGCTTTTGTCGTTTGAATCTGAAGCAACATTAGTTGGTGTGGGTTCAACCATTTTATTTCTTCAAATAAAAAATCGTATGGATCTTTATCTGACACAGTTAAGTGTTTGATAACTATGAATACCAGAACCGAAGCTCTGATGCCAATTAAAGGTGTGAGAAACACAAGAAAGAGGGTTTGAATTGGGTTTCACTAAAATAGATTTTGAATCTTTTTTCTTGTTGACGAAAGACCAAGTTAACTTAGAACATAAAAATAAATGAACACAATTATTTTTATCCTGGTTCACTGTTAACTAAGATACTCCAGTCCACCCCAAAAGGTGGTTTTCCTTCAACAAGGACTTAATTCACTATAACCAAACCGATTATAAACAACCGACAGTAAGTCGGATCAACCTTATTAGCACCCCCAATAAGTCAGTCGATACTTATTGCAAATCTACTAAAACTGCAACAAGAGTCTTCTTGAGATCTGACCTTCACTTGGTCTCTCAAGGAATCAACAACAATTAAATACTTTTAGTGTATTTACAGTTTGATTCTTCAAAGAATACGCACAGTGTTGGCGCGAAGTGGATGCTCAAGTTGTACCCCCGATGGAAGAAAAAGAGATGACAAAGGTTTTCTTGAAGACTCTTGGGCCGTTTTATTATGAGAAGATGGTTGCGTGTGCACCGAGCGACTTTACTGAGATCGTTGGCATGGGTGTGCGATTAGAAGAAACCTTCAGAGAAGGATGTTTGTTGAAGGATAGATGTTCTAGTGATACCACCAAAAAGCATGCATATGGATTCTCCAAAAAGAATGAAGGGGAGGCTAATTCCATTATTCAAGGAAAAAAGGGTAGGCACCGAAGAAGGTATCACCAACACCAACAACAGGTTGCCTTAGTAACCCCAGTTTTCAGCGTAACTCCATTAGCTGTTGCTTACCAGTGTCATCAAAGAGCACAACAACAAGCCAACCAAGGGAAAAATCAGAGAAGAGAAGCTTTTGATCCTATCTTAATGAGCTGTATTGAATTATTTTATGCACTAATTCAAAAGAACTTGGTACAAACTAGGTCTCCTCTAACTTTACCTGCAAAATTTCCTTCGTCTTATAAAGCTGATTTGAACTGCACATTTCATCAAGGAGCCCCAGGGCACAATCTATAAAATTGTTATCCTTTAGTGAGATCTTTTACCCTGTATTTTAAAGACATAGGTCCAAACATGCAAGACAATATGTTACCCAAGTATGGAGGAGGAAATGCTGTGAATATGGTTTATGGATGTCTTGGGGATTTCAGAATTTTTTATGTACACTCGGTGAGAGGTAATTTGGTGCAAATGCATGTTGTTCTCTGTGAATTCGGTTATTATACACATGATCATGCAGCCTAAAAGTTTGTAGTAAATACCCTCGTGAGTGTGATAAGGTAAGAAGAGATCTTCAAGAAATGATGGATGAGATGAGGTTAATATGAGTATGATGAGGTTAATATGTTGTAAGATCATTCTGATGAGTTTGTGACTTCTGATTTTGATTACGTAAATCCTGTTGAAAGTCCTGATAAGAATGATGAAGAGGCTAAGGTTAATGTCATAGTGTAACGGTAGAAATGTTCAAGACTAAGCCATTAGATTGACTAGACTTTATACAAATCAAAATAAAAATTGCCACCGCGCTTTATTGTTTCCAAAGGAATGGGAAAAGAGCGAATAACCCAAAAAAGGGGGAAAGATTCAAGGTAAGGGGGTTGGTTATGCAAAGGGAAGGTATTAGCACCCTAAACATCTACGGTACTCCGCAGGAACCTCTTTGTAAAATCTGTATATTTTGGCTATAAAAATGTGTTGTATAAAATGGATGGTGGAGATGAGAAGAGAAGTATTTTTTTTAATGATTTTTGCACCCGCCGTGGTTGCGAACCTTTAGTGCCTACGTACCACCTTTCATGCAATAGGGGATCAGGGTACACGTAGTTCCTCTTATAAAAGTTTGAAACACAGGTGTGTTGGTTGATTTTAATAGATAAGACATCATTGCCATTGTCCGTGTGGGAAACATACTTACTACCCACAATCATGAGAAAGAAGAATTTGCATCATCACAAAGTGGAGGATATGGCTTTGATTTTAAAATCAACAATTTCTCACTTAACACCTAAGTCGAAAATACCTCTCTTCACTACATATTGTAGAAGTATAGTTGTTTGCATCACTACAAGGATTGACAAGAGTCTAACCTTTTGAGAAAATTTTGAAGATAAAACCCAAAGTGGCAAAATGGTTTGAAATGAGATTAATTGACTTTTAGTCTTCTCACAAAAATGTCAACATATTATTAAATTGATTGGAGTTCATTTATGAAAATATTTTCAAAATACATGGACCTAAATCCAAGTTTATTATGAAAGTGGTTTAAGTTTCAAAACAAGAAGAGTTTTCAAAAGGAGGGAGAAGATTTTTTGAAATTAAAGAAGATGGGAGGAGAAGAAGAGGCTATCCTAAAGCATACGGTAAAAGCTAAGGATAAGAACCATCTAACCAACAAGAAGCCAAAACTTGACATTATGAGCCAAGATAGAATTCCCATTCTTTGGATTGAAACCAAGCAAGCAAAGATACTAGACCTCTTGAGAGAACCAAACTTCAAGTGTATTTAGTCTTCACAAAAATTGGGCAGAGTAACGGTTGTATACGGGTGAATTCCAGATTACAAATAAAGGATGTAATCACAAAAACCTGCACACAAAAACAAACAAGCAACCCAATGTCTTGAGGTAAACCTCAAGAGCTCCAGACAAAATAATCAGATAGGATCACAAGGTCTCCAAGATAGGCCAAGGTTTTTAATCCTAAGTCCAAGAAAAAGTTCCATGCTCCATAATGCCAAGGATAGTAACCAAATAGTCCAAGTACCATTAAGAGTTTTTTAGGGTTTATGTTGATTATTAAGTATCTTAGGAAAAGAAAAAGAAAAGCTCAAATGAGCAAAGTAAAAGAGACAAAAAATAAATGCTCAATTGAGCAAAGATGAAAATGGCATGAAATGAAAATCCTAAAAAAATAAATAGTACATAAAGCATAAAAAGAATAAAAGCATAAGATAAAACAATTCAATAATTAATGGTTAGTTGGATGACCATCTTGAAACTTGCATTTGGAACTCATTAGAGGATTGGTAGAACCAAAGCCTCAACACAACAAGTTGCATTTGCTTTTTGTCAAGTATATCATCCATTTGGAATTCTCATAAGTAACATTTTAATGATCAACGATGTTTAAGTGATCCGCGTTTACCAAATATATTATAGATCCATTAGAGGATTGGTAGAACCAAAGCCTCCACAGAATGAATCTCAAGGTTATTTGATCAAAGAGATCAAATTAACATACTTGGGCTTGCAATCATAAGTTTGGGCCACGAATGATCATTTATTTGAATCAGGATAAAATTTAGCGCTATGTTAAGCAATCGTAAGTCGACTTATATAGAAGTCACACCTATTTTGAGGCCGGTCAATAACAATTTATGCACCATTTGTTTTGAGACATGATATAGAGATCGTGCTCCAACAACATTTAGTGCAATGAGAAGGGGATGAGATGAAGAGGAATTAGGGTAAAGAGAGAAACCACATTTGAATTAATATTTAATCAAATTATTATTAAAATCATTCATCCATTTTTTTGTGGAGTTAAACTCAACACCATGGATTCAATGATGTTAATAAAGCCATGATCAAAAAATCAACCCAAGACAGCCAGAAAATAATCACAAAATAATAATATAATTAATATATACATTAAAAGGTTTAAAAATATTTAAAAAATGGAAAATAATTAGGGAAATATCAATTATATTCAAATTAATCAAGAAATGAAAAATAAGACCATAAAAAAATCAGAAAAGACGCCAAGTAATTTTATAAAATTTTTGGTAATTTTTAAAAGTCAGAAACTATTTTTAGAAATTAAAATAAATGGGTAAAATAAACAAAAATAGTATAGTCAAAAACAAAAATAAAATAAGGTCACCAATATTTGTCACAATATCATTGGATCATTCCATAATTTTTTCAGAATTTAAAAATGTATAAAAGTATTTTTAAACATTTTAAACAAATCAAATAAGTGTAAAATTCATAAAAAATACCAAAACACAAAATTAAATTGTGAAAAAATAAAAATCAGAAAGAGAATAATCAAAAATATTTTCCATAATTTGTTCAGTTTTTTTGGACTAAAAATAAATTTTCTATGATTTTTTGAAATTTAAAACAATTAAAATATAAAAATCAGAAAAAGAAAATAAAAGTAAAAGATGTGGACCATTGGATGAGAGTCAAAACGCGTTAGTAATCAAATCCAAGGGATCTGGCGCGTTGTGCATATCATGGTCTTTAATGAATAATGTACAGAATCATAATAAATTAGATTTTTGAAAAACACAAATGGCACTCCATCATTGGTTGGAAGATGGCACGTAGGTCATCTTCAACGTCCAGCCAACATGATTTGCAGGTCTCTCAAACTGTAAAATCAGAAGCTCAGACCTATGACAATCGCTTTGTCTCTTCAAGACGAAGACAACCACACCCTCACGCCAAATTTATATAAACTGTAGCTCAAGCAATTTGGAAAGAATGTTTTGAAAAGGGATTTAAAAATTCATGGTTAAAACAAGTTTCCAGATGAAAGTAAGTGTTGCGACTAGAACCAGGGCAATAAGAGCAACATAATGATATCAAAGTTTTGAAGAATTGGTGAAGGAATCTACCTATTGAAGTTGAGTTGCAGAGCTCTGAAACTGAACTTCTATGGAACAGTATAGGGCACGATTCTTGAATGTAATTATATGGTTAGCTTCAGGGAATATCAAGGAAGGTGAATTGAGGGAAAAAATGGATTGAAAAGGGCTGGAGAATAGATTTCGAAGTTGCTGAATTCTGGGTTGTGAATCAAGTTTGGAAGGGTGATTCTGGCTATCTAAGCTTGGGAAATTGAATGGGGAATGACCTTCTATTTATAGGGAAGCAAATGGGATCAAAAGGTAGAGAGAATGATGCGTTTTGGAGGGAATTCGTGTGGGTCTGCATCATGAAGAAAGTGTGACTCAAACTTGATCAAAACTCAGCCAAATCGTGTGTTTCACGATGCTAATTACTTCTGGCAAGTTGCTAAACATGATTAGAACCAAAAATGTGTTGAAATCTTTTGATTAGAAGCCAAAACAAAGATTTCAAAATCCTGACTTTGTGAAAAATTCAGTTTCAAACTACCCAATTCAAATCCAAGGCATTTCCACCTCAAGGGGTCTTAGGGCATAATTCTTGATGCTTTGGAAAGATGAGTTTACAAGCTTTGCAATGGAAAAATAATGGAATCAAATGGATGCTTGATCTGAAAATTACATGAAGTCAAAGTTGAATAATAAGAGTTAACTTTCGATACTTAGAAATATTTCAAATTCCTCTTTAAAAATGACCTATAATCCTTTGTATCCAAACATGGCCTTCCACTTATAATTTGCTCTTGAACAAAAACGATGGAATTAAGTAGACCTCTTGAATGACATTTTGCAATTTGAACCACTCAAAATCTCCAAAAATTGAGCAAGTTATGACATGTTGAAGTTGGCCAAAAATCATGAAATGACCTATAAGCTTTTGCATTCTTAAGGCAACTTCCATCCATTTTATTACCTTTCACATAAAAGAAGGCATGAAGTACAAATCCTTAAGATCATCATGAAAAAATAATGGGATAAAAGTGATAAAAATTGACCAAGTTATGACCCTTTGAAGTCACATATGGAAAGTTGGGGATTCATCTAGGTTACTTGTAATCTTTCTTCTTCACCAAGTTTCTTCCACATGAAAACTCCTTGGAACTTTTTAAGTGATTTGTTGGTAACTCTTTAAAGAGAATGATGTTTTTGGAATAACTCAAAAATACCAAAAGATGAGCAAGATATGCTCCTTTGGAGTTCAAAACCCTAGCTCCTAGATCAAGAAAATGCTTTGAGGAACTTTGACAAGTTTGAACAAACTTTTTGTGCCAATGTTCTTCCTTTGTGAATAGAAGTTGTTGAGGATGATTATGAGAACTCATAGCCACCAAAACCACTTCCATATGTGAGGTTTGAATTCTTCAAGTTATGTTGACTAGGGCATGGAAATAAACTCTTGAACCCATGGAGCAACTTGCTAAACCTCATTGCCTTTACCTACATTATTAACAAGTAAGACAAACCAACATTGCATTTTATTAATTAGAGAGAAGATCAAATCAAAATATTCATGATCACAAAAGAAAACAAATCAAGGTGCATGGTAATTCCTCAAAAGAGCAAAGCTAAAGATAAGGAGAAAAACCAAAAACCCTAATGTGATCTTGTTGTGATTGAAACAATATGGTATGATGCAAGAATCTTAGGGGAAAAAGTTGGGGTACAACACATAGTTCCACACTTTAACATTCCCACCTGTGATCGGTGGATCTGGAACTGACTGTTTAACGCTGGTTTGTGAAATATCGCGGAAGCAAGAGTCGCCGCCGTCTTTTATTTTCTCCAACATGGAAAGGACAAAAGCACAGAAAAATCCCTTATTGAGATTAGCTCTCGGTTCGGGAGGTAGATTTATAGAAAGGGAACGTGTTAGCACCCTTTCTATCCATGGTTATCCATGGGCTCTTAGATACTTGCTCATTGTGTTTTCAAAAGTGTTTGTTTGCTTTTCAAAGTGTGAGTGGGTTTGAAAAAAGTTTCATTGAAAACTTCAATTCGACTCTTGTATCAGTCCTCAAGAGTGTTGTGAAGCATTTGTTTTGAAATCTTTTAGAAAGTGTCGGTGTGAAAAGAGTTTTTGATTTGTTTTGAATTAGAGCAAGTATCTACGAGTCATCTACCTACCCTAAGGAATTAAGTTGTGTTAATGTCCTTAAGGTAGTGCCATCCCACCATTGAGAGATAGGTAGCACCACCGTTGGAGGTGTTCGGGTCAATTCAAGTTTAGGGACATTGTGGCCACCAAGCAACAGTAAGACACCTTTAGAAGCTACCCTTATGCCATTGATCTTTGATTCCGAGGCAACTATTCCGAGGCAACTTGTTTCGAGGCAACCGTTTCGAAGCAACTAGATCAATGGAACATAAGGACTCACTAAGACGTCCTATAGTCGACGACCACGTTTCGAGGGGCAAGGCAACAATATGGTCACCAGAGTAATAGTAGGACACCTTAGAAGCTACCCTTATTCCATGTTCATGGACATAAGGACTTACTAAAACGTCCTATACTCGACGACCACGTTTCGAGGGGCAAGGCAACAGTGAGGCGTACCCTAGGAGTGGTGTGTGAATTGTGTGTCATTTTCAGTTATAGTTTATCTTGTCATGCATTGGGCGAGCTACACTTTGATTTTATTTTTTGGCCATTCATTCTTTCATGTAATAGTTAGCAGTTAAAAGGTGCGGAAAATAAAAATGCGAAAAATAAAAGTCCTACGCTATTACAAGGCGCGGGTCTATACATCGCCAAATTAACAAAGACCCGATTTAAAATAAAAGTGCGGAAAGTAAATGTCCTAATTATCTATTACAAGGCTTTGGGGCAAATACATTATATTTAAAAAGGAAATAAAAGTAAACGTGCGAAAAGAAATAAGAATCGAGAGTGCGAGGGCGTTGGACCCTTTAAAGAAATTAAATTGAAATTGGAAGTGAATTAATTATTTAATAAGAAAAGAAGTTATTTTTATTTTTTTTGGTATTTATGAAAAAGGAAAATTAATTGAAATTAGAAATTAAATAAAAACCCTAATTCTAAATCATTTTTAATTGTTAAAGAAAATATTTAAGTTTTGACCTAATTTACTAATTATTTAGTTACATGAGTATTTACAAAATTAATTAATAGTTAATAATAATTATAATAAGAAAATTTTAATTATTGAGAAAAAGAGTAAAATGCTAAAAACCTAATTTTTATGTATTTTAATTATTTAAGAAAAAAAACATTAAAGTTAAACCTAAAATTAAACTAATTGATTTATTAAAAGATTTATTTACCAAATAATTAAGAATTAATAATTAAATAAAACATATTTTTATTCTTTTTGTTTTCTGATTTTTTTGGATTTTTATTAAATTTGGTGAATTAAATAAAACAAAAGAAAAAAAACAATTAAAATAAAAAGAAGAAAAGAAAATGAAAAAAGAAAATGTGATGCAAACCATGGGGGTGTTGGCCCTTTTTGGAGGTGCATTGCAAGTAAATTGGCCCATTCAATTCCAGGCCCCTTGGACTTTGGTGGTTACGTAGGGAATAGTTGACTAATGCGCATGGTGGAACTCACATCCTGACCCTTAGATTGATCTCATGGGACATTTGGCAAGCACAAACGTTGGATGTATGATGGATCACTGAAGGGCACGCTGCATAGGAACAGGTTAGAGAAAAAATTATGAAATATGCAAGGGGACCTGGGAATCGAACCCAGGTCCCAATACCTGCCTGCCAACACATCCACCAACTGAACTGGCGTGTTACGTTGTACATCTAAGGGACAATGATCCTTATGAGAGAGAAAACAAGCATTAGTGGAATTTCAATAAAACGCGCGCTAGGATTTGAACTAACCATTAACGTGTGGACACCTAAGCTTCGTACTCCTTTTTCTTCTGTAAATAAAATAGATAGCGGGGGTTTTAAACCCCCACTAAGTCAACCCTGCAAAAAATAGCGAACAACATATAGCGAAAAAGAAAAAGGGCGCGATGTTTAATTTCTATTCGTTGGAAGGTCCTGATTTCAATGGTATTGGTCTCATGGTCCAATTTTTCCAGATGAAAGAAACCCCAAAATTGGAGCTCTGAAACCCTAAGCAGCTTTCATGGTAACTTTTGATATGGGATGCTATTGCTTAATCAAGTAATACCAAAAGCTTCAGGATGTTAGTATGAATGTAAATCAATTCAAAAAATGTCAAGAAAACGCATGAGTAATCACATATAATTCAAGAAAAAAAGCAAACCGTTTGGGCCTGAGTGTTGAGATTCTAGGCATGTTTGGATTGGCTTTTGATTGCCAAAGTTTCCTTGAGATGCCAGGAGTGTGTTTTGATGGGAATTGGGGCTTAAAACTTGCTGTAAGGAGGTTTTCCGTTTTCAAGTTTGTGTGACAATTTTGCAATTTTGTATGGCCGTTTTTGGAGCTCTTAGGTCGTGATCTTGCTTGTGTTAGCTTGTATACATGTTATGTAATGTGTTTTGATAAGAATTATGGCCAATAATGCCTTGCATTCATGCTTAAGAATTTGACATAAACTCCATTAACACACCTTCCATTTTTGAGCCAAATTTGAATTCTTGCTAGCTTTAGCCCTTTGCATGAATTTGGGATGTGCATAATGGTGGTTAAAAGATAATCAAAGCAAGATATGTCCCTTAATTAATCTTTTTTATTTTTATTTGATTTTAAAAGATTTAAAATGAATTAAATCCAATAAAATCAAATAAAAATGAAAAAATTAATTTTAAATTTTGAAATAAAATGTGGGACACGTGGGAAGCATGGCCAAGCTGATTCAAGTGGAAAAAGTGGGTCCCTTTTGTCAAAAATGAAATTTCAAGGATAAATGATTTTGGCCATTTCACAAACATTTCCCAACTTCTCCAATGCATATCTTGCTCAATTTTGAAGTTATGAACATGTTCTTTGACATTTTGGAAAGGTCTTGAAGTCCTCTAACCAATGTCTTTGGTCCGATGTCATTTTGATTTACCAATCTCAAGTTATGGTCTTTGACTTAAAGTGCCTTTTTGTTGACTTTTGAAAATGACCTATAATGTTGAAATTGATAACTTTTTGTGAGAGCATTTCTTGGATTTGGAATGTGAAGATGAGTTGTAGGAAATGTCCTCCCATTCAAGATGAGCATTGGATGAGATTTTTCTAATGAACCATTAAAAAGTTATGCCTTGGTCAAGTTACAGTTGACTTTTCAATTGTCCAAAAATAGAAACTTTTGACACCTTGATGATTTTTGAGCCATTCTTGTGAAATCATGGTCAAGACTTGACCAAATGATGATTGTGGCTTCAAAATAAGATGTTGACCAAAAAGTTTGACTTTTGACTGCCAAATGACCATTTTGCCCCATCAGGTGACTGTTGAGCAATTAGGGTTTTTGACTGTGCAACTTGACCTTGTGAGCCTTGAAACTTGACATGTAGGTGCTTGACAATGTGTATGATCATAGGAGACTTGATTGAGCCCTTGAAAACTTCAACTTCCTTGCAAGAACCAAAACCCTAGTTTGACTGGCTTAGGAGGATGGTTGACTGTGTAGCCCTTGAGTAGACTTGAGCCATTTGAGGTGATGCTTGGCAAACCTTTGAAGATTATGGGAGGGCAAATTTTGGGGTACAACAGTTGCCCCTGTTCAATCTTCTTAGACCTGAGGATGTAGATTGGCTTGTGTGCCTTTCGTGATCCGAGGGTGGAAGATGATTGAACACTAGAGTGCCCAGAAATTTGCACTCACATAGTAGAGTATCAGTAGTGTGACAGCGGGAATGGGCTTACAGATGCCATTTGGAGAGATGGTGGATAGGAGGATGGGCTTAAAGATGACATCTGGAAAGGTAATGGATAGTTGAATCTGAATAAGAAATAGAATAGCTTCGGTGCCTGGAGCATATCTAGCCTATATCTGAAAGGAAATCTGGAGCATGTCTAAGTTATCTCTGAAAGGAAATGAGTATCAGAACGTCGCCATGCCTGGGTCACATCTGAACCATATCTAGAAGGAGTCTTGAATAAGCAAAAGAACAGCATCCATATCTGGAGCATTTCCAAGCTATCTCTGAAAGGAAATCTGGAATGAGTATCAGAACGTCGCCATGCCTGGGTCACATCTGAACCATATCTAGAAGGTGTCTTGAATAAGCAAAAGAACAGCATCCATATCTGGAGCATTTCCAAGCTATCTCTGAAAGGAAATCTGGAATGAGTATCAGAACGTCGTCATGCCTGGGTCACATCTGAACCATATCTAGAAGGTGTCTTGAATAAGCAAAAGAACAGCATCCATATCTGGAGCATTTCCAAGCTATCTCTGAAAGGAAATCTGGAATGAGTATCAGAACGTCGCCATGCCTGGGTCACATCTGAACCATATCTAGAAGGTGTATTGAATAAGCAAAAGAACAACATCCATATCTGGAGCATTTCCAAGCTATCTCTGAAAGGAAATCTAGAATGAGTATCAGAACGTCGCCATGCCTAGGTCACATCTGAACCATATCTAGAAGGTGGTCTCTGAATAAACAATAGAACAGCCTCCGTGTCCGGAGCATCTCTAATTTACATCTGAGAAGAAATCTGGAATAAGTATCAGAACGTTGCCATGCCTGGGTCACATCTGAACCATATCTAGAAAGAATTTTGAATAAGCAAAAGAATAGCATCCATGTCTGGAGCATTTCCAAGCTATCTCTTTAATCTTTTTAACGTAGACATGCCCTGGCCAGATACAGGTATTGAATCCACAATCAATCGCTCGTAGACATGCCCTGGCTAGATACAGGAATCGAATCTGGGATTGCGATAGTTGATAGTAATCATCTTTGTATCGACCTTTCCTGAAAAAAGGCAAAACATTAATTATATGCAATGTCATGGTGCATGGAATGCGCGGTGTCATGACGTTTATAACCAATGGGGTTGTAGAATGTGATGTTTATATCATGTATGAAAAGGTGATGTTTGCGAATGTATTTTTGGTCTAGGAAAATAAATCCTTGACGAATGCCGGGAGCTTATCATGGGCTGATGTTGCAAGAATACCGGTAGGAGAAGATAACTCCGTTGGGGAATAAGCTTGGCGAATAGATTACTCTGCGGGGAAAATTACTCTAACGATCTTCCTGGGGAAAATACTCTGTGGGAAGAGAGGCACTTCGCTGAGATGTTGTATGAGAACTCCGCTGGGGATACCATTGTTAAGTTACGTTTGGGAGGTTTGAGGAACTCCGCTGGGTATAGGAAGACTTCGCCGAGGACGATCTTTCCGTGGTTATTAGCTGAGGATAACCCAGTTATAAGCCCTGGTGGGGAATAACCTTTGAATAAAGCCGGGGAGACGCGTTCGTGCTCTGTAGGGGATAAGCTTCCAGAATCTACTGGGGATAAGCTTCCGGAATCTGCTGGGGAGATGGTTCAACTCTCCTGGGGAAACTTTGGACTGTACTGGGGAAGTGGCTCCACCGGGATGTCTGGTATTCCACCGGGGAACAATCTTAGATTAAGACTGCCGAGGATGCTTGCTTAGGAACATCTGTATACTCCGCTGAGGAATATTGAGATCTTCTGGGGATACCCAACTTCCTTAAGGCTGATAGTAGACTAACTCTGCTTGGGGAGCGTATCACTGACTTGCTAGGGATATTGTGCCTTTTCAGGGCTGACGGGAGACCAACTCTGCTTAGGGAGTGTTGCTGAATCTGTCTTACTCTGCAGGGAGTGAAGGTATCTTGGTTGCATTCTTCAGCCGAATCTACCTTGTACCTTGGTGGATAGAGCAACCAGATCGCTTAGACAATTCTTATTGCCCCAGTTTCTGCGGGAGAAGGTACCTGTGGAGGTGCTTGATGATTGCCGATTGACAAATCTTCTTCTGGTAGGCAGGTGACGAGGTAACGGGACATAGTCGTACGCTTTGATCCCTAATTTTTGCCTGGACCGCCCTTTCGGGTTTTCAGTCCACCGGGATACCCATTTTTGCCCAAGCCGCCTTTTTAGGTTTTCGACTCGCCGGGTGTACGAATTTTTCTATTTCATCCCTTATTTTTCCCGAACCCTTTTGGTTCGCCGGGAAGCCCTTATTTTTACCTAGGTGTGTCAACCTAGCGGGTCCTTAATTCATGCGCAGTATCTTTTCGACTATGTCCATGCTCTCAGAGCGCAGGGAGTTGTCACTGTCAGTAGTGTTGGTGTTGCCCTACTACCAGAAGATGTCTGACCGTGCAAGATTCGTTGTTGGAATTCATGTCCAATGCCCCAAGTGACTCAGAGGGAGGTTTGCCCCTGGCTATTTGGGATTTGATAGATTCTCTGAATCTTGACCTAACTGCCCCAGATGTTGGACAATGATCACGCCATGCCCCTTGATTGGGAGTGCTTTTGTTCACTAGATATTCTTCGTGCGAATTTCTCTGCTGTTGAACAAATAGTCATATGCAAACAATATTATTTTAAGAATGCAAAGCGTATGTCTGTCTCGAAGTTTTTTTTGCAAATGTATTTTTTCAGTAAAAACAAGTGAATTTTGTAAAATGTGATATCAACTCAGTATTTTACAGCAAGCCTTAAGGAGTCAGGATACCTTTCGTAACAGTATTCTTTCGAACTAACCCATGCTTCAGCTAGGAATTTTAAGGTTTGTAACGTGGCCTGGTTCACGGTTTAAGAAACAAAGGAAAAGGCTCAAATTATATTTGTACCCACCCGCTCTTCGTGATGTTCTTCAAACCTAAACTCAGTTGATCGTGCGTTAGACCTTGTTTGAGTCTTTGCTCGGATATTCCAGTGATGGTTCGGATATTGACAGTTTATTGGGATTAGGCAGTCATTTCCTTTTTTTGTTGAGGGTTTGTATGACCTCTTTCTTTTTTGATTTTATGATCCCTATTTTTTGCCTGAACTGTGTCTTTTGTGATTACAGTCAGCGGGATGCCCCAGTTTTGTAAGTCTCCTTATTGGGCTCTTATTTTTTGGGAAATAATGACTGCCTATCTTTTATGATTATTCGGAACTATCACTGTCTTTCGTTTTGTAAGGACCTCTTTGGTGCCGTTCGTTATGCACTTGGGTCAGCTGAGGGAACTACCCTGCCCCAGGTTATGATTAAGGGTTTTAATTTTCGAATAGAAAAACTCCTACTTCTTTGGCTCAGAGGGGTTGACGAGGGATTATCTTCCTTATAACTCCAGTGTTTAGGATTTGAAACAATGCCTGTACCTCATCAGCAAGGTCTGTTCAAAAGCATACTGTAAATTATGGTATCGTTTTCGTCATCCTCCCTCAAGAGGCTTAGAATTATTAACCGAGAGTTGATCATCACAGAAAAATGAAAGCAATTTTGAATATAATGAAAACAATTGTATTAATTCCAAAAACAGACATATGCGATGCATTAATGGAATAAAAGAGTTTGCTATGACATTAATTGTTTGTATAAGCAAAGAAAAATACAACTCGGAAATTCAAATAAACAAAAGCCTTCAATGATTGGGCAAAGGAGCAGTGATTATGTTTGGAGTATCTGGTGCTTCAAACTGAATCTCTCCGGCGTCGATCATGTCTTGAATCTTGTTCTTCAAAGGCCAGCAGTTGTCCGTAGTATGACTCGGGCTATCGAAGTGGTATGCGCACCTCTCATTAGGATGGTAGTTGGGAGCAGAGGTGTTTGGATTCCAGAGAGAAGCCCTCAAGGTAATCAGCCCTGCCTTCAACATTTGCTGTAGCGCTTGATCCAGTGTCATGTTGATCTTAGTGAATTGTCTCTTGGGTGCGACCTCCTTACGTTGATGCCCCTGTCCTTGTTGACCAGGCCTAGGATTAAAGATCTGGGTTTCCCCTACATGTTGATCGTGGCGACCCTTTTGGCTGTACGCAGCATTGGCCTCTTTCTTCCCAGTGTAAGGCTTTTTATGAGCGTCAGCAGGTGCAGCTTCTTGAATCTTTCCAGCCTTGATGCCAGCTTCGATCCTCTCCCCGGTCAAGATCAAATCTGTAAACCCAGCAAAAGAATTCCCAATCAGATGGTTGAAGAAGGGACCGGACAGGGTCCCCAAGAACATGTCAACGAGCTCACGGTCAGTCAAAGGCGGCTGCACCCTTCCAGCCAGATCTCTCCACCTTTGTGCATATTCTTTAAAACCTTCACCCGTCCCAAGTGACATACTCTGGAGTTGGGTACGCGTAGGAGCGAGGTCGGCATTATACTGATACTGCTTATAAAAAGCAGTTGCCAAGTCCTCCCAGTTACGAATAGTGGTTCCATCCAGCTGATAGAACCATTCGAGTTGAGTCCCTGAAAGACTCTCCTGGAAGAAATGGATCCATAGATTCTTGTCTGCCGTGTAGGGCTGGATCTTCCTTGCGTAGGAACGGAGGTGCAACTTAGGACAGGAAGCCCCGTCGTACTTTACAAAGGCAGGTGCCTTGAACTTGTGAGGGATCACCACCCCAGAAGATAAACCTAGGTCCCCAAAGTCCAACCCAGGCACACGTTGGATATCCATAGCATTTAAACGGTCCTTCAGCTGTTTGTACCGGTCCTCAGTAGGAGGGTACTGTTCATCATTGAAGTCTGTCTCGGTGTCAGAGACTACGGAACTAGGAACCCTTCCCTCTTGGTGACTGCCTTCCCCAACAGATGGAGTAGTCCGCTCAGCTTCATTCTACAGTTTATTCCCAAATCTGCGTCTAGGGTTGAACAAAACAGTCCTTTTCTTCTTCTTTTTCAAGAGAAGAGTCTTCAATTCCTGTTGTCCTTGTGCTAAGTTCATGACCAACTCTTGGAACTGGGCGTTCTGGGCCTGAAGGGCCTTGATAGCTTGCTCATTGGATGATTCAGGATTCATGATGACTGCTGAAATAAACAGCGAAGAAGGTTAAGCAACCTGTGGGAAAGAGTACCTGTAATGCAATGATATGTATGTATGCGATGTTTTCAAGGACCTCGCAGGATAAACAAGAAAGATTGTTAGAACTTGAATCCGGTGGCTTGATTGAAGGAACTGCATATCATTGAGAGTCCTTCTTCAAGAGTCAAGGCTCACCATATCGAGTGGGTCATAGCCCCTGACTCAAGTCATTAACCTTGGCTAGAGGAAAATAAATCCCCTTTGCCCCTTGCTAGACATTTGATTCATAATGACCTGCATCACAAGCCCTTGAGATCCTTGAAATGGATTAGTCCTTATGTAGGATGTATGCAATGGTATGATGACATGATGTCATGCTATGCATGGGGTGATATAAGTAACCCTGTTATGAGTCCAGGTTAAGGACTGTAAACAAAACCTGCAAGAAACTCAAGTGTCAGATAACAAGCATGCAAGTAGTCAAGTTTGAAGGCACACAAGTCACACAAGACAACCCTTAGAGTTCAGGCCAGCATGAAGTTTGGGGTACTACCCTCTTGAGGTTGGTGGGCTCAAAACCTGTCCTATCAGAAGTAACCGGGTTCTAAGGATCTCAATATCATTGGATTGTTTTTTGTGTTCATCGTTTCGATTTAGCCACTGAACTGGCGACCGAAATATTCCAAGAAAACAACCCTCAACTGAGTGTAGTATCGAGTATCAACCAACCTCGGACTGCACCAAAGTCAGTTATCTCACTACCCTAAAGAGGCCAAGATGGTTCAATTAAGGTTCCTAAGGTCAGTTGATGCTTCACGACACCACGCAGCGGCCCCGTACTCTCCTTGACTTGACTCAAGGGTTACCGATACTCACCAAAGTGCCACATCAACATAGCAGACTGCTTCAACCGTGTCGGTATACCCCGCACAGTTCCCTCACAGTCTTGTTGCTACTTTCTAAGAAGGTATCCCCAGATCCGGGTTAGGATCTATAGAACTCCCAAGACAGTCCCACAATAATAAAGCAAACAAGTCAAAGCAATTGAAAACACAGTTATGAACTATCCTAAGGTACACCTCACTTTATAAGTCCACTCCCCAGCAGAGTCGCCAGTTCTGTGATCGGTGGATCTGGAACTGACTGTTTAACGCTGGTTCGCGAAATGTCACGGAAGCAAGAGTCGCCACCGTCTTTTATTTTCTCCAACATGGAAAGGACAAAAGCACAGAAAAATTCCTTATTGAGATTAGCTCTCGGTTCGGGAGGTAGATTTATAGAAAGGGAAGGTGTTAGCACCCTTTCTATCCATGGTTATCCATGGGCTCTTAGATACTTGCTCATTGTGTTTTCAAAAGTGTTTGTTTGCTTTTCAAAGTGTGAGTGGGTTTGAAAAAAGTTTCATTGAAAACTTCATTTCGACTCTTGTATCAGTCCTCAAGAGTGTTGTGAAGCATTTGTTTTGAAATCTTTTAGAAAGTGTCGGTGTGAAAAGAGTTTTTGATTTGTTTTGAATTAGAGCAAGTATCTACGAGTCATCTACCTACCCTAAGGAATTAGGCTGTGTTAATGTCCTTAAGGTAGTGCCATCCCACCATTGAGAGGTAGGTAGCACCACCGTTGGAGGTGTTCGGGTCAATTCGAGTTTAGGGACATTGTGGCCACCGAGCAACAGTAAGACACCTTTAGAAGCTACCCTTATGCCATTGATCTTTTATTCCGAGGCAACTATTCCGAGGCAACTTGTTTCGAGGCAACCGTTTCGAGGCAACTAGATCAATGGAACATAAGGACTCGCTAAGACGTCCTATAGTCGACGACCACGTTTCGAGGGGCAAGGAAATAATGTGGTTACCAGAGTAATAGTAGGACACCTTAGAAGCTACCCTTATGCCATGTTCATGGACATAAGGACTTACTAAAACGTCATATACTCGACGACCACGTTTCGAGGGGCAAGGCAACAGTGAGGCGTACCCTAGGAGTGGTGTGTGAATTGTGTGTCATTTTCAGTTATAGTTTATCTTGTCATGCATTGGGCGAGCTACGCTTTGATTTTATTTTTTGGCCATTCATTCTTTCATGCAATAGTTAGCAGTTAAAAGGTGCGGAAAATAAAAATGCGAAAAATAAAAGTCCTACGCTATTACAAGGCGCGGGTCTATACATCGCCAAATTAACAAAGACCCGATTTAAAATAAAAGTGCGGAAAGTAAATGTCCTAATTATCTATTACAAGGCTTTGGGGCAAATACATTATATTTAAAAAGGAAATAAAAGTAAACGTGCGAAAAGAAATAAGAATCGAGAGTGCGAGGGCGTTGGACCCTTTAAAGAAATTAAATTGAAATTGGAAGTGAATTAATTATTTAATAAGAAAAGAAGTTATTTTTATTTTTTTTGGTATTTATGAAAAAGGAAAATTAATTGAAATTAGAAATTAAATAAAAACCCTAATTCTAAATCATTTTTAATTGTTAAAGAAAATATTTAAGTTTTGACCTAATTTACTAATTATTTAGTTACATGAGTATTTACAAAATTAATTAATAGTTAATAATAATTATAATAAGAAAATTTTAATTATTGAGAAAAAGAGTAAAATGCTAAAAACCTAATTTTTATGTATTTTAATTATTTAAGAAAAAAAACATTAAAGTTAAACCTAAAATTAAACTAATTGATTTATTAAAAGATTTATTTACAAAATAATTAAGAATTAATAATTAAATAAAACATATTTTTATTCTTTTTGATTTCTGATTTTTTTGGATTTTTATTAAATTTGGTGAATTAAATAAAACAAAAGAAAAAAAAAACAATTAAAATAAAAAGAAGAAAAGAAAATGAAAAAAGAAAATGTGATGCAAACCATGGGGGTGTTGGCCCTTTTTGGAGGTGCATTGCAAGCAAATTGGCCCATTCAATTCCAGGCCCCTTGGAATTTGGTGGTTGCGTAGGGAATAGTTGACTAATGCGCATGGTGGAACTCACATCCTGACCCTTAGATTGATCTCATGGGACATTTGGCAAGCACAAACATTGGATGTATGATGGATCACTGAAGGGCACGCTGCATAGGAACAGGTTAGAGAAAAAATTATGAAATATGCAAGGGGACCTGGGAATCGAACCCAGGTCCCAATACCTTCCTGCCAAAACATCCACCAACTGAACTGGCGTGTTACGTTGTACATCTAAGGGACAATGATCCTTATGAGAGAGAAAACAAGCATTAGTGGAATTTCAACAAAACGCGCGCCAGGATTTGAACTAACCATTAACGTGTGGACACCTAAGCTTCGTCCTCCTTTTTCTTCTGTAAATAAAATAGATAGCTGGGGTTTTAAACCCCCACTAAGACAACCCTGCAAAAAATAGCGAACAACATATAGCGAAAAAGAAAAAGGGCGCGATGGTTAATTTCTATTCGTTGGAAGGTCCTGATTTCAATGGTATTGGTCTCATGGTCCAATTTTTCCAGATGAAAGAAACCCCAAAATTGGAGCTCTGAAACCCTAAGCAGCTTTCATGGTAACTTTTGATATGGGATGCTATTGCTTAATCAAGTAATACCAAAAGCTTCAGGATGTTAGTATGAATGTAAATCAATTCAAAAAATGTCAAGAAAACGCATGAGTAATCACATAGAATTCAAGAAAAAAAGCAAACTGTTTGGGCCTGAGTGTTGAGATTCTGGGCACGTTTGGATTGGCTTTTGATTGCCAAAGTTTCCTTGAGATGCCAGGAGTGTGTTTTGATGGGAATTGGGGCTTAAAACTTGCTGTAAGGAGGTTTTCCGTTTTCAAGTTTGTGTGACAATTTTGCAATTTTGTATGGCCGTTTTTGGAGCTCTTAGGTCGTTATCTTGCTTGTGTTAGCTTGTATACATGTTATGTAATGTGTTTTGATAAGAATTATGGCCAATAATGCCTTGCATTCATGCTTAAGAATTTGACATAAACTCCATTAACACGCCTTCCATTTTTGAGCCAAATTTGAATTCTTGCTAGCTTTAGCCCTTTGCACGAATTTGGGATGTGCATAATGGTGGTTCAAAGCTAATCAAAGCAAGATATGTCCCTTAATTAATCTTTTTGATTTTTATTTGATTTTAAAAGATTTAAAATGAATTAAATCCAATAAAATCAAATAAAAATGAAAAAATTAATTTTAAATTTTGAAATAAAATGTGGGAAACGTGGGAAGCATGGCCAAGCTGATTCAAGTGGAAAAATTGGGTCCCTTTTGTCAAAAATGAAATTTCAAGGATAAATGATTTTGGCCATTTCACAAAAATTTCCCAACTTCTCCAATGCATATCTTGCTCAATTTTGAAGTTATCAACATGTTCTTTGACATTTTGGAAAGGTCTTGAAGTCCTCTAACCAATGTCTTTGGTCCCATGTCATTTTGATTTACCAATCTCAAGTTATGGTCTTTGACTTAAAGTGCCTTTTTGTTGACTTTTGAAAATGACCTATAATGTTGAAATTGATAACTTTTTGTGAGAGCATTTCTTGGATTTGGAATGTGAAGATGAGTTGTAGGAAATGTCCTCCCCTTCAAGATGAGCATTGGATGAGATTTTTCTAATGAACCATGAAAAAGTTATGCCTTGGTCAAGTTATAGTTGACTTTTCAGTTGTCCAAAAATAGAAACTTTTGACACCTTGATGATGTTTGAGCCATTCTTGTGAAATCATGGTCAAGACTTGACCAAATGATGATCGTGGCTTCAAAATAAGATGTTGACCAAAAAGTTTGACTTTTGACTGCCAAATGACCATTTTGCCCCTACAGTTGACTGTTGAGCAATTAGGGTTTTTGACTGTGCAACTTGACCTTGTGAGCCTTGAAACTTGACATGTAGATGCTTGACAATGTGTATGAGCATAGGAGACTTGATTGAGCCCTTGAAAACTTCAACTTCCTTGCAAGAACCAAAACCCTAGTTTGACTGGCTTAGGAGGATGGTTGACTGTGTAGCCCTTGAGTAGACTTGAGCCATTTGAGGTGATGCTTGGCAAACCTTTGAAGATTATGGGAGGGAAAATTTTGGGGTACAACACCACCCTTGTGGAAATTTCATACTACAATAAACCTGTTATAACTCCCTTGGTTATTTGTTTACCCAATCCTGTTCCGTATGAGTCTGATAAGGCTATACCCTACAAATATCATGCAACTATTTTGGAAGATGGAAAGGAAGTGCCTATTCAACCATTGTCTTGTGTTGAAAATATTATTTAGACGTGTGACTTGGAGTGGTCATATATTTGCTCCAAGTTATCAAAAGGGTGTTGATTCTTATAAGAAAATTGTTGAAGCTAGAACAAAATTCAAGAAGGTAGAAGGTCGGTCTATTGGCGCTACCTTTGAAAAGGATGTTGATGATCTTCTGAAAATCATAAAGATGAGTGACTATAAAATTGTTGATCAATTTCGGAAAACTCTATCTAAAATTTCCATTATGGATTTTTTTATGAACTCGGCAGCTCATCTGGAATCTCTTATAAGGGTCTTGGACCAAGCTTTCGTTGGACATGATGTCTCGATTGACTAATTTAATGGTGTTGTGGGAAATATTACGGCTTGCAATAATATTAGTTTTTATGATGACGGACTGTCTGATAAGGGAAGCAATCACAATATGGCATTTCATATATCATTGAACTGCAAAAATGACACCTTGTCCAATATGTTGATAGATAATGGCTCTGCCATGAATTTGATACGAAAGAGTACTCTGTTGAAGCTCGCTTATCAAGGAACTTCTATATGCGACAATGGTATTGTAGTGAAAGCTTTCAATGGTTTGAATAAATCTGTCATTAGAGAAGTAGACATGCAAATATGGATAGGAACATATATGTCTCAGATCACCTTTCATGTCATGGAAATCTTACCAACCTACAACTATTTATTGGGTCGTCCCTGGATTCGTTAGGCGGGAGTTGTTATGTCCACCTTTCATAAGAAATTAATGTTTGTCTGAGAAGGAAAAGTAGTAATTATGAATGGTGAACATGCTTTATTAGTATCCTATTTGTCTTCTTTTATGGTTGTAGAAGCTGATGAAGCTGCTGTTAGAACTCAGTTATAATATTTTTCTATTATTAATATAAAGAAGAATGAAGATTCTATTACCTCGTTTAGATATGCACAACAGGTGGTTCAGAAAGGTACTAGAAGTGTGTGGTATCAGGTTATTGATCTACCCAAAAACAAGAATAGAATCGGTCTAGGTTATTCTCATCAGAAGATTAAGAATAAAGTGGTGAAGCCAAAGTCTTCTTTCTCTCTATATCAAGACATCTTCAACAGTTACTTCCATCCAACTCCTTGAGAGGTCGATGAAATTATTGAAAATGAGCCAGAGAAGGAAATGCAGAACTTTGTGATGCATGAAGTGAGAGTTCAAAATTGGATTAATGTTGATGTTCACAAAACCAAACTGTGCGGTTCCATTATAAAATGACGCAAACACATCCGAACCAAACACAATTTTTTACGATTTCAGTTTGGTTCGGTTCGGTTAGGTTTTACCGTTTTCTATTGGGCCAGTTTAGTTTTGAACACCCCTACTGTGTACTATTGTACCATGTTATCATTATATTTTTTTCCTTCGACACTTCAGAGGCTTCTGTGAGCATGAGTTCAAAAGTGGGAACATAACATAAGATCTTTAGAACATCAAAGTCTTCAGAGTCTTCAGAAATGCGTCTTCAGAGTCTTAAGCACTTGGTCGTGAGAATCCTGTTGTAGAGAACCTTGGATGAGAAGAGCTTCAAGTCCTCAGAGTCTTAAGAGTTGCATCTTTAGAGTCTTCAACAATTGGTCTTGAGAATCCATTTTAGAGAACCTTGGATCTTTAGAACTTCAAGTCTTTGGAATCTTCATAACTTCCGTCTTTAAAATCTTTAGCACTCGGTTCTTTCTGAATCCTTTTAAGAACCTTGTTATTAGAAACATAAGTCTTCAACATTTGGATGTTGTCTTCAGATATTCTAACTTTGTCTTCTTTGAAACAAGTTGTCTCTTAGAAACTAAGTTTTCAGGATTTGGACATCAGTAGAACCTTTGTCTTTAGATCTTCTAACTTTATTTCTTTAGAACACACTGTCTTTACATGAGTCTTCAGGATCTGGACTTAAGTGGAAACTTTTGTCTTCATATCTTTTGAATGTTTCCTTAAAACTTGTTGTCTTCTGAAACATGAGTCTTTAGCATCTGGACTTAAGTACCAACTTCTGTCTTCAGATCTTCTGACTGGTTTCTTTAGAGATACACTATAGCTTACACTTTTTTGAGTATCTTGCTATTGTTCAACAAAACTTGTGTAACACAGACGAAACTAATTTTCTTATAATGTCTTGGCCAAGCCATCCATTAGAACCAAAACACGTTAAACCCTTTTGAAGTGTCTTCCTACTATTCAATAAAACTTTTGTAGCGTAGAAGCAGAACTAATTTTCTTCTAATGTCTTGGCCACGCCATCCATTAGAAGCAAAACCATTTTGTTAAGTACTCAACAATAATAAACATTAGGGTATCAAAAATTTTCATACAAGCATACTCATTTGTTATCATCAAAACTCAGAGATAATATTGCAGAACCAAATCTTGTTCTTACAATCTCCCCCTTTTTGATGTTGACAAAACTATGTATTTTGATGACACAATTTTTTCATATAATTAGAAAAGTGAAAATAGATAGGTAAGGAATACTTATCCTTTTTATGATACTCCCCCTAAGTCAATGGTTTGATGAAGGTCGAATATCCTAACTCTGAAACATTTGAGTTAAACCCCCTTGTTCCAATAGATCAGATATCGAGATATTTAAAGTCTTGACTCTGGATACCAATAGAACCAATTGAAATCTTAAATTCTTCGGAGCTTCTTCTTTTGAATCTTATATCCATAATTTTTAGATAGTTAGTTTTCAACTTCTGAGTCTCTCAGTTCTTCTGGAAAGCATATGCTTCTGCTTTTGATTCTTATGTTATGAATATCACATTCTTAGACATTTTACATCTTCTGAACATTATGATACCAAAATCAAGATAACTTTAACTTTCATAAAGTTCTCAACTTCTGAACATGAATGAAAAAACACAAGAAGGGGGGTTTGAATTGGGGTTTTTAAAACTTAAATTAAAGGACATGTCGGTTATCCTCTTTCGTTTGAACTCAAACTACTCCAGTCCACCCGCCAAGGTGATTTCGCCTCTCTCAAATGAGGTCTTAATCCACTAATCAAACGTGATTATACAGATACAATTATATGTGTCAAAGTCTTCTTGATTTTAAACCACAACCCGGTTTTCTCAAGATATTACACAGTAATATAATTGAAAGTGTGTACAAATATGTTTTCTAACAAAAACAATATCACAACAGTGATGTATTATACAATTGAAACTCATAAGATAGAAAGGTAATAGTATTTCTCTTTTTTAGTGAACAGCAAAATCATGTCTGGTTTCTTCTTCGCATTTTCTTTAGATAGGCAATGCATGAGAAGGTGCTTTTGGAAGGTTGATAAATAGTAGTTAATGTACTTTCGAAACATAGAGATTCTTGTCTTCTTTCAGCTGTTAATATTAATTAGCCATGAATAAAATGTAATGCTTCAAAACATGCTTACTAAAGATCACATCAGAAGATGAATGTTACCGTTGAGACTCCTTTACTTCTTTCCAGAACTTTACGTATTAGAATATCAGATTTCTTGTTCACAAAGTTTAGTGCACTCAGGGGTTCTAACATCATAACTTCTTTATTTAAGCGTGTTACGCAAATTTTCTTCTACCTAAGATGTGTCATAACAGAGTTTTAACAATGATCTATCTCATCTTTTGTACTTCTTACATAAGAACTTCCCTGCAAAACAAAATACTTATTTAGGGAGCATAATTGTTCTTTGTGTGTTTGTTATCATCAAAATTCTTACAAGGATGTAGAACCAAACTATGTTCTAACAATCTCCCCCTTTTTGATGATGACAAAAACTTTTATATTTTGATAAAATACTTAAAGAAAATAAAGCATTAAAGTCTCCCCCTGAGTTGGATACTCGAAAAAAAATACTACCCTGAAGATTGTTCTGATCAAAGTTTTGAGAAGATGATTTTTTGATGCGTTCACAACTGTCGTCAATAAAGGTTTCTTTTCGATAGATTTTTCCTGTTTTCTTTCAAAGGATAAAGATAGATGTTATAATATTCAAAATGTTTGAGACTTAGTCTCAAAACTGTTATATTCGAAATATCTTACGTTCTCCCCGTTTTTTGTCAAGACTCAAAAGCAATAAAAACACATAGACAATAAAATGCATTTTTTATTCAAAAAGGATCAAGGAAATAAGAACCAAAATGAAGAATTTTTTTTCCAGAACTAAGTTTCCCAAGCATCCCCTTAATTTCCTTGCAAGTTCCGTCCTGCTTGTTTAACCTTTCCTTAAACACAACATTTTCTTTCTTCAACTCCTCTAGAGTTTGCAGCATAATAGAAGATGAGGTTATTTCAGCATAAGAGACCACTTTTTCAGAGCAAACTGCAGTTGATTCTGATGCAGAAGCTTATTCGGCTTCCTTGACTTTGTCTTGAAACATAACTAGAGGAAGAGGATCAGAGGGTGGTTCATTACACTCTGATGTCTGATGAGCTTCAGAAGGGGTATTGTCCAACAGAAGGAGTAGCTTCTTTACCCAGTGTTGTAGAACTTGATCCTTGAAGATTTTCAGGCGATCGCAGGAGTTCTGTTGAGCGATTTCATAGCTGAGCTCCTTTAGTTTCAGAGATTCAGAGTTGACCCATTTTATGAACTGGTTCCAATGAGAATCAAAAGAAGCTGGATTGAGATTCTCTATGCAAGCTAGCTTTAGAGAGTTAACCCATTCATGTATTTCTGTTTCAAAAATCAGTAAGGATTTACCAACATCTTCTTTGGAGATTTTTGGTTTTAGTTTTGGAACGACAATTTTCTAAGAGCTTGTGACGAGAATGTCCCAAGCTTCTAAACTTATGATTGTTCTAAGGGGATCTTTTGGATAGTTACTTGGAGAGGGAGAGTCAGAAAGGATGATGGGAGAATTTGGTGCAGTGGACTGATACGGAGATGGAAGATCTGGAATTAAGAGGGTCTGTGAAGAAGTTGAGAGAATTATTAGTGGTTGAGAGACCATGAGAGGGAAAGTGATGCCAGGGATGGATGTTGTGGTATCAGAATCATGGTTTGTATTTTTGGTTTGGGGAGCTTCAAATAGCAGATCAAATTGATCAATATCAGAGAGAACTTGTGCAAGTTCAGGATGAGTTTGGTCAAGATGGGTAGAAGGTGGATTGTTCAGAATGTTATTTAGAAGAAATGAGGTGTTAAAGTCTAGGTCAAAATCATCAAAGGTTTGAGGAGATGGATCTTCTGTGGGCTTTGGGGATGAAGGGTTTTCAGATGTTGATAACAATACTGATTCAATAATAGAAACAAAAGAAGGGTTTCTAATCAATTAGACTTAGATTTATTTCATTCAAATATTGTAACACTATTTTATTAATTTAAAATCAATTAGACTTAGATTTATTTCATTCAAATATTTTCTTAATAAAAACCCAAAAAAAATAGTAGAATTAGTTTTATTTGAATTAATTTTAATTGACAATCATTTTTTCTTTTATTCAATTAATTAGAATCATATTTTTCTCACTTTAATTTTAAGTATTTTCACAATAAACACAAAAAACAACAAAAAAAATTTCATTCTTAGGATTTCTTATATGTTTCTTCATTTTGCGCGCGTTATTTACCTTCGCTTCTTTTATATCCATGTGACTGCTTATGGGATGTAATAGTCTAGGTTTAAATTCCGCATTTTACTTTCTTGTATCTTTTTATGTAACTGTCCCAAAGCATTGTAATAGCGTAGGATTTAAATCCCCGCACTTTAAATTTATGCAAAATATTAACTGTTAGTAACTAGGTTTGTATGGAAAGACTAATAACAAAACGCTAGCAAACTTTAATTCAAAGACTAAAATAATTGAACATAACACACATGCACATATACACCTCTAAGGTACGCCCACTTTGGTTTCCTTCGGAAAAGCAGTCATGTCCCTCGAGAATAGGGACGCTTTAGCAAGAGACCCTTAAATTAAGAGATCATAGTCCCTCGATGACCATACAATGTTGCCTTTCGGTAAATGATCTAGTTCCTTAAACAAAATTTCTAAAGCGTCTCTATATGTTTCCTTTATGACTGTATGTCCCTTAGAATGTCCCTCAAACATCCAGCGATAGGGCTACCTACTCACTAATAGTAATATAGCACTGTCTAAAGGAAAAGAGAAAAAGAACGACCCTTTTCGAGTACAAAGTAGATAGCTATTAGAAGTTTGCTCAAAACAATTTTTTTGCACCTACACAAAAACATTTCAAAATAATTTAAAAAAACATTCGCTTTGTCAACACTCTTGAGGACTGATACAAGAGTTATCATAAAGCGAATCTCCTCACTAAGGAATTTTCAAAACATTTTCAAACACACAAAGCACAAGGGTATTTCAAAAATGAGCAAACCTCTAAGAGCCCGTAGAAAACTACGAATGGAAAGGGTGCTAACACCTTCCCTTTCCATAATCTACCCCCCTTACTCAGAAAATTCTCGAAAAGGTATACTTCTGTTCTTTTCACCCTTTCCTTTGTTGGATAAAAGAAAGTTTGGTGGCGACTCTTGCTTACCGCAACATTTGCGAATAAAAAATGTTAAACTAGTATAAGAGTCGATTCTGCCAACGTATCACAGGTACTTACCTACGAACCTCATGCAAGCCTTTAAACCTAAGGCTCTTGTGTGAATTGTTTATGTTTTCTATCTATTTAAACATAACATCACGAAATTATAATATCATACCATGGAATTTCACTAATCATTTCAAGGTTCTTAGGGACCATTGGTGTAGGTTTATTATGAACCAAATTTTAGCAAGGGGAAAGAAGACTTATTTTCCTCTTACCGGATGCTGTCAAAGATCAAAGTACATTCCCTTGAGTCAGAGGCTAGGACCCACTTGACATGGTGAGCTCGATTCTTATAGAAGGACATTCAAAGATGAAGACACAAAGTTCTTGAGACAAAGTTGCAGCCAGACTCAATCTCTAACATTGCATATGCATCTGCGTACTATTCATATCATTACATAGGAGGTATTCCAAAGACATGTTTTCTCATCTTCTTGCTGTTTATTTCAGTAAAAGATGACTCTCGAACAAACTGTGAAAGATGTCCAAGCTCAGAATGCTCAATTCCAACAAATGTTCCTGAACTTAGCCAAGGGGCAGGAAGAGCTGAAGACCCTCATCATCAAAGAGAGGAAGAAAATGACCAAAAAACTAGTAGGCATCCTCAACATGGGAAGAATGTTCAGAGGTCCTCTCAAGCGAGCTCAAGAATTAGATATCCCATCAAACGAAGATGACAACCAGGGTGAATGGGATAAGAGTGTGAAGGTTGATAAAGGAAGAAATCTTGGTTTTGAAAGAAGAATATTCGGATAAACGATATACTCCTGCTGATGAAAAGTACAAACAGCTGGAAGATTGTTTCAATGCTATGGAAATCCAGAGAGTACTTGGGTTGGATTTTGATGAGTTCGAATTAGTCTCGGGAGTTATTATTCCTCAAAAATTCTAGGTCCTTACTTTTGCAAAGTATGACAGTGTTTCTTGTCCTAAGCTTCATTTGAGGTCTTATGTTGGGAAGAATAAACCCACACCACTGACAGAAAGTCGTGGGTACATTTCTTTCAAGAGAGCCTATCAGGAACACAGTTGGAATGGTTCTATCAACTATAAGGGACCAATATCCATACCTGGGAAGACTTGGTTGCTGCTTTCTGAAGATGTGAAAAACACAAGAAGGGGGGTTGAATTGTAAAAACTTGAAATCAAATGCAGACAACACGTTATTTTTATCCTGGTTCGTTTAATCTCAAACTACTCCAGTCCACCCGTCAAGGTGATTTCTCCTCTCTCCAAAGAGGTCTTAATCCACTATATTCAACTGAATACAACAAATGCTTTAACAATTGTCAAAGCCTTCTTGAGTCTAACCACAGACCGGTTTATCTCAAGGTAATTCTTTTACAGACAAATGAACAAATGTGTGTTTGATGTTTTCTAGAAAAACTATATATCACAACTGTGATAATACACAATATGAAGCTTATTAAGAACTAGACTACTAATGCTATTGAGTTGGCATGGTTGAAAGCTTTAGCAATTTGAGTGAGAGAGATTTCGTATGCGTGCGTGCGTGAAAGAGTATTAGCCATTTCTTTTCTCACTGACTTGTTTAAATAGCATAGGAATAGATACTTTGTTGTCCATAATTCCATTTCAATGCTCATAACGTTCTTTCCTTTTTGAGAAGATCTTTGTCTTTGAGAAATCCGTTGGTAATTAATCTGTCTTGAATGCATAGTAACGTTGACACTTCAGAATGTTCTACTTAATGAAAATCAGAGTGTTATTGGCTTTAGCTTATTATGGCGTTTCTGAGTGCTGATGACATGGTTAGGACCTTGATCAGAATCAGAGTATGTTAGGCGCAGATTCCGTTCATCAGGCTTCAGCGTAGCACATGTATTGATCTTCTGATGCTGATGTTTATACTGATATTCTGATGCTGATTCCATCAGAGTTTCTGCAAATACACAACATAATTTTAAGTAGCATATATGTCTTATATAAATCTCATAATTCATTTAATCTTGTATTTTGTTATCATCAAAACTCTAACTGAGGGTTGTAGAATCAAACTATGTTCTAACAATCTCCCCCTTTTTGATGATGACAAAAACCAGATTTTTTCAATTAAAATAAAATGATGAAAATTATCAGAGTTTAAGGATAGAGAGGAATCAGTATCAGAGCTAATCAATTGACGAATAGAAGGTATCATAGATAATAAGATAAGGAATAAAAAGTATCAGAGTAAACAAATGAGGAATAAAAGGTATCAGAGTAATGAATAGAAAAACTCCCCCTGAGTTGATTACTTCCCTTTGATTCTTTGAGACCTTGAGCATCAGAACTTTATTGAACTTTCTTTAAGCATCAGAGTTTTACTTTATCAGAGTTCATCAGATTCTTGTACCTGTAAGCTTTTCAGAACAAAGAAATTCAAATATATAAGAATGTTAGAATGTTTGAGACTTTTGTCTCAGTAATCCATTAATGAAAAATATCATTCTTTCTCCCCCTTTTTGTCTGTTATCAAAAAGCACGAATAATCAAAGTTAAAATGATCAGAGAAAAAAACTTTTGTATTCAAAACAGAAGCAATGATAGTTTAGAACAAGTAGAAATATTACAGACAAACATGTAAAGAAAACAAGGAAAACACAGGAAAATTCTAAGAAGAAGGAGGAAGTCGTGTGAACAGAGCTTCCAACATGCTCTTGGTTTGCTCGCTGGTTTCCTGTTGCTTAGATACCATGTTTGCTATAGAATCAATCTTGATATCCTGCTTGTCCATCCTTTCATTCATCAGCATATCTGATCTCTTCAAATCCTCCAGAGCCTGCCTGTCAAGAGAGGAAGCTTGAGGGTCTTCAGATACAGGCTACTTCTCAGAGCTTTCTGCAGTTTCTTCTGCTTTACCCAAGTCTTCCACTTGAATAACCTGTTCTTCTGCAGGTTGAACTGTAGATGTTGGACGCTTTTCAGACCAAGGTGCAATGTCCAGATGGAGAACTTCTTCCTTCAGAAGCTTGCTCAAAACTGGACCTTCCATTTCCTTCAGCAGATTGCTGAAGTTCTGTTGAGCCTGTCCATAGCTCTGGTCTTGCAACTTGAAGGTTTCAGCACAAACCCATCTTCTGAATTGTGTCCAGAGGAAATCTGATACAGCAGGATCAACCATTTCCAGACTTGCTTGTTTCAAGGAAGTGATCCACTTCTGCATATCTGTTTCAAAGTTCAACATGCTGGAACCAACATCTGGTTGTTTCGGTTTAAGGATGGCTGTTTTCTGGTTTATTGCAGCAAGGCGTTCAAAGACTGTTAGATCAATGACTGTCTTGTTGTGGTTTTCTTTATTGGCTTTTGGTGAGGGGTTGGAGAGTCAGAAATGACGATTGGACTTGATGAGGTATTTGGTGGAGTTGTTTTCAGTGAAGATGGTAGTTGAGACATATTTACCGTGGTACCACAGGGCAATTGAATGGCCAACGGTTGTGGTTCAGGGGACTCAGAGGTTTGAGCCTCAGAGTTTTGAGTCTCAGGTTGTGGAGATTGTGCATGTTGAGGAGAGGGTGGATTAATATCTGGTTGAGGAGAGGAAGGTTGTGGGATTTCTGGTATGGGAGAGAGTGGAGTTTCAGGTATTGGTGAGAGTGGGATGTCTGGTTGTGGTGAGATGGGAATTTCTGTGTTTGGATTTGGATTTTCTGTTTCGGGAGCGGAACTATGTTGGTCAATATCAAAAAGAACTTGTGTAAGTTCTGGTTCTGGTATGGTTGCAGAGTTTGGATTTTGTGGTTTGGAGCGGGATCTTCTGAGGGTTAATGACTCATAAGGGTCAAAGTCAACGTCAAAATCATCAAAGTTTTGTGGTGTTGGGATATCATCTGGAGTTGGAATGGGAGTAGGAATAGATGTGGAAACATCATTTGAATTTAAAACAGTAACAGAAACAGGATTACCTCTTTTCTTTGGAGTCTGTTGTGATGGTCCTTCTGGAGCAGCTTTTCTCTTCTTCGTCTTCTTCAGAACAACCTCTGGTGCCTTCTGCTGAAGATCTTGAATATTTAGATTAGGTGATGTACCATCAGCTTTGCACGCATCCAAATATCTCAGAATGATTTGAGGCTTTGAGTCAATCTCTGAGAACATAGGGAAGTCGTCCAGAGGGACTCTTCTGCTGGAGATTTCAGCAAAAGGAGTGATGCTGGGCTCCTTCTTAATGTTCTCTATCAGCTTCATTTTCTTCAGATTTTTGGCATTCAGCTGCTTGCCAACAGAAGGTTCCAGGGTGGTGATCTCTTGTGCCTCTGTCAAATGTTCAATCAGCCTATTCTCAGTCAGAATATCTGATATCAATCTTCCCAAGGGTATCCAATCCCTTTTAGTACGTTCCTCTTCCCTTGTCTCCTTGACGCTTGTTCTGAGATGGTTGAACAGAAGATGAGCTAGATTAATCTTGACCTTCTGAGAAATAAAATAGATCAGAAACTGCTGATCTATGTTTATGTAATCAGGAGAGCTGGAAGGCTTCTTGTGGTTGAAACAGCCCAGAATGATCTTTGCCCAAATTTTGTGCTTGTCTTTTAAGTCCCTTATCTTGCTGGAGGGAAGCCCCAGCGTGAAAATTTCCCTTGCAATTAGGGCAACATCTTGACACCTTTCTGTCATATCTATACAGCGAATACCACCTCCATTGTACCCTATCAAACGAGCAATCGGGTCTTCAGTAATCACAATCTTCTTCCCCATGATGTAGGATGTAACTTGGTGATTTGAAGAAGAAGCGTGAATCTAAAATTCCTTTACCAAGATAGGAAATGTTGGACCCACCAGCCTGTCAAAGTACTTTTCCCACCCTTGAGCTTGAACCTCTTCTGATAAGTCAAAACCATTTTCCTTGAGACTGTTGAAAGCCACTATAATTTCTGACAGAACTTCAAGGTTCTTGATAGGAGTGAGAAGCATTCTGAGAGGAACTTCATATTGCTCAGATGATGCATCTTTCTGGGAACCTGATGAAGGATTGCTGGAAGAAGCCATGTTCACACGAGGATTTTTTGAAAAATCTTTAAGGGGTTTCTTGAGAAAGAAGAACACAAAAATCAGAAATACTTAGTGAAAACGAAAGTGAAGGTAAAAGAGAGTGAATGGTGTGAAGTGAGTTTAAATAAATTTCTAAAAAGTTTTTGAAAACGTAAACGTTTAAGAGAGAGAAATAAATCATGATTATTAGCATTTAATGATAGCTGATTTTAGGGGATTCAGTAAGATACTTAAACAATTACCCATGACATGTGTCTTAATGCATCCAACCAGCGCTTTGCCTTTTCAGAAGCGTGAACGCGTGTTCAGCCTCAGGAAACAGCTGATGACTGGATGACACTTGTTCATTCAGTTTGTTTATGAACACCCATTTTGTTCCAATGACGTTGAATCCTTTTGGTTTAGAAACTAGATCCCATACATCATTCCTTGTGAATTGATTCAGCTCCTCTTGCATTGCTAGAATCCAGTCATTGTCCAGAAGTGCTTCATCAATTGAGGATGGTTCAATCAGAGAAACAAGTCCCATGAGGGATTCTTCAGAGTTTCTGAAGCTGGCTCTTGTTCTGATTGGATCTTCCTTTCTTCCTAAGATAGTTTCTTCAGGGTGATCCATGCTGCTTCTGGATGGTCTTTTCTGAGATTGATCAACAGAAGATGCTTGATTGCTTGCAGGGCCTCTTTCTGATGTTGAGGGAGTGTCTCTGTTAAGAGCTTATGATGACTTGTCTTCAGTACCTGTGAATTCAATTTCCATACCTACAAGTAATTCATTCTACTTTGACTTTTGAGAGTCAAGCTTATCATCAAAATGAACACTGATTGATTCTTCCACAATCTGTGTTTCTGTATTGTATACTCTGTACCCTCTTGAGCGTTCAGAGTATCCTAACATAATACACTTCTGTGCTTTAGAGTCAAACTTGTTCAAATAATTTTTAGTATTCAAAATAAAACAAGTGCATCCAAATGGATGAAAATATGAAATGTTGGGCTTTCTGTTCTTCCATAATTCATATGGAGTCTTTTCCAGAATAGGTCTTATGGAGATTCTATTATGAATGTAGCACGCTGTGTTTATTGCCTCTGCCCAGAAGATCTTAGCAACGTTAGTCTTGTTGATCATGGTTCTGGCCATTTCTTGCAATGTTATGTTCTTTTGTTCTACAACTCCATTTTGTTGGGGAGTTCTAGGACAAGAGAAATCATGCAGAATGCCTTTGTCATTAAAAAATGATTCAAAATCCTTATTTTCAAACACTCCACCATGATCACTTCTGACTTTGACGATTCTAAGATCCTTTTCATTCTGAACTTGGTTACAGAAGGTAACAAACACAGAGTGTGACTCGTCCTTGTGTCTTAAGAACTTTACCCATGTCCATCTGCTATAGTCATCTACGATTAATAACCCATACTTCTTACCACTGACTGAGGCAGTTTTAACTGGTCCAAATAAGTCAATGTGCATAAGTTCTAACGGCTTAGAGGTCGAAACAACGTTTTTAGATTTGAAAGCAGGTTTTGCAAACTTACATTTCTGACAGGCTTCACACAAAGCATCTGAATTTAACTTCAGGTTAGGAAGTCCTCTGACCAGATTGAGTTTGTTAACCTGAGATATCCTTCTCATACTAACATGCCCCAATCTTCTGTGCCAGATCCATTGATCATTGTTAATAGACAGAAGACACTTTACATTCTGACTTTTTACTTCAGAAAGTTTTATTTTATAAATGTTGTTTCTCCTCTTTCCATTAAATAGGATAGTCCCATCTTTCTGACTAACAGCTTTGCATGAATTTTGATTAAAGATTATATCATAACCGTTATCACTTAATTGACTTATGGATAACAGGTTATGCATTAATCCATCTACTAATTAAACATTACTTATAGAGGGAAGATTTCCATTACCTACTGTTCCAGAGCCAATGATCTTTCCCCTCTGATTGCCTCTAAAGCCTACGTGGCCTCCAGGCTTAAGTTCCAGGCTTTGGAACATATGCCTTCTTCCCGTCATGTGTCGTGAGCAGCCAGAGTCCAGGTACCATGACTGGTGTTTCTGCTTTGCTGCTAAAGATATCTGCAACATGTATTATTTTATCCTTAGGTACCCATATATTCTTGGGTCCTGATTTGTTAGTTTTACCAAAACTCTGGTTGAATTTTGGTTTGACAGAATAATTACTACTAGTATATTTGATGTCGTGTGTGTGCCCATATACAAAGTGAGAATCAAGAGAAGTGTGTTTTATCACTAAATCTATGGCATTCTTTGGTGTAGGTACCTTACCTTGGTATCCTATTCCTTTCCTGCCATTTCTGCTAACTCCATAGATCATTGAAGCCATTTTGCTTTTATCTATGTTTTTAGCTAGAAACTTCTGAAAGTTGTGATCATACTCCTTGATGATCTCATCAGCACTACTGGGAGTTTCAAGAATTGTTTCCTTCTGAGAGTTTGGTAATATATTTTCTAATTTTGAAACTTTATTTTTCAACTCAGAATTTTCCAATTTGAGACTCTCAGTTTTATCAGAGTCAGAAGCAAGATCCCTTTTCAGGTTTCTGAATTTGACTCTTATCTGCTGATATCTTTCCAGAATCTCATTAGGCTTTCAGCTAGTTCAGCCTTAGTAAAATTAATAGCAAAGTCAGGAAATACCTCTTCTATGTCTGATTCAGAGTCTGATTCAGAAGCTTCACTGTCTTCTGTTATGTTTGCCATGAGAGCTATGTTTGCTCTCTCATCATCTGTTTCTGAGTCAGCTTCAGATGTGTCAGAGTCATCCCATGTAGCCATGAGACTTTTCTTCTTTTCCTTGCCAAACTTCTTTTTGGGCTTTTCCCTCTGAAGCTTTGGGCAATCACTCTTGTAGTGTCCTTGATCGTTACATTCATAGCAGATGATGTCTTTGTTGTTTGGCTTTCTGCTTCCTGAAGAGCCTTCAGATCTTCTGTATCCAGAGGAGGGTTCTGACCTTCTGTATCTGGAGGAGGATTCATTCTGATTCTTTGATCTTCTTGGATTCCTGAACTTTCTTTGCCTCTGCTTCCACAGTTGGTTCACCCTTCTGGAGAGGATAGACAATTCATCTTCTTCTGATGAGGACCCATCAGAGGTTTCTTCTACAGCCTGAAAAACTTTGGAGTCAGATTTTCTGTTAGATTTCAAAGCTAATGGCTTACCTTGCTTTTGAGGTTCATCAGCTTCTAGCTCTATCTCGTGACTTCTGAGGGAGCTGACAAGTTCCTCCAGAGAGATTTTGTTGAGATCTTTAGCTAGCTTCAGCGTTGTGACCATTGGCCTCCACTGTTTTGGCAAGCTTCTGATGATCTTCTTAACATGATCAGTAGTAGAATACCCTTTGTCCAAAACTTTGAGACCAGCAACCAGAATTTGAAATCTTGAGAACATTGTTTCAATTGATTCACTTTCTTCCATCTTGAATGCCTCATACTTCTGAATGAGCGCAAGAGCTTTAGTTTCTTTAACTTGAATGTTTCCTTCATGCGTCATTCTCAGACAGTAAAACATATTCTTTGCAGTTTCTCTGTTTGATATCTTTTCATATTCAGAGTAAGAGATGGCACTGAGAAGAATTGTTCTTGCTTTGTGATGATTTCTGAAATCACGCTTTTGCTGATCAGACATTGCCTTCCTGTCAATCTTCTGACCGCTTGCATTCACTGGGTGCGTGTATCCATCAGTCACCATATCCCACAGATCAGCATCGTGGGCCAGAAAGAAGCTTTCAATTATGTCTTTCCAGTAATCAAAGTTCTCTCCATCAAAGACTGGAGGTTTGCCACTGAATCTGTCTCTTTCTTCATTGTTGTCATTGCTGATGTTTTGATGTGGTCCTGCCATAGTGTTTTTCTAACGCTGGATCTTATACTGACACGATTATGTGTTATAAGCTCAGAACTAGGCGCTCTGATACCAATTGAAGATGTGAAAAACACAAGAAGGGGGGTTGAATTGTAAAAACTTGAAATCAAATGCAGACAACACGTTATTTTTATCCTGGTTCGTTTGATCTCAAACTACTCCAGTCCACTCGTCAAGGTGAATTCTCCTCTCTCCAACGAGGTCTTAATCCACTATATTCAACTGAATACAACAACTGCTTTAACAATTGTCAAAGCCTTCTTGAGTCTAACCACAGACCAATTTATCTCAAGGTAATTCTTTTACAGACAAATGAACAAATGTGTGTTTGATGTTTTCTAGAAAAACTATATATCACAACTGTGATAATACACAATATGAAGCTTATTAAGAACTAGACTGCTAATGCTATTGAGTTGGCGTGGTTGAAAGCTTTAGCAATTTGAGTGAGAGAGATTTCATATGCGTGCGTGCGTGAAAGAGTATTAGCCATTTCTTTTCTCACTGACTTATTTAAATAGCATAGGAATAGATACGTTGCTGTCCATAATTCCATTTCAATGCTCATAACGTTCTTTCCTTTTTGAGAAGATCTTTGTCTTTGAGAAAGCCGTTGGTAATTAATCTGTCTTGAATGCATAGTAATGTTGACACTTCAGAATGTTCTGCTTAATGAAAATTAGAGTGTTCTTGGCTTTAGCTTATTCTGGCGTTTCTGAGTACTGATGACATGGTTAGGATCTTGATCAGAATCAGAGTATGTTAGGCGCAGATTCTGTTCATCCGACTTCAGCATAGCACATGTATTGATCTTCTGATGCTGATGTTGATACTGATATTCTGATGCTGATTCCATCAGAGTTTCTGCAAATACACAACATAATTTTAAGTAGCATATATGTCTTATATATATCTCATAATTCATTTAATCTTGTATTTTGTTATCATCAAAACTCTAACTGAGGGTTGTAGAATCAAACTATGTTCTAACACTTTCTACAAACAATACCAGTATAATGCTAACCTTGCACCACCCCCGTGTGCAAATACAGAGTATGACCATGGGCTCGAACGAAGGATTTAAAGAGTATACCCAAAAATGGAGAGATCTAGTTGGAAGGGTTCAACCCCCTTTTTCCTGATAGGGAGTTGGTTGAAAGTGTTATGGGATCTTTGATAGGTCCTTTCTTCAATCGTTTGATCAGAAGCTCTTTAGCCAGATTCACCGAGCTGATACTAACATGGGAACATGTTGAAGGTGGAATCAGAAGTTGAAAGATTCAAGTTGCTTAGTCTTCAAGTACTGTGAAGAAGACGTTAAATAGGAAAAAAGAAGCTAATGTTGTGTATGGCCAGAAGGGTCGTGCTAGACATAATCGTAACCAATCTGTGGGAGTTTTGCTAATTTCTAATCCTACGCCAGTGCAACAACATCAACAAAGAAATCAACATAGTCCAGACGCACCCAGGAGACAATTTACCAAGATCAACATGTCATTATCTCTGGAGTTGCAACACCAATTGAAAGTAGAGCTGATAACGTTAAGATATCCTCCTCAGAACCCAAACACCTCCTCTCCTTGGTACAATCCTAATGTAAGATGTGCCTATCATTCCAATAGTCCCAGACATGACACAAATAGTTGTTGGGCTTTGAAAAGTAAAACTCAAGATCTGATTAATTCCAAAGAAATTGAGTTTGATCCTCCTGAGACCCCTAATATGATTACTGCACCTATGCCTAAGCACGGAAAAAGAATTAATGCTATCTATGATGTTTCTTATGTTTCTGTTGTAAGTGACTTGACTACTCTCCTTCTGAATATTAAGAAGAACCTGTTGCAAGCCGATTTAGTTCCGAGTGGCATTCGAAGATGCTACTGCTGCATAGCCTAACCCAATGGGTGCAAACTGTTGAAAGAAGGTATTCAATGACTGATGGATAACCATATAATTCTATTCGAAAAGACTTCTTTTATTGTGATTTTGTTTCAAGAGTTGGAGTTTAAAGAGGTATCTGTAATTTTCTATACTCCTATAAGGATCACTACCAAAGGCCCTGTGAAGATTACAGATGGACCTAGAGTTGCTCCACTATTAATCACCGCACCCGAACCAATCCCATATTCCTCTAACAAGGCTATCCCTGGGAATTATGTGGCCGACGTCTACTACCCCAACGTCATGCAAGAACTATTGACTAATGAAAGTGAAGGTATTGAATTTACTGATTCCAACATTGACAATATTGCAGGGACTAGTAAAGTTACTAGAAGTGGAAGGGTTTTCTCTCCAAAAATATCTCCGAAGAGTGTTTCCACACCAGTTCGTGTTACTTATACGAAGTTATATGTTCTTACACACACCCACGTAAAAAATTGCAGATAAATATCCACCCTGGATCCCATTGATAACAATGAAGCTCTTGCCACTTATGACTTCGAAAATCCAATATACCAAGTCGAGGACGAAGATAAGGAAGATTTTGAATTACCCGAAGAGCTTGCTAGGCTGTTAATGCAGGACAAAAAATACATACAACCGCATGAAGATCCAGTCGAGGTTGTAAACATGGGTACTGAAGAGGACAAGAAAGAAGTCAAGATAGGTGCCAACCTAGAAGACAGTGTCAAAAACAGACTAATCCAAATGTTGTGTGACTATGTTGAGATCTTTGTTGGGTCTTATGAAGACATGCCAGTGCTTGATACTGATATTGTGGTTCACCGTCTACCGACGAAAGAAGGTTGTTCTCCAATAAAGCAAAAGGTTCATCGTATGCATCGCGAGATGTCAGAAAAGATCAAGGCTGAGGTTATGAAGCAATTCAACATAACTTTCTTAGCTATTATGTCCTATCCTCAGTGGGTTGCAAATGTGGTGCCAATACATAAGAAGGATGGTAAAGTGTGTAGGTGTGTAAACTATGGGGATCTGAATAGGGAGAGCCCCAAAGATGACTTTCCACTTTTGCATATTGATGTTATGGTTGACAACCCAGCTCAGCACAAAGTATTTTCCTTTATGGATGGTTTATTTGTATATAATCAAATCAAGATGGCACTTGAAGACATGGAGAAAACTACCTTCATCACACAGTGGGGCACTTTCTGTTACAAGGTTATGCCTTTTGGTTTGAAGAGCGTCAACACAACATATCAACGTGTGATAATAGCCTTGTTCCATGACATGATCCATCATGAGATAGAGGTTTATGTTGATGACATGATAGCTAGATCTCAAACTAAAGAAGAACATCTTGACCACTTACACAAGCTGTTTGAGAGATTGAAGAAATAAAAGGTGAGGCTGAATCTAAACAAGTGCACCTTTGGAGTAAGATCCGGTAAACTCCTGGGTTTCATAGTCATTGGTAAAGGTATTGAAGTTGATCCTGTCAATGTTAAAGCCATTCAAGAAGTTCCAGCTCCCCATGTTTAAAAGGAAGTTAGAGGTTTCCTGGGACGTTTAAACTACATTGCCATATTTATTTCCCATTTGACCGCTACTTGTGACCCAATCTTCAAGTTGCTGAAAAAGATCAAGTAGTGGAGTGGAACAACGATTGTTAGATAACTTTTGACAAAATCAAGGAGTACCTCCAAGAACCTCTAATTGTGATCCCCCCAGCTGAAGGAAGACCTCTGATCATGTACCTAACAGTGTTAGTGAACTCAATGGGGGGTGTACTAGGGCAACATCACGAGTCTGGTCGAAAAGAGCATGCAATATACTACCTTAGCAAAATTTTTACCGACTGTGAAACAAGATACTCACTGCTCGAGAAAAGTTGTTGCACTTTGGAATGGGATGCTCGCCGACTAAGACAATATATGTTGACTCATACTACTTTTTTGATCTCTAAGATGGATCCAATAAAATACATATTCGAGAAACCTGCTCTCTGTAAAAGAATAACAAGATGGAAAATGGCCTTGATAGAATATGATATTTAGTATATGAAATTCAGTATACTACTCAGAAGTCAATCAAAGGAAGTGTATTGACAGATCATTTGGCTCATCAAGCCGTAGACGACTATCAGTCTATGAATTTGGAGTTCCAAGATGATAATATTATGCTAATTATAAATTATGAAGAACCTGGATAGTATGAAGGACCTGAGTCAGGATCCCGATGGACTATGGTTTTTGATAGATCTTCCAACGTGCTTGGTAATGGAATTGGTGTTGTGATTGTCTCTCCCAAAGGTTTCCATATGTCGTTCACCGCTAGACTTTTCTTTGACTGTACCAACAACATGGCTGAATATGAAGCGTGCATAATGGGTATCAAAGTTGCTATCGATATGAGAATCAATTTCTTGAATGTATATAGGGACTCAGCTTTGGAAATCAGTCAAATTAAGGAAGAATGGGATATGAAACATCCAAGCCTCACTCCTTATCGAGATCATGTGTTAACCTTAATTCCGTACTTTAAAGAAATCACTTTTGAACATATTTCACGAGAAGAGAATCAGTTGGCAGACGCATTGGCTACCATGTCATCTATGTCCAAAGTCAAATGGGATAATGAAGCTCCTCAAATTACTATAGAGACTAGACGTACCTGTGTATTTCTACGAAGTTTATACTGATGGAGTAGAGGAAAAGACTTGGTTTTATGAAGTGAAAAGGTACCTCGAGGCTCAAGAGTACCCCGAGGGGGAATCTATCAATAATAAGAAATTCCTACGGAGGTTCTCTGCCAAGATCTTTCAGAGCAACGAAATTTTATACTAGCGCAACCATGATTCGACTCTGCTTTGTTGTGTAGACAAGAAGGAGGCTTATAAGATTATGGATGGTATGCATGAAGGGATCTTTGTTACTCACACCAGTGGGCACACAATGGCTAAGAAGATTCTGAGATTGGGTTATTATTGGTCGACCATGGAAACTGATTGCGATCATCATTCCAGAACCTGTCACAAATGCTAGATTTATGCTGACAAAGTCTATCTGCCTCTGGTTCCTTTAAATGTCTTAACTGCTCCTTGGTCGTTTGCAATGTAGGGCATTGATATGATTGGAGAGATTAAGCCTACCGCTTCTAATGGACATCATTTTATCCTAGTCCCTATTGATTATTTCACTAAGTGGGTTGAAGCAACCTCATTTGCCTCTGTTACCAAGAATGTTGTGGCCTGGTTCATTAAACATAACCTTAACTGTAGATATGGTATCCTCGAAAGGATTATCATGGACAATGGTTCCAATCTCAACAACACTGCGATCATGGAACTCTGCATACAGTTTAAGATTAAACACCACAATTCTCCTCCATATCGACCAAAGATGAATGGCGCAGTTGAAGCCGCCAACAAGAACATCAAGAAGATCTTGCAGAAGATGATAGTGACATACAAAGATTTGCATGAGATGTTACCATTTTCCCTTCATGGATATCACACTTTAGAACGGACATCAACTAGGGCAACCCCATTCTCTCTAGTCTACATCATGGAAGTTGTCTTGTCTATGTCTGGATTCCTTCCCTAAGGATTATGAAAGACACAGGTTTAGACGAAGACGAGTGGATTAAGACTAGGCTGGACTAGATAAATTTGATTAACGAGAAAAGAGTTGCGGTTGTTGGTCATGGTCAGATGTATTAGAAGCGTATTGTTAAAGCCTTCAACAAGAAAGTCAAACACCGGGTATATCAGGTTAGTGACTTGGTAATAAAGTGCATCATTCTACCACAAGGTGATCTCAGGGGCAAATGGACTCCCACATGCGAATGTACATTTGTAATCAAGAAGATATTTTCTGGCGGTGCTATGATACTTACCACCATGAACGGTGAAGATTTTCTGCACCCTGTGAACGCGGACATAGTCAAAAAATATGCATGAAAGAGACCCACTAGGTTGAGTGGCCTAGGAAAAAATAAGGTAATCCTGACGAACTGAAAGGGTTCGGCCAAAAATTAGGGATATATATATAAAAAAAAGTTGTACATCCGGCAAGTCGAAAACCTGAAAAGGTGGCTTGGGCAAAAAAGGATATCCCAGTGGACTGAAAACCCGAAAGAGCGGTCCAAGCAAAAGGTAAGGATTAAAGTGTACAAATATGTCCCATTGGATCATATACTTACAACAAGCTTTGTTATCAATGTCAAGTTCAAATGGTACAGATCAATTCAATCAACTTCTTCCGACAAAAAGGGATAAGATGCTTGAAGACATAGAGGCTGAAGATGTGTAAAACACAAGAAGGGGGGTTGAATTGTAAAATTTAAAATCAAATGCAGACAACACGTTATTTTTATCCTGGTTCGTTTGATCTCAAACTACTCCAGTCCACCCGTCAAGGTGATTTCGCCTCTCTCCAACGAGGTCTTAATCCACTATATTCAACTGAATACAACAACTACTTTAACAATTGTTAAAGCCTTCTTGAGTCTAACCACTGACCGGTTTATCTCAAGGAATTTCTCTTACAGATAATTGAACAAAAGTGTGTTTGATGTTTTCTAATAAAACTATATATCACAACTGTGATAATACACAATATTAAGCTTAGATTGAAAACTGAATTGCTAATGCTTTTGCAGTAGGCGTGGTATGAAGGCTTTAGCAAATTGTATGAATGAGAACGTTTTCGTATGCGTGCTTGCGTGTAGAGTATTAGCTTTTTCTTTTCTCACATAGTCTTGTTTAAATAGCCACGGAAGAGATACGTTGGTTGTCCATAAATCCATTTCAATGCTATTAACGTTCTTTCCTTTTTGAGAAGATCTTTGTCTTGGAATAAAGCCGTTGGTAATAAATCTGTCTTGAATGCTTAGAAACGTTGACACTTCAGAGTCTTCTCTGCTTATGGTAATCAGGGTGTTCTTTCCTTTATGCTGACACTTCTGAGTGCTGATGACTTGGTTAGGATCTTGATCACAGTCAGAGTATTTTATGCGCAGATTCTGTTCATCAGGCTTCAGCGTATAGCACATGTTATTTGATCTTCTGATGCTGACATATCTTCTGATACTGATGTTGATACTGATATTTTGATGCTGATTCCATCAGAGTTTCTGTAAATACACAACATAATTTTAAGTAGCATATATGTCTTAAACATAAATCTTACAATTTATTTAATCTTGTATTTTGTTATCATCAAAACTCTAACTGAGGGTTGTAGAATCAAACTATGTTCTAACAATTTCCCCCTTTTTGATGATGACAAAAACCAGATTTTTTTCAATTAAAATAAAATAATAAAAGGTATCAGAGATTAAGGATAGAGCGGAAAAGATATCAGAGATAGACAAATAACGAATAAAAGGTATCAGAGATAAGAAGATAAGGAATAAAAGGTATCAGAGTAATTAAGAGAAAAACTCCCCCTGAGTTGATTACTTCCCTTTAATTCCATGAGACCTTGAGCATCAGAACTTTACTTTATCAGAGTTCATCAGATTCTTGTACCTGTAAGCTTTTCAGAAGAAAGAAATTCAAATATATCAGAATGTTAGAATGTTTGAGACTTATGTCTCAGTAATCCGTTATTGAAAAATATCATTATTTCTCCCCCTTTTTGTCAGTTATCAAAAAGCACAAATAATCAGAGTTAAAGTGATCAGAACTAAGAGAAACATTTATATTAAAAACATAGGCAATGATTAGTTCAGAACACATAAAATATTACAGACAAACATGTAAAGAAAACAAGGAAAACACAATAAAATTCTAAGAGGAAGGTGGAAGACGTGTGAACAGGGCTTCCAACATGCTCTTGATTTGATTGCTGGTTTCCTGTTGCTGAGATACCATGTTTGCTATAGCATCAATTTTGGTGTCCTGCTTATCCATTCTTTCATTCATCAGCATATCAGATCTTTTCAAGTCCTCCAGAGTCTGCCTGTCAAGAGAGGAAGCTTGAGGATCTTCAGAAATAGGGTGCTTCTCAGAGATTTCTTTAATATCTTCTTCTTGAACCTGTTCTTCAGCTGGAATCATCTGTTCTTCTGCATGTTGAGCTTTGGATGCTGGACGCTTTTCAGACCAAGGAGCAATGTCCAGATGGAGAATTTCTTCCTTAAGCAGGTTGCTCAGAATTGGACCTTCAATTTCCTTCAGCAGATTGCTGAAGTTCTGTTGAGCCTGTCCATAGCTCTGGTCTTGCAACTTAAAGGTTTCAGAGCATACCCATCTTCTGAATTTTGTCCAGAGGAGGTCTGATACAGTAGGATCCACCAGTTCCAAACATTCTTGTTTCAAAGAAGTGATCCACTTTTGTATATCTGTTTCAAAGTTCAATATGCTGGAACCAACATCTGGATGTTTTGGTTTAGGGATAGCAGTTTTGTGGTTGATTGCAGCAAGGCGTTCAAAGACTGTGCGATCAATGACAGTCTTGTTGTGGTCTTCTGAATTGGCTTTTGGTGAGGGAGTGGGAGAGTCAGGAATTACAATTGGACTTGATGGGGATTTTGGTGGAGTTATTTCTGGTGAAGAGGGAAGTTGAGGAATATTCACAGTGGTACCACACGGCAATTGAATGGCCAAAGCTTATGGTTCAGGGGATTCAGAGTGTTGAGCCTCAGAGGACCCACCAGCCTGTCAAAATACTTTTTACAACCTTGAGCTTTAACTTCTTCAGATAAATCAAAGCCATTTTCTTTGAGACTGTTGAAATCCACTATAAGTTCAGACAGAACTTCAAGATTCTTGATTGGAGTGAGAAGCGGTCTGAATGGTACTTCATATTGTTCAGATGAAACAGTTTTCTGGGAACCTGAAGAAGGAATGCTGGAAGAAGCCATGTTCACACGAGGTTTTTGTGAAACAGATTGAAAGGTTTTCTTGAGAAAGTAAGAATACTGAAATCAGAAATATTGAGAGAAAATGAAAGTGGAAGTAGAAAGAGTGAATGGTGTGAAGTGTTTAAATAGATTTCTAAAAAGTTTTTGAAAACATAAACGTTTAAGAGAGATAAATAAATAATGATTATTAGCATTTAATGATAGTTTATTTTAGGGGATTCAGAAAGATATTTGGAACGGTTACCCATGACATGTGTCTCAATGCATCCAATCAGCGCTTTGCCTTTTCAGAAACGTGAACACGTGTTCAGCCTCAGAAAACAGTTGATGATTGGATGACACTTGTTTGCTTGAGTGAAAAACACTTCTATCCTTGAACTGAAGCGCTCAGATCTTCATGGATAGATTCTGATACAATCTGCATTTCTAAAGTTATGAAAGAAGATTGATCAGTAGTTCACAGAAAATAAACACAATTCTGAAGGTTAATATATAAAATTAAAACAATTTTATTCTGGGCAGAGCTTCATGTTGAGATGTTTCAGAATGAAGTTGAAGCTATCTTCAGAAAGTGGTTTTGTGAAAATATCAGCCCATTGATGGTCTGTGTTAATAAATTTAAAATTTAAAATCCCTTTCTGAATATAGTCCCTAATAAAATGATGTTTTATTTCTATATGCTTAGCCCTAGAATGCAAAATTGGATTTTTACTTAAGCAAATAGCAGAAGTGTTGTCACAGAGGATAGGAATGTTACTCTCAAATATCTGGAAGTCCTCAAGTTGACTTTTCATCCAGAGCATTTGTGTGCTGCATCCAGCTGCTGCTATGTATTCAGCTTCTGCTGTTGATAGAGCAATTATGGATTGTCTTTTGCTGGACCATGAGATCAGATTTTCTCCCAGAAACTGGCAGCTTCCAGAAGTGCTTTTACGTTCAACTCTGTCTCCAGCAAAGTCAGCATCACAGTATCCTACTAAGCTTTAATCACTTGATTTTCTATAAAATAAACCCAGATTAGTAGTACCTTTCAGATACTTGAAAATTCGCTTAACTGCTGTTAAGTGAGATTCTCTAGGATCTGATTGGAATCTTGCACAAATGCATACACTGAATAAAATATCAGGCCTTGATGCTGTCAGATAAAGAAGAGAGCCAATCATACCTCTATAGACCTTCTGTTCTACCTTTTTGCTTACCTCTTCTCTTTCCAGAATGCACGTGCGATGCATTGGAATCTTTGATGGCTTACATTCTGAGAGATCAAATTTCTTCAGAAGTTCTCTGACATATTTGCTATGATGAATGTAAGTTCCTTCTGGGGTTTTATTGATCTGAATGCCCAGAAAGAATTTCAGTTCCCCCATTAGGCTCATCTCAAATTCTGCGTGCATACACTTAGCAAACTTTCTTCCCAGAGAAGTTTTAGTAGATCCAAAAATGATATCATCAACATAAATCTGACATACTAAAATTTCATTCTTAATTGTCTTACAGAATAAGGTTGTGTCCACTTTCCCTCTGGTGAATTCCTTTTATAACAGGAAGTTACTTAGTCTTTCATACCAAGCTCTGGGAGCTTGTTTCAGACCATACAGTGACTTCTTTAGTTTGAAAACATATTCTGGATTTTTTGAACTTTCAAAACCAGGGGGTTGGTGCACATATACCTCTTCTTCTATATAGCCATTTAAGAATGCACTCTTAACATCCATCTGATATAGAGTGATGCCTTTATTTACAGCAAATGAAATTAAAAGTCTGATAGATTCTAACCTGGCGACTGGAGCAAAGGTTTCTGTATAGTATATCCCCTCTTGATGACTATAACCTTGTGCTACCAATCATGCCTTGTTTCTGATGACTTCACCTTGTTCATTCAGTTTGTTTCTGAACACCTATTTTGTTCCAATGACGTTGAATCCTTTTGGTTTGGGAACTAGATCCCATACGTTATTCCTTGTGAATTGATTCAGCTCCTCTTGCATTGCTAGAATCTAGTCATTGTCCAGAAGTGCTTCATCAATTGAAGATGGTTCAATCAGAGAAACAAGTCCCATGAGGGATTCTTCAGAGTTTCTGAAGCTAGATCTTGTTCTGATTGGATCTTCCTTTCTTCCTAAGATTGTTTCTTCTGGGTGATCCATGCTGCTTCTGAATGGTCTTTTCTGAAGTTAATCAACAGAAGGTGCTGGATTGCTTGCAATGCCTCTTTCTGATGTTGAGGGAGTGTCTCTGTTAAGAGCTTCTGATGATTTGTCTTCAGTACCTGTGAATTCAACTTCCATACCTGCAAGTAATTCATTCTGCTTTGACTTTTGAGAGTCAAGCTTATCATCAAAACGAACACTGATTGATTCTTCAACAATCTGTTTTTCTATATTGTATACTCTGTACCCTCTTGAGCGTTCAGAGTATCCTAAAATAATACACTTTTGTGCTTTAGAGTCAAACTTGTTCAAATAATTTTTTGTATTTAAAATAAAACAAGTACATCCAAATGGATGAAAATATGAAATGTTGGGCTTTCTGTTCTTCCACAATTCATATGGAGTCTTTTCCAGAATAGGTCTTATGGAGATTCTATTCTGAATGTAGCACGCTGTGTTTATTGCCTCTGCCCAGAAGATCTTAGCAACGTTTGTCTCGTTGATCATGGTTCTGGCCATTTCTTGCAATGTTCTGTTCTTTCGTTCTACAACTCCATTTTGCTGGGGAGTTCTAGGACAAGAGAAATCATGCAGAATGCCTTTGTCATTAAAGAATGACTCAAAATCTTTGTTTTCAAATTCTCCACCATGATCACTTCTGACTTTAACGATTCTAAGATCCTTTTCATTCTGAACTTGGTTGCAGAAGGTGACAAACACAGAGTGTGACTCGTCCTTGTGTCTTAAGAACTTTACCCATGTCCATCTGCTATAGTCATCTACGATTACTAACCCATACTTCTTGCCACTGACTGAAGCAGTTTTAACTGGTCCAAATAAGTCAATGTGCAGAAGTTCTAATGGCTTAGAGGTGGAAACAACGTTTTTAGATTTGAAAGCTGGTTTTGCAAACTTGCCTTTCTGACATGTTTCACACAGAGCATCTGAATTGAACTTCAGGTTAGGAAGTCCTCTGACCAGATTGAGTTTATTAATCTGAGATATTCTTCTCATACTAACATGTCCCAATCCTCTGTGCCAGATCCATTGCTCGTTGTTAACAGACAAAAGACACTTTACATTCTGACTTTTTAGTTCAGAAAGTTTGATTTTATAAATGTTGTTTCTCCTCTTTCTATTAAATAGGATAGTCCGATCTTTCTGACTAACAGCTTTGCATGAATTTTGATTAAAGATTATATCATAACCGATATCACTTAATTGACTTATGGATAACAGGTTATGCATTAATCCATCTACTAATAAAACATTACTTATAGAGGGAAGATTTCCATTACCTATTATTCCAGAGCCAATGATCTTTCCTCTCTGATTGCCTCCAAAGACTACGTGACCTCCAGGCTTAAGTTCCAGGCTTTGGAACATATGCTTTCTTCCCGTCATGTGTCGTGAGCAACCAGAGTCCAGGTACCATGATTGGTGTTTCTGCTTTGCTGCTAAAGATATCTGCCACATGTATTATTTTATCCTTAGGTACCCATATTTTCTTGGGTCTTGATTTGTTAGTTTTACCAAAACTCTGGTTGAATTTTGGTTTGACAGAATAATTACTACTAGTATATTTGATGTCATGTGTGTGCTCATATACAAAGTGTGAATCAAGTGAGGTGCGTTTTATAAATAAATCCATGACATTCTTTGGTGTAGGTACCTTACCTTGGTATCATATTCCTTTTCTGCCATTTCTGCTAACTCCATAGATCATTGAAGCCATTTTGCTTCTATCTATGTTTTTAGCTAGAAACTTCTGAAAGCTTTGATCATACTCCTTGATGATCTCATCAGCACTACTGGGAGTTTCAGGAATTGTTTCCTTCTGAGAGTTTTGCAATAGATTTTCTAATTTTGAAATTTTATTTTTTAACTCAAAATTCTCCAATTTGAGACTCTCAGTCTTATTAGAGTCAGAAGCAAGATTCCTTTTCAGGTTTCTGAATTTGACTCTGATCTGCTGATATCTTTCCAGAATTTCATTAAGGCTTTCAGCTAGTTCAGCCTTAGTAACGTTAATAGCAAAGTCAGGAAATACCTCTTATGTTTCTGATTCAGAGTCTGACTCGAAAGCTTCATTGTCTTCTGTTATGTTTGCCATGAGAGCAATGTTTGCTCTTTCATCATCTGATTCTGAGTCAGCTTCAGATGTGTCAGAGTCATCCCATGTAGCCATGAGACTTTTCTTCTTCTCCTTGCCAAACTTCTTTTTGGGCATTTCTTTCTGAAGCTTTGGGCAATCACTCTTTTAGTGTCCTTGCTCGTTACATTCATAGCAGATGATGTCTTTGTTGTTTGGATTTCTGCTTCCTGAAGAACCTTCAGATCTTCTGTGTCCAGAGGAGGATTCTGACCTTCTATATCTGGAGAAGGATTCATTCTGATTCTCTGATCTTCTGGGATTCCTGAACTTCCTTTGCCTCTGCTTCCATAATTGGTTCACCCTTCTAGAGAGGAGAGACAGTTCATCTTCTTCTGATGAGGACCCATCAGAAGTTTCTTCAACAGCCTGCAAAACTTTGGAGTCAGATTTTCTGTTAGATTTTAAAGCTAATGGCTTACCTTGCTTTTGAGGTTCATCTGCTTCTAGCTCTATCTCGTGACTTCTGAGGGAGCTGACAAGTTCCTCCAGAGAGATTTTGTTGAGATCCTTAGCTAGCTTCAGCGCTGTGACCATTGGCCTCCACTGTTTTGGCAATCTTCTGATGATCTTCTTAACATGATCAACAGTAGAATACCCTTTGTCCATAACTTTGAGACCAGCCACCATAATTTGAAATCTTGAGAACATCGTTTCAATTGATTCACTTTCTTCCATCTTGGATGCCTCATACTTCTGAATGAGCGCAAGAGCTTTAGTTTCTTTGACTTGAATGTTGCCTTCATGCGTCATTCTCAGAGAGTCAAACATATTCTTTGCAGTGTCTCTATTTGATATCTTTTCATATTCAGAGTAAGAGATAGCGCTGAGAAGAATTGTGCTGGCCTTGTGATGATTTCTGAAATCACGCTTTTGCTGATCAGACATTGCTTTCCTGTCAATCTTCTGACCACTTGCATCCACTGGGTGCGTGTATCCATCAGTCACCATGTCCCATAGATCAGCATCATGGGCCAGAAAGAAGCTTTCAATTCTGTCTTTCCAGTAGTCAAAGTTCTCTCCATCAAAGACTGGAGGTTTGCCACTGAATCTGTCTCTTTCTTCATTGTTGTTATTGCTGATGTTTTGATGTGGTCCTGCCATTGTGTTTTTCTGATGCTGGATCTTGTACTGACACGGTTAAGTGTTATAAGCTCAGAACCAGGCGCTCTGATACCAATTGAAGATGTGAAAAACACAAGAAGGTGGATTGAATTGTAAAACTTAAAATCAAATGCAGACAACACGTTATTTTTATCCTGGTTCGTTTGATCTCAAACTACTCCAGTCCACCCGTCAAGGTGATTTCGCCTCTCTCCAACGAGGTCTTAATCCACTATATTCAACTGAATACAACAACTACTTTAACAATTGGTAAAGCCTTCTTGAGTCTAACCACAAACCGGTTTATCTCAAGGAATTTCCCTTACAGATAATTGAACAAAAGTGTGTTTGATATTTTCTAATAAAACTATATATCACAACTGTGATAATACACAATATTAAGCTTAGATTGAAAACTGAATTGCTAATGCTTTTGTAGTAGGCGTGGTATGAAGGCTTTAGAAAATTGTATGAATGAGAAATTTTTCGTATGCGTGCTTGCGTGTAGAGTATTAGCTTTTTCTTTTCTCACATAGTCTTGTTTAAATAGCCACGAAAGAAATACGTTGGTTGTCCATAAATCCATTTCAATGTTATTAACGTTCTTTCCTTTTTGAGAAGATCTTTGTCTTGGAATAAAGCCGTTGGTAATAAATCTGTGTTGAATGCTTAGTAACATTGACACTTCAGAGTCTTCTCTGCTTATGGTAATCAGAGTGTTCTTTCCTTTATGCTGACGCTTCTGAGTGCTGATGACTTGGTTAGGATCTTGATCAGAGTCAGAGTATTTTATGCGCAGATTCTGTTCATCAGGCTTCAGCGTATAGCACATATTATTTGATCTTCTGATGCTGACATATCTTCTGATGCTGATGTTGATACTGATATTCTGATGCTGATTCCATCAGAGTTTCTGTAAATACACAACATAATTTTAAGTAGCATATATGTCTTAAACACAAATCTTACAATTTATTTAATCTTGTATTTTGTTATCATCAAAACTCTAACTGAGGGTTGTAGAATCAAACTATGTTCTAACAGAGGCAATATCAGAGTTGAAACTCAATGGGATTGTTTCCACATAGCTGTTTTTTTTTCAATTTTTACTTTGTACTTTTTCATTTTACAACGATTTCCTATTACTAGGACTTCTGTCTCTTTGTACAAAACTGCCTGTTTATAGGCAAATTATCAATACAAGTCAAATTCAAAATTCAAAATTGTTTTAATTTCTCTGCTTTGTTTGCAAAACATCCAATTACTAAATTGAATGAATATGTGCATTTGAATATGATTAATGTTAACAAATATCTGCATACAAATAGGAATAAGCATTTACTAAAGATTCTAGTACTTGGGATAATGTTCAAGTCGTCCACAAATACCAAAAAAGAAATCCCCGCAGAGCTACCTTCATAAGCTTGTCCCCGACAAAGATATATTCCCCTGCAAGTCTAATATGCCTTCAGACAGAAATTGGGGTATCTTTCATCCACCCACATCCATATACCTGAGGAATAGCTTGACATGATCATCCCCCCTAATAGGTCCCCTAGCGGATGATAAAGTTTGATCATTTCCCCAGCATACAGTGGGAACTTCCTCAACACAGTCTATGAAATTCCAATCCTCATCAGAGATTATCTCTTCAACACAGTTTATAGGATTTAATTCTCCAACAAAACTTATTTCTCCAACATCGTATATTCCCCAGTAGAATTCTCTTCTCCAGCAGGGTTTATTTCCCCAAAAGAGTTTATTTCTCTGATTGTCGCAGTTCCCCGATAGGATTCTCTTCATTCCCCAACAATAGTCAAGGATTTATTTTACCCATCAAACACTGCTATACAGAGCTACCATTGTTATCCACGAAATATTGCATCCATACGTCATTTACAAAATATCATAGCATTTGCATATGAAATGCATACAATATTCTCATTTATTTTCAGAGCATCATTACACAATAAATTACATACATTATGACATTGTATAAAACTAACTTTGTTTCTTTCAGGTTAGTTTGTAGACAGATAAATATTGTCAACAATTAATCATCCTTCAAATACAATCAATCGACAATTTATTATGATGATCTTTTGGTTACAATAAAGCGTAGACTCATTTTGATACATACTCTAGATACAACTCAGATACGATCAAGATATAGATCCATTATGGTACTCATTCTAGTATGTCTTCCAGATACTGTTCAGATACGATCAAGACGTAGATCCATTACGATGTTCATTTTTGTATATATATTTAGATACAGTCAGGCGTAAGCTCATTTTAATATATATCTCAAATACAGTCGGGCGAAGACTCATTCTAATATCCTCTCATAGATACAACCAGACGTAGGCTAATTCTAATATAGATCTTAGATACAACCAAGCGTAGACTCATTCTCATACAGATCCCGGGTACAATCGGACGAAGAGTCATTCTAATCCTATTATAGATACTGTCAAGACATAAGATTCATTATGACACTTCCCATCACATCTGCTAGATACAATCAGACACAGACTCATTATAGTATACTTCTCAGATACCGTCGAACATAGACTCATTCTGATACTCCTATCAACAGTTACTTTGGATGGCATTTATAAGACCATCTCCGACGAAACTCTATCACCTCTCCTAATGGCATCTTTAGGCCCATTTAATATATATTATCAACCAATAATGTTACTTCGTGCACATGCTATTGCAAATTTCTGGGCACTTAAGTGTTCAATCCTCTTCCACTTTCAGATCACGAATGGTGGACATGCCAATCTAACTATTCAGGTTTAAGAAGATTGATCATGGAAAGTTGTTGTAACCCAAAATTTTCCATCCCATTTTCTTCAAGATATCTCCTCATGCTCCAAGGGTTTTCATTTGCTCAAGGTTACTCAAGAATTAATCAAACAAATTCTCCTCCTAAGCAATTGACCTACAAATAGGGTTTTGTGTTTCTCAAGGAAAATTGGATTTCTAAAATCTCAAGTGGATTCCATGGTTGCTCATATGTCTTTAAGGATTCTTATGACATGTTTCAAGTCTTGCATCACAAGTTTGCTCAGTCAATTGCTCAGATGATTGAAAATCAATTGTATTGGACAAAAAGTCAATTATGGTCAACATATAGTCAAGCTTCAAGATTTTTGGTTAATATCAAGATTTTTAAGTCACATTCATCATTTGATCAAGGGTTGATCGTGATTCATCAAGAAAACTCAAGATTCATCAAAAGTCAAAAGTTACTAAAATATGGTTTTCTTAAAGAGAAGTCAATTCAACATTGACCAAGCACAACTTTCACATGCTTCATCACATTTTTCTCTACCAAAGCTCATTTTCAAAAAAATTCAATTCTCTGCGTCTTTGTCCCTCTAACCTCAAGTCCAAAAATGCTTCATTTGAGAGATATGGGCCAAAACATTATAAGTCATTTCAAAAGTCCACAAAAAGATACTTTTTTTCAAGGCAACTTACATCAAGACTAAGTCTTCAAATTGAAAAATGATCAAAATAGATACTGTAGAGAACATCTTGAGCTTTCTAAAAAGTCCAATATCACTTTCATATGATAATATTTGAGAGAGTTATGATTGGTGTAAGTTGGGAAATTTTGAGAAAATGCTTGAAACCCAAAGTGATCAAACTTAAATTTTTGGGCTATTGGGCTTATGTTTCAAGGTACAAGCGTGTTTTGTAACTCATAGTGAACCTATAAATCCATTCATACTCCCCTACGATTTTTATTCTATTTATTTTTTTATATTCAAAATAAATTAAATAAATACAAGGCTTTCATACAAAGGTCCAAGCCCACACTGGTTTAACCTAATTCTCCTCTCTATATATACTCTTCATTCAGACAATACAAGGAAACGAAAAAACCTTGCAAAGATCATATTCCAAAAACTATAAAATTATCAAAAGCAATGGCAAACTACAAACCCTAATTACAGCCTCTCTAAAAGCAAACCAACCCTTCCAATCGATCCCAGAAGCATTATAGGGTACGAATGAATCAATCTTGATGATCCAAAGCACACGAAACCAGCATCCCATGCATCTTAGTTTGCCATATATTTTGTAAATTCATATTGTTGTTTCTTTATGCTTTGATTGAAACTAACCTTACTAATATGCTTTTGAGATTTCAATGTGCATGAGAGACCCATCACATGCCCCCCACAACGATCGAATCCTATATGGACATGTTTTCATTCTTTGACTTTGTTTGTGTCGTATCTCACTATACAACATGATTTAGTCAAACCCAATAGCACCATTGATTTCTCAAGGCCCAAATTAGGAGGTAGGGTACCACTGAACCACTAACATTTCTTATTTTGCAGGAATAGAAAACGAGCTTGTTGGAGAAGACAACCGAAGCTAGGACTCTGGCGCTTCTCTGACCCAGTACTAAAGTTGATTATATATTTATTTGTTTCATAGCATTATCGGATGACTCATCTACCCCAGTGGCAAGCGCGCACATGATAACACCTTGATACACTAAGGCGTGGGTTCGATCCCTGCCTTTTGACATTTTTCAATTTTTTTCTTCATATTTTGCAGGTTTTAATACGTGTTGTGTCACTTCCATTCTACTAACACCAACCAACGCTTGGCCTGGTGGCAAGCCACGCTGTTGTGAAGGCAAAGGGCGTGGGTTCAACACCCATCGCTGGCATTTTCATTTTTTTTGTTATTTAACCCTCTTTTCCGTTGATTTTTCTTTCCCTGTTATTTTTTGGCAAACTTAAGTTCTTTTTAATTAACCTAAAAATAAATAAACCTTTTTTACAAACCCTAATTAATTAGGTTATAGGTTTTTTACCAACTTTTTAATTAACCTTTTTTTATTATTAATTAAAATCACCAAAAAAAAATTCTTTTTTCTAGTTACATCTTATTTATATTTTCTTAGATCAAGTTGTATAGGTTTCGTGAATGTAATAACCTAGATCTTATTATCCACTTTCTTTTTTTTCAATATTATGTAACTGCTCTGGGATGTAATAGTTTTAGGATTTTTCTTTTTCGCACTTCTATTATGTAACTGTCCCAAAGCTCTATAATAGCCTAGGTTTATATTTCCTGCCTTTATCTTCTACTACTTATTTTGTGCATTTTTTAGTAGCTAGGCTTGTATAGAAAGATAAAAAATGAACAATAAAAACCCTAATTGCAAGATAAATAATTAAACAAAACACACTTGCACACTCACACCTTTAAGGTAACCTCTCTTCATTTCCTTCGGAATAAACAGTCTTGTCCCTAAAAAGTATGAATGCTTTGGAAAATACCCTTGATACAAAAGATCATAGTCCCTCAACGACCCTTCGACGTTTCCTTTAAAAAAATGATCTATTCCCTTATGAAATTCTTAAAGCATTCTTACAAGTTGCCTTCGATGATCGTACAATGACCCTTCGCCTGTCCCTTAATATCCAACAGATAGGGCTTCCTACAAACTAATGGTACGAATAACGCTATCTAAAGGAAAAAGGAAAAGTATAAGACCGACCTTGAGTGGGTAGAAACTGTTAATCACTTGCTTACAAATTCTTCAAAAATAAAACATTTCTCATGTCCCGCTTTTTTTCAAACAAATATTTTAAACAAACACTTTGTATACATTTTTGAGCAACGATACAAGAGTCATTAAAAAGTTCGCCTTACATTGGCAAAATTTCAAAATATTTTCAAAAACACACACACAAAAAAGCAAATTTTCAAAGTGAGATAAGCGATTAAGAGCCTGTAGATAACTACATATGAAAAGGGTGCTAACACCTTCCCTTTTCCTAACCTACCCCCCGAACTCAAAATCTATCAAGGTCTTTCCTGTTCTTTTCACCCTTTCCTTATTGGATAAAAGAAAAGTTGGTGGCGACTCTTTCTATCCCCAACATTTGCGATAAAATGCAAAAACAAGTCAGTTCTCCCACCGTATTAAAACATGCTTCGAGAATTATTTAACAATATTCATGTAGACAGGTTTCTTCAGCATAATGAAGTATTTTTTCCATTGCTGAGAGTAGAACACATTTGAGATGCTGGAAGAAATGTTACTTTCAAGAGGAGAAAGTTCAATGTGTTTTTCGATGGTGATCTCAAGAAGATCTTCATTTCCAAGAAAGGTTGCTTGAGGCATGATGGACAGATGAGAGGAAAGATCTTGAAAGGAATTTGTTTATGAGAGGAAAAGATAAATATGATAAATCATTGTTGAGTAATATATATATATATATATATATATATATATATATATATATATTCAAGTGGATGAAAGAGTGTTGTACCCCAAAATTTGCCCTCCCATTTTATTCAAGGCATGCTCATTGAGGTTCCCAATTGCTCAAGGATGACCAAGAATTGACCAGGCAAATTCTCCTCCTAAGGAAATGAACCTCTAATTATGGTTTCAATTTTCATCAAGATGTGTGACCTCCAAAGTTCTCAAATGTTTCCCATGGTCCTAATATGTCTTCAAGATTGTCCATGCCAAATTCCATGCCTTGCACTACAAGTTTGCTTAGTCAATTGCCCAAATGTTTGAAAATTAACTATACAAGGTCAAAAGTCAACAGTGGCCTATATACAGTCAAACTTCAAGACTTTTTTGTCAACATCAACATTTTAAAGTGATATCCATCATTTGATCAAAGGTTGATCATGATTATTCAAGAAATGTTCCTAATCTATCAAAAGTCAAGAATTGCAAAATTAAGGTTTCTATAGGAAAAATCAACTAAACTTTGACCCGGCATAACTTTCACATACTTCATCCATTTTTCTCCAACCAAATATCATTTTGAAGAGGATCCAAATCCTTACAACTTCTCTTCAATCGTCAAGTCCAAGAAATGCACCATTTGAAAGATACGAGCTCATACATTACAGGTCATTTTCAGAAAGTCAAGAAAAGTCACTATTTACCAAGACCTTCTACCTCAAGATAAAATCTTCAAATACAAAATTGATCAAAAGAGAGATTGAAGTAAACATCTTCGGCTTTCCAAAAAGTCTAATATCATCATCATGAGATAAAAATTGAGCAAGTTATGGCTTTCCCAAGTTCAGAAGGTTTGGGAAATTTAAAGAATTATGCATTGAGCAAACTTTAAGTTTTAGGTCAATGGCTTAATTTCTTGGACTTCAAGAATCTTCCTAAGCTTATGAGGACCTCTAAAATCATTCTTACCATGCCTTACAGTTCTACCTATTTTGTACATATTTATTTTATTTTATTCAAATAAATATAAAATAAAATATATAAAATAATTTGAAATGGGCTTTGAGCATTTGGGCTGATGTTTCGGACAACTTAGAGGCCCAAAAATTCGTGCAAGCATGCCCAGGTTCATAGAAAATTCAAAAAGGGACAAGAAACCATGTCTTTGGCAAAGTTTCAAAGTGATATTCATGGCCTTAAAACACCAACTTAATGGTTGTTTATTCCTTTTCCCTCTTGTCCCATATATCCCCTCTATATAAGGAGCACACTAGCAAGCTTCAAGGACATGAACACAACCTAGAAGAACTCTACAAAATTTGCAAAAAAATTCCAAAGTTGTCCAATTCCAAAACCTGACTCTCAACCATTTCCAGTCAAGTCCAAGTGCCTAAGCGTGTTCCTGAAATCTCCAGGGATCATTTCCACCCCTTGAACAAGCCCAACGCCCCATGAATCACCAGTTTCAATCGCTCCGATTGGGTATAGTATCCTGATCTAAAAACTCCATTTTTTACGTTACAATTTGATTGCAAGCATACATATATATTCATACTGATGTTAGGGACATTTCAGAATCCTTTTTATTAAGGTTTGACACAGGGATCAAAGGTTGCCATTGTTAGGGTAAAATTCAGAGATAGCGCTAGAATGACATGATGCAGAGACTTTCAGTCCAAACCAACACCATGGTTGGATTCATAACCTAGGGTTTAGGGGGGTAGACCAAATTTATGGTCTTGAATTTCACTATTTCTCCGGTTGGAATCTTGATTGGCCGGAGAAGAAGGTGGTCAACCACCGTGGACGGTGGTTTAACCCCCCATGTGCTGGCGCGTCTGAACGTAGCTTTATGATTCGTTCATTCAAATAATATGGGACCCACTCAACGCATGTTTTATGTTTCAAATATAATTCCGACATTGCTTTATATATTTTTTTTTGTTGATTATATAAGCGATTGGTAAAGCAGCTCGGTTGGTAAAGGGAACATGTGTGAAGGAAGAGACCTGGGTTTGATACCCAGGTCTGGATTTTGATTTTTATAACATTTCCTTGCAGGATTAAATGTGTTGTCTCACCAAGCGATCACCATATGCCTCCATGTTAGGACCATCAGATGCCAACGCAAAGAGATCTGGCTACCCAAGGGTGCGTTTCCAGCCTATAGCCTCAAAGATGGCACTCACCGGATCATTAGTTGGAACGCTGGGTTCAATTTGAGTGGGCCTAAAAAAAAATTCCAGTGCACCCCCCATTTGCTTCAAAGTCAAGCCCAATATGTTTTGTTTTTTTTAATTATTATATTTGTTTTATTTTTTTTCATTTAACCATTTTTTTTAATAACATAAAATAAAAATCATAATAATAATTAGAATTAGGTTTTTTTTCTCTCTAAAATTTATTTAATTTTCATAATTTAATTTACTTAATTATTTTGACTTGTTTTAATTAATTTAAAATCAATTAGACATAGGTTTTAATTCAAATATTTTCTTTACAAAAATACAAAAAAAATATTAGATTTAGTTTTCTTTAGTTTATTTAATTAATTAAGATTAAATTTAGTCTTTCTCATTTAACTTAATTTTAATTATTTTCTTAAGATAAACAAAACCAAAAGGTTTTTTTTTTCTTTACTTAGACTTTTTTAGGTTGTTAAACATTTCTTTCCGTTTTCGCGCGCGTTTGTTTTAAATTCACATTTTTATATATTATGTATCTGCTGATGGAATGTAATAGCTTAACTTAGGATTTACCTTTATCGCTTTCTTTATTTTCTTTCCCCCATTTGGACATGTAAATACCCCCTCCCCGAAGCCATGTAATAGCGTAGGGTTATATTTTCGCACTTTACATTTTTTTGTACATATTAACTGCTAATAACTAGGATTGTATGGAAAGACTACTAAAAATAAAGAGATAGCAAGCCTAATAATAAAGATAAATAAACTGAATTGAATCACTTGCACATGTGCACCTCTAGGGTGCCACACTTCGGTTGCCTTCGGAAAATAGTCACAATTCTCGAAACGTGAGAAGTTTTAGTGACTATCCTCCAGTTTAAAGATCACTAGTCCCTCGATGACCCTCTCGATGTTGATTCAGATAAAAGTGATCTCATAAATTTAGGGTGATTACTGAGGCTTCTTTCCAAGTTAACTTCGTGATTGTAACGTCCCTTCGATTGTCCTTCAAAACATCCAACGATAGGGCTACCTACTCACTAATAGTAGGATAACACTATCTGAAGGATAGAAGGGAAAGAACTATCTTTTTCGAGTATAAGTAGAAAGTTCTTAGATTTTATGCTCAAAACAAACTGTTTACACTTACACATTTCAAAAAACAACTTTCAAAAACATTTGCTTTGTCAACACTCTTGAGGACTGATACAAGTGTTATCACAAAGCGAATCGCCACACTAAGACATTTCAAAATATTTTTTTAAAACACCTAAAGTACAAGGTATTTTTTAAAATGAGCTAAGCATCTAAGATCCCGTAGATAACTACAGATGGAATGGGTGCTAACACATTCCCTTTCCATAATCTACCCCCCTTACTCAGAAAATTCTAGAAAAATGTCTTATTTTGTTCTTTTAACCCTTTCCTTAATTTGGATAAAACAAAAGTCGGTGGCGACTCTTGCTTACCGCAACATTTGCAAACACAAATGCAAAACCAGTATTAACAGCCATTTCTGCCACCGTATCATAGAACTGGCGACTCTGCTGAGGATATAATAAAAAGTGTGGTTACCTTAGAGTTAGTTCATTTTAAAACTGTTTTAATTGCTTGCTTTGTATACTTTATCCTTGGAGGGTTTGTTTGGGTTACTATAGATCCTACACCCGGATCTGGGGGTACTATTTAGGTAAGTAGCAATAGATCGTGGAAACTGTGTGGGGTATACCAACACGGTTAAAGCGATAACTATGTTGATGTGACACTTTTGTTGGTACCGGTAGCCCTTGAGTAGTCAAGGAGAATACGGGCCCGCTGTGTGGTGTCATGAAGCATCAACTAACCTTAAAACCTTTAATTGAACAACTTGGCCATTAGGAAGTAGTGAGATAGGCGTCTTTGGTGTATCCCGAAGTCGGTTGATACTCGATACTACATTCATTGAGATTTCACTCCCGAGTTTTGTTTTGTGGCAAGTCAGTTGTCGATCGAACAAAACTTGTGGGAAAGATCACTGATATTGAGATCCCTTAGAACCTGATTACTTTCTAGGACAGGTTGAACCAACTAAAATTCAAGAGGGTACTTACATTAAAACCCATGCAAGCTTTAAACCTAAGGTCTTTGTGTGATTTTCTTGTGCTTGCTATATTTGTGTTTTCTTAGGATAACCATGATATCATAACATCATAACATGGTATATAATACTAACCATTTCAAGGATTTTTAGGACTTATCTTTGTGTTGTTTTGTAGGACATGGCATCCACTCGCAGGAATACTATCTAAGTCAACCTCATAAGGGTACCTCCTCAACTAAAGGAATTAACATCAAGGGTTCCCGAGAGCTCTCCATTCATTGAAAGGCATGGTCGACTTCTCAGTCCGACCCTTTACATCACTGCTTCAACATTCCTGATTACCAATTGGTGCCTACTATGGAGGAGTTTTCTCAGTTATTGGGGGTGCCCATTCTTGATCAGTTACCCTTTAATGGTATGGAAAGAGACCCAAAAGATGAAGAGATTGCTTATGCTCTGTCTTTACAACGACCCGATGTAGCAAATTGGGAAACAAGAAGAGGCGTCAAAGGGATTCTAGATAAGTTTCTATTTGAGAAGGCTCACCATTTTTGGGATACCCTGGATTTACAAGCTTTTGAAGAAGTGTTGGCCCTTATCGTCTATGGGATGGTACTATTTCCTAATCCGGACCAACTCTTAGATGTGAATGTGGTCAAGGTTTTTTTGTCTCATAATCTGGTTCCTACTTTACTTGGAGACATTATGCACTCTCTGCATACCCGCACTATAAAGAGAAGAGGGACCCTGCTGTGTTTCACTCCTCTGTTGGTTGGGTGGTTTATTTTGCACCTGCCTGGATCTGTGTTAAAGAATGAGAAAGGCATGATATGGTCTAATAGGTTGATGCCCCTCACACAATTGGACGTTCATTGGTGTCCTTGATCCTTGGAGAATGTTACCATCATTGACTGCTGTGGGGAATTCCCTAATGTCCCTCTCTTAGGAATTAGGGGAGGAATCACATATAATCCTTGTTTGGAATTACGAAAGTTTGGTTGTGGTAGGAGGGATGGTCCTCATGATACACTTGTCCAAGGAATTGTATTCGGCTATGAGAATGATGTTCAGGGTTATCGTCAGAGGTTCATAAGAGCTTGGGGCATGGTGAACAAAGTTGACAGCAAAACACTGGGGCATAAGAACTCCATTCCTTTGGAGCCTTATCTTAAGTGGGTATGAGCCCGTGCTAAAAGTCTCAGGATGCCTTATGAGGCTATTCTACCCATCATCATGGAGCCAGTTGTTGAGGGAGACACTCCTTACATAGTTCTTCATCCTGACATGCCGACTGATTTCGAGGAGTTACAAAAATCCTAGATTCAACTAAAAGAGGAATGGGATACCTTTAAAACCCAATTCTACGCCAGCGAGAAAAATGTTTTAGAGTTCACCAAGTTACTTAACGAAGAGAAGAGTATAAATTCCTACATTGCACCTAAAAGGTTGTGCCCGTGGGAAGCTTGAGTCTCTTTTTTCTTTGAGAGTTCATTTTTGCTTTCTTACTTCCTTTGTAAGCCCAAGGGGCATCATTGTAACCTCTTAAATATCTTAATGAAATTAACATGTGTTTTCCATTTGGCTAAGCAAATTTAAGTCTTAAAAATCCTTGAAAATATTGCATACATATATCATACATATCACTGCATAAACAGGTTTTAGGACAAGCTTCTTATCTTCTTCGGTGTTTATTTCAGCAATGGCCCTTGAAAAATTAGTTAAGGAGCTTCAGGCACAAAATGCTCAATTCCAAGAAATGTTCCTGAATCTGGCTTTGGGACAAGAAGATTTGAAAGATCTGATTCTCAAGGACAAGAAGAAGAAAAAAAGGCCTGTAGGTGTTTTGAATATGGGAAGAAGGTTCAAAGGACCAATGAGGAAATATTCAGAGCTCACAACTGCGTCAAAAGAGAGAGATAAACAAGAAGGAGAGCTAAGAGAGGAAGACCACAATACAAGGGAGTCTAAAGAAGATGAAGGTGGTTACACCAAGGAATTATACCCTCCTACTGATGATAAGTACAAACAGTTGGAGGATCGTCTCAATGCCATGGAAGTTCAGAGGGTACCTGGCCTGGATTTCGAAGAGTTAGGGCTGGTTTCTGAAGTGGTTCTCTCACAAAAGTTCAAAGTTCCCGCATTTTCTAAATATGATGGGGTCTCATGTCCTAAGCTGCATCTCAGATCTTATGTCAAGAAGATCCAGCCACACACTGCTGACAGGAATTTGTGGTTGCATTTCTTTCAAGATAGTCTATCAGGGACTCAATTAGAGTGGTTCTATCAGCTGGAGGGAACCAACATCCGTAACTGGGAAGATCTGGTTGTTGCTTTCTACAAGCAGTACTAATATAATGCTGACCTCGCTCCAACCCGTACACAACTTTAGAGCATGTCTATGGGTTCTAGTGAAGCCTTTAAAGATTATGCCCAGAAATGGAGAGACCTTGCAGGAAGAGTCTAGCCTTCTCTGTCTGATAGGGAGCTGGTAGACATGTTCTTGGATACTTTATCTGGTCCGTTTTTCAACCATCTGATTGGAAGCTTATCAGCTGGGTTTACTGAGCTTATCTTGACAGGATAAAGAGTGGAAGCTGGTATTAAAAGTGATAAGATTCAAAGAGATACCTCTTCAAGTGCATAAAAGAAGCCTCTCATGGGAAAGAAAGAGGTCAGTGCTGCTTACAACCAGAGAATTCAGGGCAGAACCAAACATCGTCCAATAGTGGGAGCTGTAATGATATACAAACCTGCAGCTACTCAACAACAGAACAATCAGTCCATGACAGATAAGCCCAGAAGATAGTTTACCCGGACTAATATGACCTTGTCTCAAGTTTTTCCATATTTGCTGAAATCCAATCTGGTTACCCTGAGAGAGGCTCCCAAAAATCCCAACAATGCATCTCCTCGCTACAATTCAAATGCTCGGTGTGCCTACCATTCTGAAAGTCTAGGCCATGATACAAACGACTGTTGGGCTTTGAAGAACAAGGTGCAGGATTTGATTGAGGCAAAGAGATTAAACTTGATGCTCCTGAGACTCCTAATGTTATAACTGCCCCTATGCCCAAAAACGACCATGGTGTTAATGATGTTGATGATCACATGTTTATTGCTTCTGTTGATAAACTAGCTACTCCACTCCTGACTGTTAAAATTAATCTCTTGCAATCCGGTTTATTTTTGGGTTGCGGTGAAGGTTGCCACTTATGTTTGTCTCTACCTAATGGTTGCCATTTGTTGATGGAAGGTGTTCAGTGCCTGATGGATGATAAAGAAATTCTGTTTGAGAAGACTTCAGTTAAAAGTGCTCCGTGTGAAGATGTTTCTATCATTACCCTTTCCGCCAATCCTCCCAACGTCTCCTCCAAAAGACCCGTCAGGATTACATTTGTTCCAAAAGTTGCTCCGATGATAATTACTTTTCCTGGACCTATACCATATTCCTTGGACAAAGTTGTTCCTTGTAATTATGGTGTTGACGTTTACTACCATGGCATCAAGCAAGATTTACTAGTTGTTAAAGACAAATATGTTGAAGAATCTGTTCCTGAAATTAGTAACATTATCGGAACCAGCAAAATTACCAGAAGCGGAAGGATTTTCTCTCCCGAGATCTCTCCAAAGACTATTTACACTCCTATTGTTCCTACTAGTACTCCTGCTACTACTCCTTCCATCACTCCTATTGCCACCCCTGTTACTGAGTCAGCTATGACTCGGGGAAAAGAAGTACTGATTGAGCCTACCCAGACAGAGGCACACAACGAAATCATCCCTGGATCCACCAAGAAAGATATGGAGGAAATTTTAAAGATTATAAAGAAGAGTGACTACAATATGGTTAAACAACTGGGGCAGACCCCGTCCAAGATCTCAATGTTGGTCCTGTTATTGTGCTTTGAAGCCCATGCTAAGTTTGATACGGTGGCATAACCGACTGTGATACTGCTTTTGCATTTTTTATTCGTATATGTTGCGGTAAGAAAAAGTCTCCAATGAATTTTCTTTTATCCAACATAGGAAATGGTGAAAAGAACTGAAAAAGACCTTTTTTCGAGATTTTGAGTAAGAGGGGTAGATTATGGAAAGGTAATGTGTTAGCACTCTTTCAATCTGTGGTTTTCCACAGGCTCTTAGGTACTTGCTCATTTTTGAAAATTGCATTTGTGTTTGTGTGTTTTGAAAAGTTTGTTTGCTTTATGATAACTCTTGTATCAGTCCTCAAGAGTGTCGATAAAGCATTTTTTTGAAAAATGTTTTGAAAGTGTAGTGTGAAAAGGTTTTTTTTTTAGCAAGTACCTAACAGTTATTTACCTACTCGAAAAAAGGTTTTCTTTTCCTCCTTTCCTTTAGATAGTGCTATCCTACTATTAGTGTGTAGGTAGTTGTGATACAGTGGCAGAACCGACTATTTTTACTGGTTTGTGTTTTGCGTTTTTTTGTTCGCAAAATGTCGCGGTAAGAAAGAGTCGCCACCGACTTTTATTTTATCCAATCATGGAAAGGGAAAAAGAATAGAAACAACCTTTTTTCGAGATTTATGAGTATGGGGGGGGGGGGGGGGTAGATTATAGAAAGGGAAGGTGTTAGCACCCTTTCTATCCATGATTTTCCATGGGCTCTTAGGTACTTGCTTATCTTTTTTAAAATTGTCTGTGTATGTGTTTGTTTGAAAAAGGTTTTACTTCGTGATAACCCTTGTATCAGTCCTCAAGGGTGTGACGAAGTTTGTTTTGAAAATTGTTTTGAAAGGTGTTTGTGTGAAAAGTTTTGTTGAGAAAGTACTTAAGATTCTACCTACTCGAAAAAAGATTGTTCGTTCTCGTTTCCTTTAGACAGCGCTATCCTACTATTAGGAGTAGGTAGCCCCGTCGTTGGATTTTTTAAGGGACGTTCGAAAGGGACGAGTACAATCACTAAAGCAATGGGTTGGAAACTTTAGTAGTAATCCTATAGTCTTAAGATCTTTCCGAGGAAACCTTTCCGAGGAAACATTTCCGAGGCAACATTTTTTAGGCAACATTCGAATGGGACATTTGATCTTTTAGACAAGAGGGTAACCACTAAAATCTCCTGTGCTTGATGATTGTTTTACTGAAGGCAACCGAAGTGAGGCAAACCATAGGAGTTAATATGTGCATGTGAATTTTTCAGTTAATTAGTTTTTGCACATTAGGTGATCTACCGTTTTAATTTTCAAACAATCTTTCCATACAATCCTATGAACCATGCATCTAACCTTTAAAGATTGCGGAAATTAGAAGTGGGAGAAAATAAACCTAGCTATTACATGGCTTTCGTAGATACAAAATTATTTAACTGAAAATAAAATGTGGCAATTAAAACCCTAATTAAAATCTATTACAACCTCGATATAGTTACATAAATAATAATCGGAACAGTAATTAAAACGCGCGATGAATTAAATGCGAAGAATTAATTAAGAGACCTAAAATCTAATTAAAAAATTATTTGGTTATTTTTTGGAGAAAAATTAATTATTTACAACCCTAATTTCTAATTAGTCTTAATTATAAAAAGAAATTGAAATTAACCTAATTTAAACTAAATTAATTAATTAAAGAAAATAAATATTTCATAAGAAAAATGATTTTTTTTGTGGTTTTTAATTTTAAAAAAATAATTATGTGTTAATTAAAAAATAAAATGATTAATGAAATAAATAAAGAAATTAAAAAAATTAAAAAAAAAAGAAAGAATTGGGCCTGTGCTGAATAGTAAGGCTGGTGGTGCGTTATTGAGATTCTCCAGGCCCATTAGCCATCAAAGCCCAGTCAGCGCTTGATTCCATGTGGCGTTGACTTGAGGGTGCATCATGGTCCTTCACTAGTAAGCATTGGATCTGGCTGAATGATGGATCCATTGGTTGGCTACTGGACGTGCATAGTAGGCCTTTGGATGAGAATCACATATGATCTGTAAATGGAAAATAAGAAAATAAACGTTGCTGAGACCTGGGATCGAACCCAGGTCCTTGCGCTTACCACCAATTGCCCTTGCCAACTGCGCTACTGTGATTAGTTGTTAGTACAATAAGAAGAATACATAATATATAAATCAAGACAATTGGATAAAAAAACACGCGAAGTTTAAATTGTCCAATGATGGGCTGCCACGCCACCATCTTCTTCCTTCTCCGTCGCCTTAGGTTTTTGCACCTTTACCCACAGACAAAAGTCTATAGCTACAAACCTGTAAAACTCAAAAATACAGCACAGGCATGATAAATTAGTTGTGACTGTACCAATCAACTCGTCTTGGCCTCACGAGTGTCATGGTACCTTATTCGTGGCCTAATTTTTCCTGTGTCAAAAAGCCCCAAAACGTGGCTTCAAACTCTAGCTATGGCATTAATCAGTATGGGCATCAAAACGTTAATTAAACCAAACCAACATCTTGCAAACATGATAACAAACAAGTATATGCCATTAAAACATGCTTATAATATATAAATCATGATAATCAAATTTGAAAAATGTGGCAAACCGTAATGTTCATACAAGCTGTTTCTGAGTGTGAATGGACTTGTAATTGATTGGAACAGCTTCCTGAGACGTCCAGCAATCGATTGGTAATTCTAGGATGGCTTGAGATTGCCTGTATGATTGAAATCGATTCACAACTTTTGTCCAATTTTGAGATTTTTGTTCTCTGACTTTCACGCCTGAAAAACCCTTTTTTACACTTGGTTCTTGTTCACTATATATGCTAGAACGAATTAGGGTTCTAAAAACCATATGTGTCTTTGCAATTATGGAAGATTTGATTTGATTTCCATGCCATATGCAAACTTGCTATATTGATCCAAATTATCCCTTTCTTGTACCAATCATGCTTGATTCGATTTGGCCTTGATATTTCAGCATATTTTGATTGCAATCCTGTCAAAAAATCATATCAAAACAGATCTTTGATATTATTTACCAATTATTTGATTTAATTCAATTTTTAATTAATAAAAAATCAAAATAAATTGGAAGATGAAGAAAATAACATGTGGATAATTAATTGGGTCGTGGACCATGTTATAAGTGAAGTGCAATCATGAAATGCTAGGCCCATTTGGTGAAAAAATGCACTTTTGAGCCCATTTGACTTTTGGAAATTTTGCAAAAAGGTCAACTTTTACAAGGCATATCTCTTCCAATTTTAAACCTAGAGGGGTGTTCTTGGACTTTTTAGAAATATTAGGATGTCCCCTAAGCAACCCTTTTGGTCTCATTTCAATTGGGTCTTCCATGTTCATATAAGAAGCTTTGACCCAAAAGGTGTTTTTGTTGACTTTTCAAAAGGACCTATAATGTAGGAATTCATATCTTTTGATGAGTGCATATTTTAAAATTATTGGATGAATATGAATTGTATGTAATTGCATCCTCTTCAAAATGAGCCTTGGATGGAAAATTTCTGATAAAGTATGTGGATGTTATGCTTGGCCAAAGTTTGGTTTACTTTTTCCTAAGAAACCCTAATTTAGTAACTTTTGGGTTTTGATGAATTTAGGGCATTCCTTGAAGAATCATGATAAACCCTTAATCAAATGATGGATATCACTTAAAAATGTTGATGTTGACCAAAAAAATTAAACTTTGACTGTATGTGGGCCACAATTGACTTTTGACCTTATACAGTCGATTCTCAAGCATCTGAGCAGTTGACTGAGCAAACTTCTTGTGAAGTGCTTGAAATTTGACATGGAGGGTCTTGAGAACATATTAGAACCATGGAGAGCATATGAGGTATTTGGAGTTCACCTATCTTGATGAAAATGGAAACCCTAATTTAAGACACACTGCCTAGAAGAGAGTTTGTCTGGTCAACTCTTGGCTAACTTGAGCAAATTGAGGATCTCTAGGAGTATGTATTGAGTAAAATGAGAGGGAAAATTTTGGGGTACAACAGTAGCCCTATCATTGGATGTTGAGGGACTATTGAAGGAACGTTTACGGTCACTTAGGCAACTAGGAAAGAACTTTTAGTAATTGTCCTAAAGTTATAAGATCACTTTTTCACCGAGGCGGTGTCGAAAGGGTCATCGAGGGACTTGTGATCTCTTGAACTAAAGGACAACCACTAAAAATTCTCACGTTTCGAGAGTTGTGACCGTTTTCGAAGGCAACCGAAGTGAGAAATACACTAGGGGTGAGCATTTGCAATTGTATTGATTAAGTTCATTTATCGTGCGCATTAGGGTTATCTAACCGTTTTAATTTACAGTCTTTCCATGCAACCTATTAATCTAAGCAGTTAATAATAGTGCAAGAATTTAAAAGGCAAAAATTAAACCTAGTTATTACAGGGCCTCGTGGAGGGGGATACATAACCAAACTTTTGTGGAGTACGGAAATCAAAAGCAGTAAATAAACCCTATTTCAAAAGATATTACAAACCATCAACAGTTGCAATAATTGGAAAATAAAACAAAACGGAAAAACATACATGCGCGAAGATCAAGACGGGAACAAGTTGAAAAGTCCTAAAAATCTAACTGATTTAGAAAAACATTTTTGTATTTTATTGAGAAAAACATTTGAAATTTTAACCTAAATTTCAAATTAATTTTATTTAATGAAATAGTCATGGTAAAGTAATTAATTTAATTAATTTACAAAAAATTAATTTTGATTTTTAAAAACCTAATTCTTTTTTTTGTGATTTTTGTTGATTTTATGATTAAAATAAAAAAAAATGATTTTTAAAACAATTAAAATAAAGAAATTGAAAACCAAATTAAGAGAATGGGCCTAATGGTGTTAGGCAATTTGGGAGGTGTGACGCTGAATTTGGTTAGGCCAAGATCAAATAAGCCCAACGCCTTGTCTGAGATCCAGTGAGATCTCATATGGAATGTCCACCATAAGGATTGATTGTTGGGCGCTAGATCTGATCTTGTAGTAATCTGATGGATGAGATCTACAACTGCATGGTGGACGTATTGGGATAGAATTCACTAGATCCTGCAAGAAACGTTATAAAAAATAGAAAATTGTTGGACCTGGGATCGAACCCAGGTCCCTTCCTTCACACGCTTGCACCCTTACAATCTGCGCTGCCTGCTAATTCATAATTATAATAACACAAAAATGATATAATGACAACCTTGGCCAAAGCGTCAAACTTTCAAACGCGCCAGATCATATTTTAACTGGACCAATGAAAGGATGAAAATTAAGCCACCGGAGTCAAAGCCAGTCAACGGTGCCGGAGTCCAACTCCAGTCACCTTCTCCAGTTGACTCAAAATTCCAAACCTACAAATCACGCAAGATAAGGATGCGAAGGGTACCCTATCCCCCTATTTCAAAGGTTGCGATCACGATGGTGGTGTTCCTGGCTGAAACAACCTACAAACTCATATACGAAGAAAAAGAATCTTTGTGCCCTAACAATGGCACTTCTTGATTCTAACGTCAAATCTTGCATATAATGGTTCTAAACATACGCAAACATGATGTTAAACACAAATATATGAAGAAATATCATTTATATGCCATGAATTAAGATTTTGAAGTTTGAGAAGATTACCAAACCGTGACTTGTGGAGGGGACGATCCTATATGCTTTGGCCTTCAAAATTGGGTTGGTTCAACCCCTGGGATCCTCATAAGGATGATAGAATTCTTAGATCTGATGGAGATTGGTTGGATCGAGCGTTTTTGAGTTGCACCAGTCTTTGAAAGTTTTGAACTTTTTCTAGGGTTTGTTTGTGGCTGGCTGCGCCTCCCTTTACTTCTGACTAGTTGTGCATATATATGAGAGTACATTAGGTCAACCAAAGTGGAAAGGATATCATGCATTCATCACATAATATTTGTTTTGGAATAATATGAAATATTTCCAAAATTGGCCAAATCTTGCATAAATGAACTGCACACCTTTTTCCAACCTATCCGTATTTATTTTAGGCCTTAAGAGATTTGGAGATCAAGCCCATGAAATCTTCATATATTTTTTTATCATTTATTAAATTTAAATTGAATTTTTAATGACTAAAAATCACAATAAATAAAATAAATGACCAAATAAGGCATGGATGGGCTTAGAGGTCGTGGACCACGTTAGAAACAAGTTTCAAACATAAAAAGATAGGCCCATTTGATAAAATTCCAAGTTAGTTCAATATTTTCTTAGGGTGTTCTTGGGCATTTTAGAGAGCTTAGGATTTCCTCTAAACATCCCTTTTGGTTTCATCTCAATTGGATCTTCCATATTCATGTAAGGAGCTTTGACCCAAAAGGTGTTTTTGTTGACTTTTTGAAATGGCCCATAATGTATAAGCTTGTATCTTTCAATTGGTGCATTTCTCGAACTTGAGGGCTGAAGAGAAGTTGTAGGTAATTGGATTATCTTCAACATAAGCTTTGGTGGAAAAGTTTCTGATAAAGTATGAGAAAGTTATGCCTTGTCAAAGTTTGGTTGAATTTTCCAATAGAAACCCTAATTAGAAATTCTTGACTTTTGATTAATTAGGAGAATTTATTGAGGAATCGTGATCAACCATTGATCAAATGATGGATATCACTTCAAATTGTTGATGTTGACCAAAAATCTTGAATTTTGACTGTATATAGGCCACAATTGACTTTTGACCTAATATAATTGATTTTCAGGCATTTGAGTAGTTGATTGAGCAAACTTGTTGTGCAAGGCATATAATTTGGCATGGATAATATTGAGGACATATTAGGACCATGGAAAACATTTGAGACCATTGGAGCTCACACATCTTGATGAAAATTGAAAACCTAGTTAAAGGTTTATTGACTTAGGAGGAGAATTTGTCTGGTCAATTCTTAGTCACCCTGAAGCAATTCGGGACCTCAATGGGCATGCCTTCAGTAAAATGAGAGAAAATTTTTGGGGTACAACAGCTGCCCCTGTTCAATCTTCTTAGACTTGAGGATGTAGATAGGCTTGTCTGCCTTTCGTGATCTGAAGGTGGAAGATGATTGAACACTATAGTGCCCATAAATTTGCACTCGTCTGAAGTAACATTATTGGTGGATAATATGGGGAATGGCTTATAGATTCCATTTGGAAAACATCATAGAAGACTGTCGGAGATGGGCTTAAAGATGCCATCTAGAGAAAATTACGAAGAGTCGTCGGAGATGGGCTTAAATATTTCATCTAGAGAACATGCTGATTTCATGAGAGATTCCTTTGTGGGGATTCACGTTCCTATCGTTTGAGGAGGATTCCGCTGAGGAATGTTGGTCTCTGTCTTGGGAAATAGAGTCTAGGAGCTTCAATTTTCCATTACTCTAATGGGGAGTTATCTCTCGACTAGGGAGGTGAAAGTTAACTGCTATCTGGTCGAGATCCATGCTTCACAGGGACTTGCTGAGGATAATAAGACTGACTGCTATCTGGTTGTATTCCAGGCTTCACATAGACCTATTGGGGAATATGAAATTAACTGCTACTTGGTTGGTTCCAGGCTTCGCAGTAATTGTAGACATTGAACTGTTATCTGGTCGTATCTAGGCTTCATTGATTTAAAGAAATTTGATTGTCATCTTGTCGGGTCCAGGCTTTAACTTGAATATGAGGTATACCATTATCTGGTCGGGTCCAGGCTTCGGTGTCATAGGTTATACTATCATCTGGTCGGGTCCAAGCTTCATAGTAATTAATAAAATGATATTTGGTCGGACTCCAGGATTTATAATATCTTTAACTGGATAAGAATCAGAAAATCTTAGTGTCGATTTAATTGAACCAGAGAAAAGTCTTGAATTATCTTTAATTGGATAAATAATCAGAAAAAATATTAGGGTCGATTTAACTGAACCAGAGAAAGTATTCATCGGAAATGAATCTGAATAAATCATTGGTCGTTTTAAACTGAACCAGTAGAGGCCTTGGATAAACTTTAAATAGATAAGAATTAGAAAAATATTAGGGTCGATTTGACTGAACCAAAGAAAGTATCTACTGGAAAAGAATCAAAATAAATCATTGATCGACTTAAACTGAACCAGCAAAGGTCTTGAGTTATCTTTAACTGGATAAGAATCAGAAAAATCTTAAGGTCGATTTGATTGAACCAGAGAAAGTATCTACCGGAAAAGAATCAGAATAAACCATTGGTCGACTTAAACTGAACCAACAGAGGTCTTAAGTTATATTTAACTGGATAAGAATCAGAAAAATCTTAGGGTCGATTTGACTGAACTAGAGAAAGTATCTACTAGAAAAGAATCAGAATAAATCATTGGTCGACTTAAACTGAACCAGCAGAGGTTTTGAGTTATATTTAACTGGAATAGAATCATAGAAATCTTAGGGTCGATTTGACTGAACAAGAGAAAGTATCTATCAGAAAAGAATCAGAATAAATCATTGGTCGACTTAAAGTGAACCAGCAGAGGTCTTGAGTTATCTTTAACTGGAATAGAATCAGAGAAATCTTAGAGTCGATTTGACTGAACTAGAGAAAGTATCTACCAGAAAAGAAAAAGGATAAATCATTGGTCAATTTAAACTGAACCAGACGAAGTCTTTTAAGAATGATATTTTTGAGGAAAATGCTAAAATATCCCTTCATCAGATGTAGCCTTTGAGAAGACTTTCAGGCCATATAAGTAGTTAATGGTGTTTGTTGATTGATCTTACCTGAAAAGTTAAAGAGTTAGTCGTATGCAATGTCATGATGAATGAAATGAATTGTGTAATGATGTTCTCAAAATAAATGAGATTGTGCTGTATGCAATATATATATACGCATGCCATAATGTATGAACATGGAATGCTGTTGCGACATTTCCTAGTCTGGGAAAATAAATCCCTGACTGCTTGCTGGAGAGTACTTGGAAGCTGAATCCCTGACAGTTGTTTGGTAAATTAGGAAAGTGATTCTTTCATTTCCGCTGGGGATGATGAATGGAAATGATTTGTTGAGGATTTCCTCTTTCCGTTTGAGGGTACTCTGTCGGGGATCTTTGACTTCTCCTTGAGAATGCTCCGCTGGGAAGAAGATGCTCTGTTGGAAGATTTTACCAATGTAGACAAATAAACTGTGTTGAGGGATGAACTTTCCTAGCTTGAGAAATAAACTCTACAGGGGATAAGGCTTTATAAACTGTTTGAGATTATAAAACTTAGCTTGGGAACATGGATTTCAGCTCTCTGAGGCAACTTTGCTGGAGGAGGTAATTCCTACTTGGGGAAGAAGAGGTAAAAACTTTGGTTGTTTTCACTCTGTAGGGACATAGACATCACTAGGACGTATGATGAGGATGTAGTAGTGACTTTGCAGTAGGACGTCTCTGCCTTTGTACCTGCTGGAGAAAATAACTGCGGGGACTACAAATGGATTTTAAGACTTTTTCCCGTTTCTTAAAGTCATTAGAAATTGTCTTTCTGTTTTTTATGCAAGTATTTGTAAACAATAATCATATTCAAATTCATATGCCAAAAATAATCACTAGATGTTTTTTGCAAAAAAAAATAGAAACAATGAAAATGAAAAGTTTTGTACTTTCAAAGAAATGATTTGTATTGATTTTGAAGTTTGCCTATAATAGGCGTTTTTTGTACAAAGAGACTAGCATACAAAATAGTATACAAAGAGAAAATACCTATGTGCAATAATTCCATTGAGTTTCAACTCTGCTATTGCCCTTATGTCCTCGAGCGTCTCATTACTTTGTTGTTTATCTGAATATGACTGGATTGATTGGTACCATTTGAGCTTGATAATTGATAACGAAGGTTTGCTGTAAGGCGATCCAATGGGGCATAGTTATATGCTTTAAATCCCTAACTTTTTCCTGGACTATCCTTTCGGGTTTTCAGTCCACCGGGATACCCTTTTTTGCCCAAGCCTCCTTTTCAGGTTTTTGACTTTCCGGGTGTAAAAATTCTATTGTATTTATCCCTAATTTTTTCCCGAACCCTTTTGGTTCTCTGGGATGCCCCTATTTTTACCTAGGCCAGTCAACCTAGCGGGTCTTTATTCATATGTAGTATCTTTTAACTATGTTCGCGTTTACAGGGTGAGGAAGGTTGTCACTATCTATGGTGGTTAAGATCATTGCTCCACTAGAAAGTTTGTTTTTGATCACAAATGTCCCTTCGTATGTGGGAGTCAATTTGCCCCTAGGATCACCTTGCGGTAGAATGATGCGCTTGATTACTGGATCGCCAACCTGATGTACCTGATGTATGACCTTCTTGTTAAAAGTCTTGATCATACGCTTTTGGTACATCTAACCATGAAAAACAACCTCTAACCTTTTCTCGTAAATCAACTTCAGTTGGTCAACTCGAGTATGAATCCAATCATCTTCGTTCAAACCTGCATCCTTCATGATTCTCAAAGAAGGGATTTGGACCTCAATAGGTAGGACAACCTCCATACCATACACCAGAGAGAAAGGTGTTTCTCCTGTTGACGTACGTGATAAGGTGCGGTAACAATGAAGAGCAAATGGTAATATCTCATTCCAGTCTTTATATGTCACTGTCATCTTTTGGATGATCTTCTTGATATTCTTATTAGCATCCTCCACAGTGTCATTCATCTTCGGCCGATAAGGAGAAGAGTTATGATGTTGGATCTTGAATTGCTTACAGAGCGCGATTATCATAGTGTTGTTGAGATTAGTACCATTATCTGTAATGATTATTTCGGGGATACCATACCGATAGATAAGGTTATGCTTGATGAATCGCGCCATAACATTCTTGGTAACACAAGCAAATAAGGCAGCCTCAACCCACTTCGTGAAGTAATCAATGAAGACTAGGATGAAGTGATACCCATTTGAAGCGGTAGGTCTGATTTCTATGATCATGTCAATGCCCCACATTGCAAAGGGCCAGGGAGCAGTCAAGACATTCAAGGGAACCAGAGGCACTTGTACTTTGGCAGTGTAAATCTGACATTTGTAACAAGTTCGAGAATGCTGATAACAGTCTGCTTCTATAGTGGACCAATAATATCCTTCCCTCAAAATCTTCTTTGCCATCATGTGTCCACTAGAATGGGTACCGAATGTGCCTTCATACACATCTGCCATAATCCTCTCTGCTTCGCTTTTGTCTGCACAACGAAGTAAAGTAGATTCGTGGTTGCGCTTGTAGAGGGTTCCATTACTGAAGAAGAACTTTGCAGAGAACCTTCTCAGAAACTTCTTATCATTGACAGGTGCCCCCTCAGGGTACTCTTGAGCTTCGAGATACATTTTAACTTCATGGAACCAAGGTTTTCCCATTACTCCTTCAGTATCAATCCCATAGCAGTAAGCTAGTTCTTCGAATATCTCAATAGTTATCTGAGGAGCTTCATTGTCCCATCTGACCTTGAACATGGATGACATAGTGGCTAGCGCATCTGCTAATTAATTTTTCTCTCATGGAAAATGCTCAAAGCTAACTTCTTCAAAGTGTGGAATCAACGTCAACACATGCTCTCAGTAAGGAATGAGATTAGGATGCTTCGTGTCCCACTTTTCTTTGATTTGACTTATTACCAAGGTCGAATCTCCAAAAACACTCAAGAACTGGATTCTTAGGTCAATAGCAGCTTTGAGACCCATGATGCGTGCTTCATACTCAGCCATATTGTTGGTCTAGTTGAAACATAGATTGGAAGTGAAAGGAGTATGACAGTCTTGAGGAGATATAATTACAACACCGATACCATTACCATGTGCATTGGAAGCTTCGTCAAAAACCATAGTCCATCGGGATCCTTTTTCAGGTCCTTCATCCGGTCCATGTTCTTCACAATCAGTCACTAATGTAATATTCTCACCTGGCAATTCAAAGTTCATAGATTGGTAGTCGTCCACGGCCTGATGAGCCAATTGATCGGCTAATACACTTCCCTTGATTGCTTTTTGGGTTGTGTATTGAATATCATATGCGGTCATGACCATTTTCCATCTTGTTATTCTTCCGGAGAGGGCGGACTTCTCAAAGATGTACTTGATAGGATCCATCTTAAATATTAATAAATTAGTGTGGGTCAACATATACTGTCTCAGTCGGCGAGCAGCCCGTGTTAAAGCAGATCAAGTTTTCTCGAGCAGTGAGTATCTTAGTTCACAGTCGGTAAACTTTTTTCTAAGGTAGTATATTGCATGCTTTTTTTGACCAGACTCATCATGCTTCCCCAGCACACACCCTATTGACTTATCTAACACTTTTAAGTACATTATTAAAGGTCTTCCTTCAATCGGAGGAATCAGAATTGGAAGCTCTTGAAGGTATTCTCTGATTCTGTCAACGACAGTCTAGCATTCTTCATTCCAATTTACCACATGATCTTTCTTCAGGAGTTTGGAGATTGGCTCACAAGTAGCAGTTGGATGGGTGATGAATCTGGCAATGTAATTTAAACGTCCCAAGAAACCCCTAACTTCCTTCTCAGTGCGAGGATCCAGCGTCTCTTGTATAGCTTTAACCTTTACAGGGTCTATATGAATACCCTTGCCACTGACAATGAAACCTAGGAGTTTACCAGACCTTACCCCAAAGATGCACTTGGTCGGATTTAATCTCAACGTGTACGTCTTCAACTTATCAAATAACTTTTGCAACTGATCAAGGTGTTCTTCTTCAGTTTGATACTTGGCTATTATGTCATCAACATTGACTTCTATCTCATGGTGAATCATGTCATGGAACAAAGCTACCATGGCTCGTTGATAGGTTGCCCCATTATTCTTCAATCCAAATGGCATCACTTTGTAATAGAAAGTGCCCCATTGTGTGACGAAGATTGTCTTCTCTATGTCTTCGGGTGACATCTTGATCTGATTATAACCAGAGAAACCGTCCATGAAGGAATACGAAATTCAATACACAACCCAGAAAGCAATTAAAGGAAGTGTACTAGCTGATCATTTAGCTCATCAGGCTGTGGACGATTACCAATCCATGAATTTTGAGTTACCGAACGAGAACATCATGTTAGTAAATGATTAGGAAGAACCTGTATCAGATGAAGGACCAGAAGAGTGATCCCGATGGAATATGGTTTTAGATGGAGCTTCCAACGGTCTTGGAAATGGCATCGGCACTTTGATCGTATCTACTGAAGGCTGTCATACTCCTTTCACTACCAGGCTATATTTCAATTGCACCAAAAATATGACTGAGTATGAAGCATGTATTATGGGTCTCAAAGATGCCATCAACTTGAGGATCAAGTTCTTGAGTGTATTTGGAGACTCGGCCTTAGTAATCAGTCAAATTAAAGGAGAATGGGACAAGAATCATCCTAATCTCATCCCTTACAAAGAAGTTACCTTCGAGCAATTTCCACGAGAGGAAAATCAACTAGCAGACGCGCTTGCTACTATGTCATCCATGTTCAAGGCCAGGTGGGAGAATGAGGCTCCTCAGATCACTATTGAGAGAATGGATGAACCAGCATACTGTCACAAGATTGGTACTGAAGAAGTAGTGGACAAACCTTGGTTCCATGTAGTCAAGAGATATCTCGAAGCCAAAGAGTATCCTGAAGGAGCTTCAGTAAACGATAAGAAGTTCCTAAGAAGGTTCTCTACCAAGTTCGTCCTCAGTAACGGGATCCTCTATAAGCGCGACCACGATTCTAATTTGCTTTGGTGTGTAGACAAGAGTGAAGCAGAGAATATTATGGATGATTTACACCAAGGTACCTTTGGCACTCATTCTAGTGGACACACGATGGCTAAAAAGATCCTACAGGCATGTGATACAGTGGTAGAATCGACTGTTTAATACTGGTTTGTGTTTTTTATTCGTAAATGTCGCGGTAAGCAAGAGTTATCACCGACTTTTCTTTTATCCAACAAAGGAAAGGGTGAAAAGAATAGAAAAATACCTTTTTTCGAGATTTTCTGAGTAAGGGGGGTAGATTATAGAAAGGGAAGGTGTTAGCACCTTTTCCATCTGTGGTTTTCCACGGGCTTTTAGGTACTTGCTCATTTTGAAAATTGTTTGTGTGTTTGTGTGTTTTGAAAGTTTTTGTTTGCTTTATGGTAACTCTTGTATCAGTCCTCAAGAATGTGATAAAGCGTTTTTGAAAAGAAGTTTGAAAAGTTTGTGAATGTGAAAAATTCAGGTTTGAGCAAGTACTTAAGAATTGTCTACCTACTCGAAAAAGGATGTTCTTTTCCTCCTTTCCTTTAGATAGTGATATCCTACTATTAGTGAGTAGCTATCCCTATCGTCAGATGTTGAGGGACTATCGAAAGGGACGTTATGGACATCGAAGGAAACATGTAAGGATATATTAGCATTTGAAGGGACGGTCATCATATAAGCAACATCGAGGGACAAGATCATTTCTTGTAGGCAACCCGAGGTACGTTAAGGGACCATGATCTTTATGATGACTTTAGTACCGAGGGTCTTTGCTAAGATATCCCTATGTTCGAGGGACATGACCATTATTTTCTGAGGCAACCAAGTGAGGAATACCCTAAGGGTGCAAGTGTGAGAAGTGTGTTTTTTCAGTTATATTATCTTGAGGTTAGTGATCTAACGGTTAATTAACTTTATCTTATCATGCATGCCTAAGTTACTAGCAATTATATATACAGAAAAATAAAATGCGGAAGGTATAAATCTAGACTATTATATGGCTTCGGGGAGGGGGATTTACATTCCAAAGAAATTGGAGAGAAGAAAATAAAGCAATAAGAAGAGTCTACTTATCATCTATTACATCCCATACAATAATTACAATAATATAAACAATGCAAAAGGAAATAAATACACGAAAAGAAATATTACGTCTAAAAACTTAGTAATTAAAATAAATAACAAGAAAATCTTTTTGTTTGTTGTTTTTTATTTATTTAAGAAAATAATTAAATTAATATGTCCTAAAATTACTTAGAAATAAAAAATTTGATTAAGAAAAATATATACTAAATGGAAGAATTAATCTAGATTATAAAAGAGAAAAAAAAAACTAATCCTAATATGTTTTTGTATTTTTATTATGAAAATAAAATGATTAAAACATAAGTTAAATCCTAAAATCTAACTCATTTTTAAGTTAAAGAAAAAATTAAAGTTGAATTAATAATTAATTTCAAAAATTATTTTAATTAAAAAAGAAGCTAATCTATTATTTTTGTGATTTTTTTTATGATTTATTAAAAAAAGACTTTTGAAAATGATAAACAAAGTAAAATAAAATAAAAATAAAATAGACAACATGAGCCTGATCATCAAAACAAAAATGGGGGGGTGTTGTTGTAAAAAAAAAACGCTTGGCCCAAATCAGAATTTTTTACTGGGATCCAGTGAGAGACGCTTGTGATAGCTCATGATGCACCTGCAGATCAGAGGCATTAGTTTGGATCAGATAGTGATCTGATGGCTTAGATTGGAGCTCCATGACACGTGCATTTGGACTTGTAACTCTGGATCTGTAGAAAATATGTGAGAAAAGTAAAACTGCTGGACCTAGGATTCGAACCCAGGTCCTCTCCCTTATACACACGCCTCATCACCATCTGAGCTGCCTTGCCATTCGTTACATAAAATGAAACAAGAATAATATATACAAAATAATATCAATATCTGAAAAATAAAAAAACGCACACTCTTATTTGAACTGTCCAATCAGGGGCTGCCACACTTTATCTTCTCCAATCTCCATCGTCTTAGATCAAACATCTATAGTGTCAGTTTTTCACTTGTCACTATAGCACCCGTAACCTATAAAACTCACAATACGCAACACTAATGAATTTTGAGACCATGGGTTGATTGCTCTCAACCTTCTGAGCAAGAAGGTGTCCTTAGTTTGGGCTAATTTTGACCATTATGAAATATCCCAATTTAGTGGTTTAAACTCTAGAAATGGTAAATCGCGATACCTGCATCAAAACTTCAATCCAACTATGCAAAAAGCGTGCAAATACTCTAATAATCAGTAATGTATGATCAAAATGCATTTATGTTACATGAATCAAGCAAAATGAAATTGGAAGAAATTACAAACCGTGTGAATTGGTTGATGCGTTTGGTAATGTTTCAAAGCTTAGTAATGGTTGCAAATGCTTCAGGGGACCTCCAAGAGTGTGTTTGGATCCTTGTTTGGGACTAAAACAGGCTGGAGGCTGAGATTCAAATTTGACAAATTTGGTGTTTTTTTTTGTTGCAAAACTTTCAGGGGTTCCCCAGGCTCTGTGTGCTTCTTTGGAGCTGGCCAATGGCTTATTTATATAGAGAATGGTGAGGAGACACGAATAAACAAGCTTATAACAGCCATAATAAATTTCTTTAATGCCATGAATATCCATTTGTAACCTTGGCCAAAGTTATGGGATTTTGTCCATTTTTGAATTTTGCATGAATATGGACATGCCGGCCTTGCTGTACACGAAAGTTGGGGCCCCTCCATGCATTAAAACAAGCCTTAACCATATAGTTTGTAATAATCTTTATTTATTTGATTTTTAATTAAATAAAATTAATATAAAATGCAAATAAAATAAAGACTATGCAAAAATGGTTTTAGGAGTCCTCTATACTCTTAGGAAGATGTTTGAAGTTCAAGAATTTGAGCCATTGCCTTAAAAACTCAAATTTTCTCAATGCATATTTCTTGAAATTTCCCAAATTTTCCCAACATGGGAAAGCCATAACTTGCTCAATTTTTATATCATATGATGATATTTGACTTTTTGGAAAGCCCAAGATGTCTACTTCAATCCCTCTTTTGACCAATTTTGCATTTGAAGATGTTATCTTGATTTTAAAGGTCTTGGCAAAAGTGTCTTTTATTGACTTTATAAAAATGAGTTGTAATGTATGAACTTGTATCTTTCAAATGGTGCATTTCTTGGACTTGAGGTCTGAAGAGAAGTTGTTGGGAATATGATTCTCTTCAAAATGACCTTTGATTGGGAAATTTCTGATAAAGTATGAGAATGTTATGCTTGGTCAAAGTTTGGTTGACTTTTCCTATAGAAACCCTAATTTGCCATTTTTGACTTTTTATGGGTTAGGAGCATTTCTTGAGGAATCATGATCAACCCTTGATCAAATGATGTATATCACTTCAAAATATTGATGTTGACCAAAAATCTTGAAGTTTGACTGTACATGAGCAATTGATTGAGAAAACTTGTTGTTCAAGGCATGAAATTTGGCATGGATGATCTTGAGGACATATTAGGACAATAGAGAACATATGGGATCCTTGGATCTCAACCATATTGATGAAAATTGAAACCCTAGTTGGGGGTTCATTGCCTTATGAGGAGAATTGTCTGGTCAATTCTTGGTCAACCTTGAGCAATTGAGGGCTTCTAGGAATATATCTTGTGTGAAAATGGGAGGGTAAATTTTGGGGTACAATATCTACCCCTGTTCAATCTTGTTGAACCTGAAGATTTAGATTGGCCTGTTTGCCTTTCGTGATCTGAAGGTGGAAGATGATTGAACACTAGAGTGCCCAGAAATTTGCACTCGTCCAAAGTGAGACTGTTGGTGAATAATATCAGGAATGGGCTTAAAGATGCCTTTTGGAATAGATAACAGAAAACTATCGGAGATGAGCTTGAAGATTCCATTCGAGGAGTATGACGGAGAGTCGTCGAAGATGGGCTTAAAGATGCCATCCAAAATAAATGTTGACTTTATAAGAAGTCTCTTTGTGTGGATTCCTGTTCCTGCTGTCTGAGGAGGAGTCCACTGGGGGATCTTTTGTTTTAGGGGAATAGAGTCTAGGAGCTTCGGTTGTACATTACTCTACTGGGGAGTTATCCCTTGACTGAAGAGACGGAAGTGAACTACTATCTGGTCAGGATCCAGACTTCGCAATGACTTGATGAGGATGATAAGGCTGAATGCTATCTGGTCATATTCCAGGATTCACAGCGACTTACTGGGGAAATGAGATTAAACTGTTGTTTGGTCATGCTCTAGGCTTTGCAATTTCTCAAACTGGAATAGAAATCAGAAAAATCTTAATGTCGATTTAACTAGACCAGAGAAAGGATCTACCGTAAAAGAATCAATCACAAATAAATGGTTGATTCAAACTGAACCAGCAGAGGTCTTGATTTAACTTTGAATGGATTAGAATTAGAAAAATCTTAGTGTCGATTTAACTGAACCAGAAAAAGGTCTTGGTTAATCTTCAACTGGAATAGGAATCAGAGAGATCTTGGTATCGATCTAACTGGACCATAGAAGGTATGGGATTAACTTTGACTTGAATGGAAATCACGAAAGTCTTAGTGTCGATTTAACTAAACCAGACAAAAGTCTTGGAATATCTTCAACTAGAATAGGAATCAGAGAGATGTTAGTGTCGATCTAACTGAACCAGCGAAGATCTTGGATTAAGTTTTATTGGATAAGAATCATAAAAATTTAGTGTCGATTTAACTGAACCTGAAAAAAGTCTTGGATCATCTTTAACTAGAATGAGAATCATTCAGATCGACACTAAGATCTAACTGAACCAGAGGAAAATCTTGAATTAACTTTGACTGGAATGGAAATCAGAAAAATCAGTATCGATTCATCTGAACTAGACAAAAGTCTTGGGTCATCTTCAATTGGAATAGGAATCAGAGAGATCTTAGTGGCGATCTGACTGAACCATAGAAGGTCTTACGAGAACATCGTTCTGAGGAAGATGCTGAAATAGCCTTTCATTAGACGTAACTTTGGAGAAGACTACCAGGTCTTGTAGGTAGCTAACGTTGTTTATTGATTTGATCTTTTCCCTGAAAAAGGCAAAGAATTAGTCGTATGTAATGTCATGATGTATGAAATTCATTGTGATGATGTTATCAAAATAAATGAGATTATGCTATATGTGATGTGTATGCGCATGCCATGATGTATGAATATGGGATGCTATTGCGATATTTCTTAGTCGGGGAAAGTAAATCCCGGAATACTGCTGAAGAGTTTTGGGAAGCTGAGTCCTTCATTTCCGCTGAGGATGATGAATGGAGATAATTTTTCGGTGATTCCCTCTTTCTGTTTGATAATACTCTGTCGGGGATTGACTCTACTTGAGAATAATCCTATGGAGAGAGAAAGCTTTTTTGGAATATTACACCGATGTAGAGACATAAAATCTGTTGGGGAATGAGCTTCCGCAGTTAGAGGAATAAACTGTACCCTGGAGGAGGTTTTATAAACTATTTGAAATTATAAAACTCGGTTGGGGAAGACAGATTTCAGCTCGCTGAAGGCACTTTGCTGGAGGAGGTAATTCCTGCTTGGGGAAGGAGAGATCAAAATTTTGGTTGTTTCCACCCTGTGGGGAACATAGACATCACTGAGCCGTATGCTAAGGATGTAGCGGTGACTTCAACCTAAGGCGTCTCTTCCCCTGTACCTGCTGGAAAGAGTAACTGTCGGGACTACAAATTGTTATTTTAGACTTTGCCCCGTTTCTTAAAGTCATTAGTAACTGTCTTTCTGTTTTTTATGCAAGTATTTGTAAATAGTAATCATATTCAAATACATATTTAAAAAATAATCAATGGACGTTTTTGCAAAACAAAACAGAAATATAGAAAACAAATAGTTTTGTACTTTCAAAGAAACGATTTGTATTGATTTTTGAAGTTCCCCTATAACAGGAATTTTTGTACAAAGAGACTGGCGTTCTAGTAGGAGAACGATGTCGTAAAAAGATGAAAACTACACAAAATAGTATACAAAGAGAAAACAATTATGTGTAATAATCCCATTGAGCTTCAATTATGCTATTTCCCCTATGTCCTTCGAGCGTCTCATCACTTTGCTACTTGTCCGAAGCTGATTGGATTGATCGGTATTGTTCGAGCTTGATAGTTGATACTGAGGTCTGATCGCAAGGTGATCCAATGGGACATAGTAATACGCTTTAAATACCTATCTTTTTCCTGGACCGCCCTTTCGGGTTTTCAGTCCATTGGGATACCCCATTTTTCCCAAGCCGCCTTTTCAGGTTTTCGACCTGCCGGGTGTACAGATTTTTTCGTATTTATCCCTAATTTTTTCAAGAACCCTTTTGGTTCGTCGGGATGCCCTTATTTTTCCTAGGCCAGTCAACCTAGAGGGTATTTATTTATGCGTAGTATCTTTTCACTATGTCCGCATTGACAGGATGAGGAAGGTCGTCACCATCCATGGTGGTTAGAATCATGGCTCCACCAGAGAATATGCTTTTGATCACAAATGGCCCTTCGTATGTGGGAGTCCATTTTCCCCTGGGATCACTTGGTGGCAGTATGATGTGCTTGATTACCAGATCACCCACTTGATATACTGGACGTCTGACCTTTTTGTCGAAAGCCTTGATCATCCGTTTTTGATACATTTGACCATGACAGACAGCAGTAAGCCTTTTCTCATAAGTTAGATTCAGTTGATTAAGTCGAGTCTGGATCCAATCGTCTTTGTTCAAGCCTGCATCCTTCATGATACTCAAAGAAGGGATCTGGACCTTAATAGGCAGGACAACTTCCATACCATATACCAGAGAATAAGGTGTTTCCCCTGTTGACGTTCGTGTTGAGGTGCGGTAACCATGAAGAGCAAATGGTAACATCGCATGCCAGTCTTTGTACGTCACCGTCATCTTCTGTATGATTTTCTTAATATTCTTGTTAGCAGCCTCCACAACGCCATTCATCTTTGGCTGGTAATGGGAAGAATTATGATTCTGGATCTTGAATTTCTTACAGAGTTCGGTGATCATTATATTGTTGAGATTTGTATCATTGTCCGTGATGATCCTCTCTACCACACCATACCGACAAATCAGGTTATGCTTGATGAACTGCGCCACAACATTCTTGGTAACAGTAGCAAAAGAGGCAGCCTCAACCCATTTCATGAAGTAATCAATAGCCACTAAGATGAAGCGAAGCCCATTGGAAGCGGTCGGTATAATCTCTTTGATCATGTCAATTCCCCATATTTCAAAGGGCTAGGGAGCCGTCAAGACGTTCAAGGCAATCAGAGGTACCTGTACTTTATCAACATAGATCTAGCATTTGTCATAAGTTCCGGAATGCTGATAACAGTCTTCTTCCATAGTGGACCAAAAGTATCCTGCCCGTAGGATCTTTTTAGCCATGGTGTGTCCACTAGAGTGGATGCCAAAGGTACCTTCGTCTAAATCTGTCATAATCCTCTCTGCTTCACTCTTGTCTACGCACGAAGTAAAGTAGAGTCATGGTTGCGCTTTTAGAGGATTCCATTACTGTGGAAGAACTTTGCGAAGAACCTTCTCAGAAACTTCTTATCATTGACATACTCCCCTTCAGGATATTCTTGAGCCTCGAGATTTTTCTTCACTTCATGAAACCAAGGTTTGTCTGCTACTTCTTCATTATCGATCTCATAGCAGTATGCTGTTTCATACAACCTCTCAATAGTGATACAAGGAGCCTCGTTGTCCCACTTGACCTTGAACATAGATGACATTGTAGCTAGCGCGTCCGCTAACTGGTTCTCCACTTGTGGAAAGTGTTCAAAGGTGACCTCTTCAAAGTGTGGGAGAAATGTGAGCACATGTTCCTTGTAAGGGATGAGATTCGGGTGATTCGTGTCCCACTCGCCTTTGATTTGACTTATTACCAAGGCTGAATCACTGAAAACGCTCAAGAACTAAATCCTCAGGTCAACAACAGCTTTGAGACGCATGATGCATGCTTCATACTCCTCCATATTGTTGGTACAGTTGAAACATAGTCTGGTGGTGAAAGGAGTATGACAACCCTTAGGAGTTTTGATTACTGCACCGATGACATTCCCGAGTGCGTTAGAAGCTCCGTCAAAAACCATAGTCCATCGGGATCCTTCTTCAGGTCCTTCATCTGGTCCAGGTTCTTCATAGTCAGTCACTAGCATAATATTCTTGTCCGGGAACTCAAAATTCATGGACTGGTAGTCATCCACAGCCTGATGAGCTAAATGATCAACTAGTACACTCCCCTTGATTGCTTTCTGGGTTGTGTATTGGATATCGTATTCAGTCAAGATCATTTTCCATCTTTCTATTCTTTCGAAGAGAGCGGGCTTCTCGAAGATGTACTTGATCGGATCCATCTTAGATATCAACAAAGTAGTGTGGGTCAATATATACTGTCTCAGTCGGCGAGCAGCCCATGCCAAAGCACAACAAGTTTTCTCGAGCAGCGAGTATCTTGTTTCACAGTCGGTAAACTTTTTGCTAAGGTAGTATATTCCGTGCCTTTTTCGACCGGACTCGTCATGCTGCCCCAACACACACCCCATTGAATTATCTAACACTGTTAAGTACATTATCAAAGGCCTTCCTTCAATCGGAGGCATCAGAATTGGAGGCTCTTAAAGGTATTCCTCGATTCTCTCGAAGGTGGTCTGGAATTCGTCATTCCATTTTACCACTTGATCTTTCTTCAGGAGTTTGAAGATTGACTCATAAGTAGCAGTTAAATGGGAAATGAACCTGGCAATGTAATTTAGGCGTCCTAAGAAGCCTCTAACCTCCTTCTCAGTGCAAGGATCCGGGATCTCTTGTGTAGCCTTCACTTATGCAGGGTCTACTTGAACACCATTGTCACTGACAATGAAACCTAGGAGTTTACCAGACCTTACCCCGAAGGTGCACTTGTTCGGATTTAACCACAGCTTGTACGTCTTCAACCTGTCAAATAACTTTTGTAGATGATCAAGGTGCTTTTCCTCAGTTTGAGACTTGGCTATCATGTCATCAAATAGACCTCTATCTCATGGTGAATCATGCCATGAAACAAAGCTATCATGGCTCTCTGATAGGTTTCCCCGGTGTTCTTCAACCCAAACGACATCACTTTGTAGCTGAAAGTGCCCCAATGTGTGATGAAGGTTGTCTTCTCCATGTCTTTGGGTGCCATCTTGATCTGATTGTAACCAGAGAAACCATCCATGAAGGAAAAGATCTTGTGCTGCACGGTATTGTCAACCAGAACATCAATGTGGGGGAGCGGAAAGTCATCTTTGGGGCTTGTCGTGTTTAAATATATGAAGTCCACACACATTTGTACCTTGCCATCCTTTTTAGGCACCGGGGCCACGTTAGCAACCCATTAGGGATAAGAAGTGACAGCTAGGAACCCAATGTTGAACTGTTTCATAACCTCTGCTTTGATATTCTCTGATATTTCAGGGCGCATGTAACGGACCTTCTGCTTTACCGAAGGGCAATCTTCTTTAGTTGGCAGACGATGAACCATAATATATGTGTCTAGCTCTGGCATGTCTTCATATGACCAGTCAAAGATCTCAACATAATCATGCAACATCTGTATCAGCCGCTGTTTGACACTAAGCTCTAGATTTGCACATATCTTGACCTCTTTTTTGTTCTCTTTTGTTCCCAAATTCACTGTCTCAACTGGCTCTTCATGAGGCTGTATAGCCCTCTCTTCCTACTTTAACAGTCTGGCAAGTTCTCCAGGTACCTCACAATCTTCTTCACCTTCGTCCTCAGCTTGGTTGATCGAATTTTAAAAGTCATAACTGGCAATAGCATAACTGTTATCAATGGGATCCAGAGTGAATATGGATCTGCAGTTTGATATGTGGGTGTGTGTAAGAGCATAGCTGTATAGACAAAGTAAAAACAGAAAAGAAAAACAGAGAGCGCAAAATTTGTATGCATAAATAGCCAATGCTTTATTAATGCCAAATGAAATTAAACATGATAACCCTTACAAATGAAACCATTGTGCCCCGGGTAAGACACATGGACATAGAGTTTATATTGTTTATTAGATATCCAAAAAACAAGAAATACAATTACTTCGAAATAAAAGTAATTGGTACGAAGTCTTTTGTCGTCCAGTTACTGGGTCCACCGTTGGTAGTAGGGAAGATCCAACTATCCATGTCACCGTCACCATCACTATCTTCTAAAGTGTTGACCCCATGATTGCTGATGCGTAGGGGAGGTCTTCCAGCATGAGCACGACAAACATCCCTTTGATCCCCTGAAGAGAAACCCAAACCAAACTTATTAGACTTGTACAGAATATCAGGGAGTTGGCCCCAGATGGTAGACCCACCTTCTTCAATAACTGATTTTGCATCCTTGAGAGAAGCCATCTTTACGGTAGGCCTGGTGATCTTTGGCAGATTAGTGACAATTTCAGTTGCAGCCATAGTCTGAGGTATCTCTTCGAAGTTTTGACACGGAGTCTCGATGAACTCGCCATCCATTTACATGTACCTAAAGGAGTTCAAGTGACTGACCATGTATTCTTCTTCACCGTGTACCATAACAATCTTTCCTCTTATCAGGTATTTCATCATCTGATGCATTGTAGACGTGACAGCTCCCTCCCCAAGGATCCAAGGGAGACCCAACAAACAATAATAAGATGGTCTGATATCCATCACGTAGAAGGTGGAGTCAGAGGTCTGAGAACCAACTTTGATGGGGATGTCCACCTACCCGTGCACCATTCTCCTCGAACCATCGAAAGCTCTCACTACTATGTTGCTGGCCTTCAAGGTCAAACCTTCATAGTCTACTCTATCTAGAGCCTTCCTGGGTATCACATTCAATGACGAACCAATATCTACTAGAACATGGGCCAAAGTAGTTCCCCTTCACACGACGGAAACATGCAGCGCATCACTGTGTTTCCTCCCTCTGGGTGTTAGATCATCATCAGAAAAACCCAAACTATTATCAGCCATGAAGCTGGCCACACAATCTTCAAAATGATCAGCAGAGGTTTCTTGTGGCACGTGGGAAGTTTTAAGGAACTTCACCAAAGCCTTTGCATGAGCTTCGGAGCACAACAATAAGGCTAGCATATAAATCTTTGAAGGGGTCTGCCCTAGTTGTTCGACCACATTGTAGTTGCTTTTCTTGATAATCTTAAAAATTTCTTCCATTTCCTTCTTGGAAGCCTCTAGGATAGATTGACCTCACCTTCATCTGGACAGGCTCAATCAATATCTCTTTGCCCCGAGTCAACATGGGTAATTACAGGAACTGCAACAGTAGTATCAGCAAGAATAAAAGTAGGAATGATCACATGACCATTAACAGATTTTGGAGGAGAAATTTTAGGGGAGAACGCTCTTCCACTTCTTGTTATTTTGTTGGTTCCAACAATGTTGCCAATGTCGGGATCAACATTTTCAGAAACCTGGTCTTCAAAAGCCAACAGGTCTTGCTTGACACCGTGGTAGTAGACATCACCCCCATAGTTCCAGGGAACAGTTTTGTCTTCGGAGTACTGGATTAGCCCTGGCATGGTGATAATCAGAGGAGCCAACTTCGGAGCAGATGTAATCCTGACGGGTCTTTTGGTGGAGAACCTGGGAGGATCAGTGTAAATGGTTATTATTGAAATACCATTGCAAGAAATGGTTTGAACGGGAGTACTTTCGAACAAAATCTATCTATCATCCATCAGGTGCTGAACACCTGCCTTCAACAAATGACAACAAGCCGGTAGAGATAAACATAAGTGGCAACCTTCGCCACAGCCCGGAAATAAACCGGCTTTCAATAAATTCCACTTAATGGTTAGGAAAGGAGTAACAAGTTCCTCAACAGAAGTAACAAATACATCATTTTCAACAGCATTAACACCACGGTCGTGCTTGGGCATATGAGCAGTGATAACATTGGGAATCTCGGGGGCGTCAAATTCAATTTCCTTCGGCTCGAGAAGGCCTTACACCTTGTTTTTCAAATCCCAGCAGTCGTTGGTATAATGGCCTAGACTTTCTTAATGGTAAGCACAACGAGCATTAGGGTTGTAGCAAGGAGAGGCAGTGTTGGGATTCTTCGGAGCTTCCCGCAAAGTTACCATATTAGACTTCAGCAGATGAGAAAAAACATGGGATAAAGTCATATTTATCCAGGTAAACTATCTTACCGGACTTTCTAATCTTGGTTGATAATTCCTTTGTTGAGTAGGTGCAGGCTTACAGATCACGATAGCCCCTACCGCTGGACAGCGTTCAGTTCTGTCCTTATTCCTTTGATGGTACACAACACTAACCTCTTTCCTCCCAGCAAATGGCTTCCTTACTGCACTGGAGGATGCATCCTTTTGGATCTTACCACTCCTAATTCTAGCTTCCACCCTTTCTCCTGTCAAAATCAATTCGGTAAAGCCGGCTGAAGAGCTGCCAATCTAATGGTTGAAAAATGGTCTAGATAAGGTACCCAGAAACATATCCACTAACTCCCTATCGGACAGGGGGGGTTGGACTCTTCCTGCTAAGTCCCTCCATTTCTGAGAATAGTCTTTAAAGCCATCACTCGAACCTATAGACATATTTTTGAGTTGCGTATAGGTGGGAGGAAGGTATGTGTTATACTGATATTGCTTGTAAAAAGCAGTAGCCAGATCTTCCCAATTACGGATGTTGGCCCCTTTCAACTGGTAGAACCATTCTAGTTGAGTTATGGACAGACTATCCTGAAAGAAGTGGACCCATAAGTCCTTGTCAACAGTGTGAGCCTGTATCTTCCTCAAATAAGATCGAAGGTGCATTATGGGACATGAAACCCCATCATATTTGCCGAACACCGGCACCTTGAACATTTGCAGGATGACAACCCTTAAAACCAAACCCAGTTCTTCAAAATCCAGACCTGGTACCTTCCGGACCTCCATTGCATTCAAACGATCCTCCAGCTGTTTGTATCTTTCATCAGTAGGAGGATACTGCTCCTCATCATAGTCAGATTCATCGTTGGATTATTTTGGACTGGAGTCTTCCTCTTGTGTTTCCTCCTCTTGATTGTCACCTTCCTTTGATGAAGTTACCAGTTCAGAGGCTCGCCGTACTGGTCCTCTGATCCTTCTTCCCAAGTTCACCACACCAGTTGGTTTCCTTGGCTTCTTCTTTTCTTTAACAAGAAGGGCTTTCAGTTCTTCTTGTCCCTTGGTCAGAGCCATGATCATCTATTGAAACTGGGCATTCTGATCTTGTAGATCCTTCACTGTTTGTTCTAGATCCATTGCTTAAATAAACAGCGAATAGGATGAGAAACCTGCTTATGCAATGATATGTATGATATATGTATCCAATATTTTCAAGGATTTCTAAGACTCAAATTTTCTTAAACAGAAAGAGAACAAACATTAATTTTATTAAGATATTTTATTGATCACAATGATGCCTCTTGGGATCACAAGGGAACAAAGCAAAATAAGGCTCTCCGAGCAAAGGAAAACTCAAGCTTCCCATAGGTGCATCCTCTTTGGTGCAACATAGCCATTTATGCTCCTCTCCTCGTGAAGTAACTGGGTGATCTCTAAAACCTTCTTCTCGCTGGCGTAGAATTAGGTTTGAAAGGTATCCCGTTCTTCTTTGAGTTGGATCCAGGATTTCCGTAGCTCCTCTAAATCAGTTGGCATATCAGGATGAAGCACGGTGTAAGAAGTTTCTCCCTCGGCAATTGGCTCCATAATCACATGTAATATGGCGTGGTAAGGCATCATAAGACATTGAGCACGAGCTCGTACCCATTTGAGGTAAGGCTCAAGAGGGATGGAATTATTGTGCCCCAGTGTCTTGCTATCAACTCTGTTTATCATTCCCCAAGCTCGAATAAACCTCTTGCGATAACCCTAGACATCATTCTCATAGTCAAACATGATTCCTTGGACGAGTGTGTCGTGAGGACCATCCTTTATAGCGTAAGCTAACTGTCGCAACGCCAAACAAGGATTATAAGTGATTCCTTCCCTAATGCACAAGAGAGGGACATTTGGGAATTCCCCACAATGATCAATGATGGTGACACTCTCGAAGGACTGAGAACACCAATGAATATCCGAATATGTAAGGGACATCAACCTATGAGACCATCTCATACCCTGATCATTCTTCAAAATATATCGAGGCAGGTGCAAAATAAACCACCTAACCAATAGAGGAGTGCAAAATAGAAGGGTCCCTCTTCTCTTTAGAGTGCGAGTATGCAGAGAGTGTAGAATATCCCTAAGTAAGGTAGGTACCGGATTATGCGACAGAAAAATCTTAACTGCATTCACATCTAAGAGTTGGTCCGTGTTAGGGAATAGTACCATACTATAGATTACGAGGGCCAACACTTCTTCAAAAGCTTGTAAATCCAGACTATCCCAAAAATAGTGGGCTTTCTCAAATAGAAACTTTACTGGAAATCCTTGGACAGCTCTTCTGGTTTCCCAATTTGGCACTACATTAGACCATTGTATAGAAAAATCTTGAGCAATCTCTTCAGGGTTTGGGTCTCTTTCTGTATCGTTGAATGGTAGTTGATTAAGGATAGGTACCCCTAATAACTGAGAAAACTTCTCCATAGTAGGCATTAACTAGTAATCAGGAAAAGTGAAGCAGTGGTGCAACGGGTCAATGATTTGAAAGAGCACCTTTAACATTTCTTCATCAGGGTTTGAAGTAACCAAATTGAGATGTCGACCATGTTTTTTCAGTGAAGGGAGAACTTTTAGGAATCCTTGGTGCTAACTGCTTGAGCTGAAGAGGTACTTTAACAAGGTTGATTTGGATAGTGTTCCTTCGAGCGGATGTCATGTCCTACAAAACAAGACAAGGATAAGCCCTATAAAATCTTTGAAATGGTTAGTATGATATGCCATGTCATGATATCATGATTATGCTAAGAAATTACAGATATAACAAGCACAAGAAAATCACACAAGAGACCTTAGGTTTAAGGCTTGCATGGGTTTTAAGGTAGTACCCTCTTGAAGTTGGATTGGTTAAACCTGTCCTATAAATAGTAACCGGGTTCTAAGGGATCTCAATATCATTGATCTTTCCCACAAGTTTCGTTCAATAGGAAACTGACTTGCAACCAAACAAAACTCAGGAGTCAAACCTCAATGAGTGTAGCATCGAGTATCTTCCGACTTTGGGAATACACCAGAGACGGCTATCTCACTATGCCCTAATGGCCAAGTTGTTCATTTAAAGGTTCTAAGGATATTTGATGCTTTATGACACCACACGGAGGCCTCGTATTCTCCTTGATTAACTCAAGGGCTACCGGTACCAACCAAAGTGTTGCATCAACATAGCCATCGCTTCAACCGTGCCGGTATATCCCGCACAGTTTCCACGATCTATTGCTACTTACCTAAAAGGTTTCCCCAGATCCAGGTGTAGGATCTATAGTACCCAAACAAATATATTTAAAAGTTAAGCAAACAAACAAACAAAGAAGCAAAATGATCTAGACCCTAAGGTAAACCCCACTTTATAGTATATTCCCCAGCAGGGTCGTCAGTTCTGTGATACGGTGGCAGAACTAACTGTTTAATACTAGTTTGCATTTTTTGTTTGCAAATGTTGCGGTAAGCAAGAGTCGCCACCGAATTTTCTTTTATCCAACAAAGGAAAGGGTTAAAAGAATAGAAAAAGACCTATTTCGAGATTTTCTAAGTAAGGGGGGTATATTATGGAAAGGAAAGGTGTTGCACCCTTTCCATCTGTGGTTTTCCACAGGCTCTTAGGTACTTGCTCATTTTGAAAAGTGTTTGTATGTTTGTGTGTTTTGAAAGTTTTTGTTTGCTTTATGGTAACTCTTGTATCAGTCCTCAAGAGTGTGATAAAGCTTTTTTGAAAAGAAGTTTGAAAAGTGTGTAAATATGAAAAATTCAGGTTTGAGCAAGTACTTAAGAACTGTCTACCTACTCGAAAAAGGATGTTCTTTTCCTACTTTCCTTTAGATAGTGCTATCCTACTATTAGTGAGTAGGTATCCCTATCGGCAGATGTTGAGGGACTATCGAAAGGGACGTTATGGTGATCGAAGGCAACATGTAAGGATATCTTAGCATTCGAAGGGATGGACATCATATAAGCAACATCGAGGGACAAGATCATTTCTCGTAGGCAACTCGAGGGACTTTAAGGGACCATGATCTTTATGATGACTTTAGTACCAAGGGTCTTTTATAAGATATCCCTACGTTCGAGGGATATAACCTTTGTTTTCCGAGGCAACCAAGTGAGGAATATCCTAAGGGTGCAAGTGTGAGAAGTGTGTTTTTTCAGTTATATTATCTTGAGATTAGTGATCTAACGGTTAATTGACTTTATCTTGTCATGCACACCTAAGTTACTAGCAATTATATATATAGAAAAATAAAATGTGGAAGGTATAAATCTAGACTATTACATGGCTTCGGGGAGGGGGATTTACATTCCAAAGCAATTGGGGAAAAGAAAATAAAGCAATAAGAACAGTCTAATTATCATCTGTTACATCCCATACAACAATTATAATAATATAAACAATGTGAAAGGAAATAAACGCAAGAAAAGAAATATTACGTCTAAAAACTTAGTAAATAAAAATATATAACAAGAAAATCTTTTTGTTTGTTGTTTTTATGTATTTAAGAAAATAATTAAATTAATATGTCCTAAAATTACTTAGAAAGATAAAATTTGATTAAGAAAAATAAATACTAAATGGAAGAATTAATGTAGGTTATAAAAGAAAAAAAAAACTAATCCTAATATGTTTTTGTATTTTTGTTATGAAAATAAAATGATTAAATCATAAGTTAAATCCTAAAATCTAACTCATTTTTAAATTAAAGAAAAAATTAAAGTTGAATTATTAATAAATTTCAAAAATTAGTTTAATTAAAAATTAAGCTAATCTATTATTTTTGTGATTTTTATGATTTATTAAAAAAAGACCTTTGAAAATGATAAACTAAATAAAAAAATAAATAAATAAATAGAAAACATGAGCTTGCTCATCAAAACAAAAAACAAAAATGGGGGGGGGGGGGGGGGGTGTTGTTGTAAAAAAAACGCTTGGCCCAAATCAGAACATTGTACTGGGATCCAGTGAGGGATGCTTGTGAGAGCTCATGATGCACCTGCAGATCAGAGGCATTGGTTTCGATCAGATAGTGATCTGATGGCTTAGATTAGAGCTCCATGACACGCACATTTGGACTTGTAACACTGGATATGTAGAGAATATGTGAGAAAAGTAAAAATGTTGGACCTGGGATTCGAACCCAGGTCCTCTCACTTATACACACGCCTCATCACCATCTGAGCTGCCATTCCATTCGTTACATAAAATGAAACAAGAATAATATATACAACAAAATGTGTTGCCCCTCATGATCCTCAAAGAAGGGATCTGGACCTCAATAGGCAGGACAACCTCCATACCATATACCAGAGAATAAGGTGTTACCCCTGTTGACGTTCGTGTTGAGGTGCGGTAACCATGAAGAGAAAATGGTAACATCTCATGCCAGTCTTTGTGCGCCACCGTCATCTTTTGTATGATTTTCTTAATATTCTTGTTAGCAGCCTCCACATCGCCATTCATCTTTGGACGATAAGGGGAAGAATTATGATGCTGGATCATGAATTTCTTACAGAGTTCGGTGATCATTGTATTGTTGAGATTTGTACCATTGTCCATGATGATCCTCTCTGGAACACCATATTGATAAACCAGGTTATACTTGATAAACCACGCCACAACATTCTTGGTAACTGTAGCAAAAGAGGCAGCGTCAACCCACTTCGTGAAGTAATCAATGGCCACTAAGATAAAGCGATGCCCATTGGAAGTGGTCAGTATAATCTCTCTGATCATGTCAATTCCCCACATTGCAAAGGGCCCGGGAGCCGTCAAGATGTTCAAGAGAACTGGAGGTACATGTACTTTATTAGCATAGATCTGGCTTTTGTGACAAGTTCGAGAATGCTGATAACAGTCTGCTTTCATAGTGGACCAATAGTATACTTCCCGTAGGATCTTTTTAGCCATAGTTTGTCCACTAGAGTGGGTGCCAAAGGTACCTTCGTGTAAATCTTTCATAATCCTCTCTGCTTCGCTCTTGTCTACGCACCAAAGTAAAGTAGATTCATGATTGCGCTTGTAGAGGATTCCATTGCTGAGGAAGAACTTTACGGAGAACCTTCTCAGAAACTTCTTATCATTGACAGACTCCCCTTAAGGATACTCTTGAGCCTCGAGATACCTCTTCACTTCATGCAATGTAGTGCATCCATGAGGTATGAGTGCATGAAATGTATGGAATGCAATGAGGTATGAGCGCATGCAATGTATGGAATGGCATGTTCAATTATTTCCAACCATCTAAAATTTTGATTCAAGTTATTAAGCAAGAAGGATTAAAGAGGAACACTGAATACTGGTAAACCCACAAATCATCATTAAATCAAAAAGAGGAATACAACTAGTTCAAAAGAAAAGGCCAAAGACATAGTAATGTAATAGAAAAAACTAAAAAATCCCATCAACAAGCCTGATGGTGATTTAGAAAACAAAAAGATAAGTCTAATCCTCCAAAGTCAAGTTCCTCAAAGGTCCATGCCCTAAGTTATTATGATTCCAAGTTTGGGACTCCTTCAACAACTTCTTCGTCATTGCATTATTTGGCTTCAAGACCAAAGTATGAATTATATTATCTTTCCTATTGAACATGCACTCCCAATGATGAAGCTTTATCATAAGATCATCACACCCATCACACTCTACAGGTTGATCTGTTATAGGTGCCTTACCTTTATCTTCCAGTTGTACCTTAAGTCTTGCAACTTCTTTTCCACTATTTATCCCACATGAATGTTGTATCCACTGAGTAGAACTTCCATTCCTAGGCTCTGGTTATTGCCTTCTTCAAGTTGACCATCTCTAGCCTTAAGTTGTCTTTCCAGTTCCTCAATCTTGGCTTTGTACCTCTTTTCCCTCTTAGCTTTGGAGACTTTAAGAACTTCATAGACTCGGTGCTTTTTCTTGAACTTCTTTTCAACCTCATCGAGAGCCTTCTTATGGTCTTCGATAGAAAGAAAAGTATCAACTTTTCTATCTTCAACCTTTGATATTTTTATAGCTTTTACAACTCCAAATGTTTCTCCTTTAGCCCTGTTAAAATTGTGGGCCAGTTGAGCCTTTTCTTGAGTGGCCATAAGGAATTTCACAACCATCTGAAATAATCGGCTGAACAATCATCAAGAGAAAATCAATGAATTCGCCATCGAGTGTTTTTTATCCCACAAGAAGGGAAAGATAAACATCGAGTAAACCAGAGAAAGGTGAAATCACAATTAAACGACTGAGAGATACAGGTAAGGTAGTAGATAATGCAAGGGGAAGGTATTAGCACCCCTCACATCCGTGGTACTCCACGGGATCCATTTTTGTTGTTCTAATAAAAGGGTGTGTTCTAATCTAAAGCTTGAGATCTAAGGAAAAATGCAAAGAGGGAATGCATGCAAAAGAAAACACGAGAAAAAGAAGGAATATTTACAGAGTTCTACTCGCTTGGGCCCCACGACAAAATTCCTAGGTATCCCATTAAGGAATCAGAGCGCCTTAGTTCGACTCAAAAGTTTCCGTTTGTTTTGTGTTTTTTATGAATAATATTAATTTCGCTTTCTACCGTAGCTCAAACTTTGGAGACTCCCGCGTTGGCACATAAATGAAGTAACATATTCTACCTGAAAAGGTATTTTCAAAAGAAAAGTGCCCAAAGGAGGATAATGCTACATTCGTGCTCTAGCAAGTCGACATGGTGCCACCCGACCTTTGAGGATTTATGCGTCATATTGCATAGAGTAAAATTAAAATATCCTTTTTAGAGATTCAAAGAAAGGCCCGAATGCATAAATTTTTTGCATTGGTTGATGTTTTTTACCTTGAAAAAAGGTTTAAGAGATGTTAGGATGTTTTATGCATTTGCCAAAGAAAAATATTTAGTCTGAAGAATGCAAAGGGGAAAGAAAAAAAATCTAAGGGAAACTATCAAGCTCTACCACTAATGTTATCATACAGTGATTGATCTTATAGTTGAGGTTTGAAATGGAAAATGCTACCTATTTTAGCATGCATAGATTACGATCCTAATGTCTAACATACATCCGAAACGAAACAAGTGAATCTTAAGGGAACATGCAAAGGTGTAAAGAAAAGCACAAACACAAGTGTGATAAAAAAAGTTGAGCCAAATCAAAAAACAAAATCGAGTGCGATCTAATAGAAAACAAAAGAGTCCAAAGGATCTCAAAGTAGGAGTAAGGAACTCTTTCCACCTTATTTTCTCGAGCACCAACATCGAGTAACAACTCAGAACATCAATGTTTAAAGAAACCTGAGCTAACATCGTCGAAACGAATGACAAAGCATGGGTGATGATTGTTGTCCCTGTATTCCACTTTATTTGACTCATTGGATAATAGTAGGCACGGTTGAAAACATCAACGTAAAACGCGGGCTAAGAAAGACACGGACTAGAATGTGTGGCGGCCGATTGTGGTCCCTCTGTTCCACTTATTTGACTCAATAGCAAGCACAAAATAAAATGGAAATTGGAGGGGAGTGGCATTTTCCTCTTTTGAGGTCTTTTGCGCACAACAAAACACAAACATTGGCTCATTTCAAGGTCTTTTCACAAACAAGAATGCCTTCTAAAGGTTTTAAAAACAGACTTTTCTACCTAAAGTAGGGACTCCCAATCATTCATCTCTATTCCTAATTCTCATTACAAGGAAAGCGGTAAATGATGCAGAAAAATAAACCAGAATCAGTATAATACCAAACAACAAGAGTTTGTAGCAAGCAAGCAAAAGAAGAGATATCTGGAAAACTTCGTGCAAACTAGCATCAACAAACAAAACAATCAGAAATCGGATCTCCAGAATAAGTGCCGAAGCATCGACAATGTGGAAATAAATTACATGCGAAATATGCATCAGATACATCCGAATAACGAACAAGACACCTCCACAAAAATTCACATTTAGAAAAAAACACAAACAATGTATATTTGTCATATAATGCAAAATTAAATCAATCGTGTCAGAAGCGAACTAGAATCAACAAAGAAGTGGAACAAATACTTTTCAATCGAATAATTAAGGTATTAATTAAGCGATTGAAAGCTCTCTTGAAAGGAGTTGCACAAGTCAAAAAATGCGTTAGTAATAACAAGAAGGCATAATCGGAATCAAGTATTTGCATCACAAATTAAATCAAGAGTAAAATGAGAAGAAACATAATCCAAACAAGCTTTAGAATATCAACATTAAAAGTCGAGCATCATTGTCGTTATCTCTTGAAACACACAAAATATCGATCCGAAATCGAGCATCTCAACACAAATGCTAAGAAAATGCCATGGAAAGTATAATGATGCATCAAACAACAATTAGATCACATATTTTCCCCAAAATTATCGAATGTTGCACCCTTTCACAAAAAATCATCCGTAAAATCGTGTCAAAAACGATAAATCTCAACACCAACGGTCCATCAATGCATAAACATGCTCAAGTAAGCCTCATACCACATTTGAAAAGTCATTTGCGAATCGTTTGTATTTTCCGGGCAGCAACACATGCATGAATCGATATTGATAAAAATTGGATTTGAAAATCGTAAACAGAAGCACAAATGCCTTTACCAATTTAAGTTATGTCACTTAGAAATTACAAATACTTGCAAACAATTAAATCCGCATTCAAACAATGCTTCCTGATGCACAACCTGAAACAAAATTGTAGATCATGAAACTTATGATGTCGTGCCGAAAGAATCACTCTGATACAATAAAAATCAAGCGAGTTATGATTTTTCGAATAGCGCGAAATAGTAGACTTATTTTGCCGATAAGAATCGAGAGAGTTATGATATTTACAATATCGAGAAACAGTCTGGTAGAAAACCAATTCAGGGTGCAATTTTCTCTAGTAACTCACATTTTCGGAGATTTTCTAGAAAGCATTAACCACTGATCCGAACATACGAATCAAATACGAAATCAAGACGGATGTTTATCCCAAATAAGCACCAAAAAATGTCAAATTGTGAGAAAGTCATGAATTTTTTAATATCTGAAAAACAGCGGTTCAATACACTATTTTCACTGTATTTTCACTGTATAGCTTAAGAGTACTCGCACATTCGAAGATCTTCCCCAATGAATCGGCTTCCGAGTAAAACAATAAAATAAAAGGAAATAAAGGAAGGTTCAAATGCTCCAAGAGCCACTTAAGGATGATCTTCCGGTCATAAGTTTTGAATTCTTAAGCATCCAAAAATTGGTTAACCAGCAAATCCACTGTATAACACCTTTCAGATGTTTTGTGCTTTAGAAAATCTTCCTCACAAAATTAGCCTTTGATATGAACAAATGAATTCGAGAAGATCTCGAGACGGTTCTTAAGACTATATAACCATTCCCAAACCATTTTCCAGTCTCAAGTTATGAATTTCTGAACTCAAAACGCAGAATACTGAATTTCTATCTGCACTGTCTCAAATCAGTTAAAACACTTAACTTTATGCATAATTTAGAGCGTTTTGGAGCGCATAAGAGCTTGATACGACGGTGACTTGATTAATCTATGATTGGATAGCTTGGAAAACGTGCAGCATGCATTAACATGCGAAAAACCGTGAGTTTTCTTCACAATACTGCTTAACAAAACAGTTGTCTTTTGCAGTTCCCATAAGTATAGACCCTATGACATGTATGTATGCATATGATGATAAATTATAAGCCAGTTAGGGCTAAAATGAAGAAGGAGAATTTTGGGGTGCAACACCATCTTCTCATTATCTTCACGGATTTGATGATTATGTGCTTGAACTTCTTCAAAATCCCTTTTAGGCACAACATCTGGTTGGTCAGCATCTTGAGAATACAAATGATCTTCTAGAGAAAAAGGCCAATGAAAATTCTTATTTTTTTCCTACAACCACTTGGCATAACGTTAATAAACTGCAGACTCTTTGTTTCCAAAGTAGGTTCCTCCTTTCAGATGAATACTTCCCCAAGTTCTTGAAGTTGTCTCCATTCATCCAGTACTTTTATGCACATCATAAAATAAATATTCTTCCATATCTTTATCTTTGGGTGGGGCTTTAAGAGCATACCTTAATTTCCTACAGGAAAGAGTAAGTTTTTAATTGATTCCTCCTTTCAAACACATAAGTGGCACATTAGGAAATTCTCCAAAGTAAAAGATCACTTCTTTACTTTCTAATCGGATCAAACTATGCTTGTACCACTCAATGTCTTTATAGGTGAGCCGCATCAGCCTTTGAGCTCACATCAAAGTATCTTTGGTATCAATAAAAGCTCCTCGACATGAAAGATAATTTCTGAACCATTCGTAAAGCACTAAAGCACAACAATGAACAACACCACACTCCCCCTTATAACTTATGGAATGAATAAAATGATAAACCTCTCCTAAGAGAGTTGGCACATGATTTCTTTGGATAAAGATATAAATAACACTATCATCAATGAAGTTCATAATATTGGGAAACATTATAATCCAATAAATAAAACAAGCTAGCATTGCATTGAAAGCCTTCCAATACTTCTTGTCAGCCTTGGTTTGAGCCTCTTTCAGCATAAAGCTCAAATGATAACCAAAGAACTTTCCCTTTTTTCTAACGTTGGCTTCCACAATAGATACGCTCAAATAAAGAGCAACAGCAATTTGATCAGAAGTAGGATTCTCCATTGAAGCATTGAAAGGTACGTGATGCAAGATGGGAAGATTCATTATGATGGAATATTCCTCCAAAGTAGGAGCTAGCAGGAAATCTAGGAACACAAAACATCTCAGTGGACAGTCATTAAATTGTAGAAAAGTATGGATGGCATCCCTCTAGTACTCACTAAGTGGAGAGTCAAGATAATCCAAAAATAATCCCATATTCTTTATTAAAAGCCTCAAGATTTTCAGTTGGAGATCTTTTAGCTAACTTTACAATATCACCTAGAGTTGTTTGTGGGAACTTGTAAATGATGTGATATATGTAATTGTTCTTCTTTTAAGTGTTCATATTAAAAGGCTTAGCAACTAGACTCAAAGGCTTTTCAACTAGATTCTTTGTTGTACTCTTCTTTGGAGTACCACCAGGAATTGTTGTGAGAGGAACAACATGTGTTATAACATTTGACAAATCATCTGAATCCCTTGTTGAATAAGGAACATAGGTGGACATATCCTTTAATATTTTTTTGCCATACTCGTTTTTGGATTATTAGAAATCGAGATATTGATAATGATGTGTTGAATAATCTCTTTGAGATAAAATAAGGTGAGATGATGTTTGAACTGAGAATTGAGAAAGTAAGACTTCTGAATAGTGTAGTAGGTGGTAGGGTTTAGGTAGAGTAAAAATTTGGAAATTTGGAATCATTATAATGATGTTTCTTATTTTTTATAAGCCACTAAATGGAGGGAGGAAAAACTATTTGTTGCATGCCTCCATCTTACTAATTACTATAATTTCTTAGAAATATAAATTCCAACTTCACAACTTAGATACTCTAGTTGATTTACATCCATGACCTTGGAAAGACAATTTGTAGATTATTTCCTTGTGGCAACATCCTTAATAGCAACAACTCTGTCCTCATACAAATCATTAATGGGATGATAGAGACTATTAATCGGCTCTGTCCTGCCATGTTGAGGGGGATCCTTCACTATCTTGGTGTCTCTCAGATGATCATGGTACAATGTCGTGACATCATGTTTGACATTGCATTATTTCACCATTTTCTGCATAACATAAAAAATTCATCACAAATTTTTCCACTAGATATTAAGCAAGTTTAGAGATTTCCTGAGGTGTCCTCATATAACAATTGTCATATGTGTTAGTTCCATGTATTCATGGTTGGCTAAATTTTGAATAGGCATGTTTCTGAACATGGTTCTATGTTGTTGTTAAATAAGATGTTGTATCATCTTTATCAACTATCATAAAACTTTTATTGTTATATGTTTTAATCAGATATCAGAGGAAGATGTCATGACATATTGATCTGGTTCTGCATACAGAAGGCACTACTGTTATTTGATTTTGGAATATTTCTCTTAGATATGTTTCTATTAATTTCACAGATCCAGAAGATTTTATCTCGAACAAGGTTTTATATCTTCAGTTGTACATTAGTTACTACATTGGATCCTTTATTTAAGGAGATTTTGCTGCACAACAGATACAACTCTCAACTTGTGGATTAAGAATTTTCTGGACTCAAAATATTGAAGCCCATGGATTGAAGAAGTGTATTTAAAGAGAACATCTAAACCTAAAGTTCCAACTTTTATCTTTCAACAATTTTAAAATTAGGGGAAGAAAATAGTCTTAGGTCTTGAGAGTCTCTTTTGTATTGTTTAGGTTTTTGTCACCCTTGTATCTTTCAAAACTTGTGGTGTACTTATTGTTCTCCTCGATATTGTGAAGCAAGAGTGAGTATTGTTCTTGCAGGAAGCTTATAAGAAACTCTAAGTATTTTTCATGGTCAATAGTTTTGGCTAAGTATTGTAATGGAAGTATGGTCTTCTTGTTGAGTTATACTCATTACAATCACTGATATTGGGACTGTTAGACATCACTACATTGATTTTGTAAGTGAGATGGCGATTTCTCATATTTAGGGAGGACTTAGGTAGAAGTTGAATTGGGTATGGATTAGGCTAGAAGTTGTAAATGGGGTAATATAGCTTTGAACTAATACTACTGATAGTGGACTTCATTCCTAGCTTGGTAGCCTCCAAAGTAGGTGATGTTGCACTGAACTAGGTTAACATATCTTTGTGTTATTTATCATTCTACAGTTTAAGTTTTTGTATGTGTTTAACTTGATAAATATGTTCAGGATTTCATATCAGAAGTTATAACATTTGTCTTGACATTGTTCTGATGTTGTAATTTCAATTTCTCCATGTGTTTCATGTACCAGAAGAATTTTAATTGGTATCAGAGCATGCGCCCTGACTATTTGGTGAGCTTTAGAGAATAATTTTTTGGGTACTACTATTCCTTGTGGAAGACTGGAATGATTGTGTTCTGGTTATCATGGTATAATAGATTTTGAAGAATTATCAAGATATGAGATTCCTGGTTCTTAAGAGATTGAAGAGAAGAGCATGAGTTGTCTCTATGTAAATTTGAAGGTGTTAATTTCATAATCAATGGAATTGATAAGTTTCTTTTTCATACTCATTATCACTGGTGGCCAAAGATACTTCATAATTTCTCAAGACCACTTATTAAGGAATCTTGGTGTTTGCTTTTCAGATGAAAGAATGATCAAGAAGAAGATACTCAGGTCTCTAGTCAAGATATTTGACATGGAAGTTACAGCTATTGAAGAAAAAAATAGGAGCATGGCTTTTGTTTCCAACTCTGTAGAATCTCGTTTCAGTTTTCTGATGAATTGGTTTCTTACTTATTTTATGTTCCTTGGAAGGAAATTTAATCAAGAGTTCAATAGATTTGATAGTATTTCACGACCCCGTGTCTTAACATCTTTGTTGACTTCAACAAGTTTGTTATTCTAAAAGAAAGGTCGAAATTGCTGTATAAATCAATTTTAAAGCATTCATATGAATATGGATATCTTCAACCGTTGTGAATAAAAATGCACTGCTTATCTCAAGAGCAACTGTATATGTTTTCTATATTTGGTTTGATTGTAAGATGGACTTCTTATGAAGATTTATGAACTGAAGATTTATCTCATAATGAGCTGGAAGTTTGTTTCTATGATTTGTATCTAGAATGAAAGGAGCTTTCAAGTGTGAAAAAATAGAAGGTAATTTATTTCTGATCTTATGTTTTTGCAAGGTGAAGCGACTCGATTTGATCCTAGAGCTTGATGTCTTGATTGAGTTTTGTAAGGATAATACAGGTAAGTTGTAGTATTTTCTTCAAGAGGGAAGATGATTGGAAGTTTAAGGCGGATAAGTTTTCTTCTAAGCAAATTAGCAAAGAGAAAACTCAATTGAGAAAAGGTTGTTTTTATCAAAAAGGTAAATTGAGTCAAGGATGTCATAACATTATGTTGGGCATTATGCTTAATCATGCTGAAAGGGATTTACTTGCACTGAAGAATCTCTTTTGTGTTTAGTTGATTTTAATAATTTTTGGTTACTTTCTCAAAGGTTAAGTTCACTATTGTTTGACTAATATGTGTTTAATACTCAGGGAAGGTGATTATTGCCTTTTCGCTCATACCTTTCTTAGGTTTCTAACTAAGGTGATTGGTTTTTTGACACTAATTGTTCCACACACTTAACTACAATAAAAGTGTTCTTGGTCGTTTGTTTAAGTCTCATTCTAATCAAATTTTACTTTGTGGATTATGCTAAAAAGGAAGTTTAAGGACATTGTATAACTAAATAATTTAGGATGGATTCTCTAAGTTTTTTGTAATTTGTTTTACTTAACGATTGATTCAATTGTGTCATCAAGGAAGAATGTTATGTCTCTAATGAGATATATGAAGTCCCTCTGAGGATTTATGAACTATTTATATTGTGAAATTCACAAGTATTTAATTGCTTATTCTCTTACTTTGTTTTCAAATAAAGAAGAATTCAAGATGTTACACTAAGAGGTGCAATATCAGACAATTGCAAGAGCTCAAAAAACCTATTTTATGGATCTAATTTGTTCAATACAAGATGAGTATCATGGTGGATAGAAACTCATGTGTATTATTTTATATTGCAAGAGGAAATTATATTGATGGTGATATCTTCGAAGGGTCTTATCTACTCCTTTTATGAGAACAAGGTATGTTTGTGAGTTACTATATTAAGGGAAGTACTTTTAGTGATGAGTAACTTCAGGATCAAGATCAATGATGTGTTTCTTGAGAAAGGTATTAATATTGAACCAGATGTTGGAACATCATCACAACAGTTTGTTACTCCAGTTTGTGATAGATTCTAAAGGGCCAGAAGGTAATAAATAAGAAAGCTCTCAAGAAAGCATCTAAGAGGGAGTTCATTGTTTGGAAATTGGCTTGGTCTGTGATCATATGATGTTTCAGAGATGGAATATTGAATGATTGTGATTCTTAGGGTAAAAAGCTCTTTGCCAAGTCTGAAGAAGAATGTTTCATTAAGGGATATTTTGATCTCTAATTAGAATTAATTGAGTCCTTGTATGTCATGAAGATAAGGTACATTGCTGAAGATTGATGTTTTCTATATTGGGTTGGTTACTACAAGAGTAAAATGTCTAACCAGATGTCACGACATTATAGTGTGACATTATACTGCAATCAAGGTACAAGGATTTTATTTTGCATGCAGAACAAAGTCATTTGTTATGTCATATTTTTGTTAGTAATCTTGTTACAGGTTTATAATGACACTCTTTTAAGTGGTATAGTATAGAAGATTTGCTAGTATTTTCATCATAACTTGAGGTGAAAGTTACATTAAGAATCTGAGGGGTAATTCTAGAATTGCACTACTGAAGAATTATTGGAGTAATTTTTTCGATGGTCTGCCAACTATATTCTTTTACCTAGTGGAGTATGCTACGAAAAAAGAATCATGTTGAATGGCATGGTAAGTATCATTTCAAATGTTGTAACATTTTTCAAGGAGTCAAAGTTTGGAAAGAGAGAAAGCTGAAGAATAACGTGTATCTCTCCTATGGTGAGTGGTTCATTGTTACTAAGGGTTATATTCTTCCATAAAATCTTTCATTGGAAGTGTTGTTACAAGCAGGGTTTCATTACAACCTAAGTAACCTTTCTTGTATTTAAAGTCCTTACATCCTCACCAGCCATGTTTATACAGTAATTGGTGCAAAAGAAAACTCTTTTGCTATAAATCAAGAAGTAAGTGGATTCTGGTTTTGAAAGTAGTGCTCAACACTGTAACAAATGTTGTGACATCTACTGAAACATCCAAGACAGGGAAAACACCTCTCAAGGTGAAGTCCCTTAAGAAGAACCGTGTGATCTTACATGATTCAGACTCGGTGGCCGATCATGATTGAGTGTGTGAGGTAGTTGTTATATGCTATCAGATATAAAAACTAAAAACAAAAAAAAAAGAAAAAAAAAACAAAAAAGTGGGTGTGTTTGTTGTCTTTTGGAGTCTTGTTTTTTTTTTTTTGTGATTCCTTTCTTATTTTTTACCCTTAGCTTGACTCTCTTTTGGTGAGTTTTTATATTTTTTTCTTTCTTCCTTCCTTCAGAGTCAGTTTGATACAATTAGTCTTTTATCAAGCATAGGGTCAAGTTGTTGAGCCAGTTTATGTTGAGTCAATTTCTTTTGAGTCTTTCCTTGTTTGTCTTGAATAAATTCTTGCTTCTATTGATTCTGAGTTTTTCATGTTCTTTTCAATATGATTTTTTGTCAAGTTTTGGCTAAAAGGGAGGAGAAAAGGTGTTATTGAGTCTAGTCATGTGTTGTTTGCTTTTGCAACACTTTAGGGATATTGGTTTGTCTGGTTTTTGTTGTTGGTGCTACTTCTGTTGTAGCTTCTGCAGGATATCCTATTAGATGTTGTATACTTTTGTCTGTTGTGTCTTGTGTTCTTAGTTATTAGCATTGTTGTGTCTTATACTCTGAGTTATGTGTGTATGCGGCTGCTGCATGTGTTATGTTCTTGAGAGGGATATTTATCTATGTGTTAAGAATTTGTTATGTGTTTGAGGGGGAGTAATATAATCTTCTTCCTCATGTACAAAATTTACATGATCAACATGTAGCTGGTGTTGTGTAACTAATGTATCTCTGATACATTCATGTGCAGTTTGTGTTTGTGGTTTTATTCCTCTCTCCAAAATTTGTTTTTGAGTTTTTGTTGTTTTAGCCAAACTTTTCCAAAGGGGAGACAGTTAGTTCCATGTTTTCATGGTTGGCTAAATTTTGGCTAGGCATGTTTCTGGACATGGTTCTATGTTGTTGTTGCATAATATGTTACAACATCTTTATCAATTGACATAACAATTTTACTATTATGTATTTTCAATCAAATGTCGAATATAGATGTCAAGAGATCTTGATATAGTTCTGCATATATTAGGCACTACTATTTTAAATCTTGACAAATTTGATTTGATTATGGAATATTTCTGTAGGATATGTATCAGTTAATTTCGCAGGTCAAGAAGATTTTATTCGAAATAAGGTTTTATTTCTCCAGCTATACATCAGTTACTAAATTGGGTCCTTGATACAATTTAGGAAACCTTGTGTTGGTTGTTCTAATATTTAAGGAGATTTTGCTGCACAACAGATACAAATCTCAACTAGTGGATCAAGAAACTTCTAGACTCAGAATATTGAAGCCCATGAATTGAAGAAGTGTATTTAAAAAGAAGACCTAAACCTAAAGTGCCAACTTTTATATTTCAAAAATTGTAAGATTAGGGGAAGAAAATAGTCTTAGGTTTTGAGAGTCTCTTGTGTATTGTGTAGGTTTTTGTCACCCTTGTTTCTTTAGATAGATGTGGGTGACTTATTGTTCTTCTCGGAGGAAGATTTTAAGCAACTCTAAGTATTGTTCTTGGTCTATAGTTTTGACTGAATTATACTCGTTGCAGTCTCTAGGATTGGGACTGTTCGATATCACTGTGATGATTTAGGAAGTGAGATGGTGATTTCTCATATTTAGGGAGGATCTAAGAAGAATGTTCTTTGGGTATGGATTAGGCGAAAAGTTGTAAATGGGGGAGTTTAGCTTTGAACTAATATTGTTGATAGTGTAAAATCAAGCTTCTCAAATGAACTTTTGTTTTGATGAAGACAAACCATGATTAACAAAGAAGGAAAAGATTTTTAATCAAGCTCAAGGCATCTATGGACAAAGTCTTCAGTTCAAGCTCTTAGAAAATTTCAAGGTATAATGATAATATTTACTTTGAACTTAAGACATAGATGCTCAATGATAAAAATAAATGTTTTATAAATCATTACTCAACTTTTTCAAAGGTAAATTCATTTTTAACTTGAGTGCAATCTATTTGCATATTAGTGCAATCGATTGCATGCTTCAATTTTTAAGATCTTTTGCTTCTGTTTCTCATTGCAATCGATTTACATTGCTTGTGCAATCGATTGCATGCTTAAAATTTTCAAAATGTTTGCTACTGTTTCTCAGTGCAATCGATTTACATTGCTTGTGCAATCGATTGCACTCAATCATTTTTGGCTACTAACATCACATGCAATCGATTTACACTCTTGTGCAATCGATTTAACACTTAAAACTTTTGAAAATACAGCTGTTGAAACCCCGTGCAATCGATTTACACAAAGGGTGCAATCGATTGCATGCTGCACGATTTTGAAAAACAACAGCTTTGCTCATGCCTGTTCATAATACCTTTTCATTGAAACCTTTCACTCAATCTTGGTAATTGGTCATGATTCATTTATAGAACTTTATGATGTTTCAAAAGGTGCTATGAACATATAAATATTTATTTTCAAAATCATTTTCAACACCTCTTCCAAATATATTTTCTGAATTTTCAAAATACAAACTCAAGCTTTTCTTCACTTTCATACATAAGTTTTCTGCACACTTTCATATACTGTTAACCAGAAAACATTGAGCATTTATATCTTGAATTGTATAATATTATCTTTGGAAGAGAAGATCATTCATTGTTAAATCACTCTAAGTGATCAATACTACTCAACTCACTCAAAATCAAATATTGATAGATACTTACTTATTTTTCCAGGATTGTTGGAAATAAGTTTAAGTGATTTTATAAATCTTGTCTTTCCAAGATTGTTGGATACAAGTGTAGTCACTTTGAGAGGATTGTTCTCATTGTTGACATAGTGAAAATCCAAGAGGATTGTTCTTGGTCCAAGAGGATTGTTCTTGGATTTATGGTAGTTCTTGTTTAAGTTTGCCACAATAAGGAAATCTCTTTCATGTTGAAAGGGGACTAGAGTACTCTCGGACTGTGAGGGGAACCAGGATATATCGATCGTGTCTCTTTATTTTTCGGCACTTTACTCTTTCCTAAACTCACCATTAACCAGAAAAATAATATCCATCATCACTAAAACCCGAATTTTTTAAAGTACCTAATTCACCCCCCCCCCCCCCCCTCTTAGGCGCACTTCGTACTTACAATTGGCATCAGAGCAGGGTATAGGTAATATGTTCCAAAAAGATCCAGAATGGCTTCCGTAAATCAAAATCTCATTTTCAGAGATGGTGGCAGTAACAACAAGCCTCCTTTATTTTGTGGTGAATATTTTGAATTCTTGAAAATACGCATGAAGGCACATCTAGAAGCACAAGGAGAAGAAATATGGGATGTCGTCGAGAATGGTCCATTTATCCCTATAACGGTAATCAATGGTGCTGGCTCATCAAAGCCTAAAAGTGCATGGGAAGAAGATGATAAGAAGAAGGTTCTCTATGATAAAAAGGCAATAAACCTTCTTCACGGTTCACTTAGCATGGATGAATTCTTCCGTGTCTCGGCATGCAAAACAACAAAAGAAATATGGGATGCCTTGGTACAAACTCGTGAAGGAACTGTTGAAGTTAAAAGATCAAGACTAAATACCCTGAGTCAAGAATATGAATTATTTCGAATGCAGCCTGGAGAAACCATTCTTGACCTACAAAAGAGATTTGTGCACTTGACAAATCATCTAAGTGCTCTTGGCAAGACTTTGACGAATTATGAACTAAATTAAAAGTACTTAAGTCATTAACTAGGGAATGGCAACCAAAGGTAACGACAATTTCAGAAAAGAAAAGTATCTCCTCCATGATGTTCGCAACATTGTTTGGGAAACTTCAAGAATAGGAAACAGAACTTGGGATACTTGAAAAATATGAAAATCAAGAGAAGAAATCCAAGAATATTGCTTTGAAGATAGATTCCAAGGAAGTTGAAAAGAAAGACAATCCGGAAGAAGATGAAAATTTCATGCTTCTTTTTAAAAAGCTTGGTAAGTTCTTTGGTAGAAATGACAAACCCTTTTCTCATTCAAAAGGAAAGAAACAATTTAAGAAAAAGGAAGCTTCCACATCAACACAAGAAGTCACATGTTATGAATGTGGTAAGCAAGGTCATATCAAGCTGGATTGTCCAAAACTCTCCAAGAAAGGTGGCTTCAAAAGAAAAAAGGGATTCAAGAACAAAAGGGCCTATGTTGCATGGGAGGATAATGAGATAAGTTCCTTATTCGATTCTGATAGTGATGAAAGTGAAAATCTAGCATTGATGGCCTCACACCATTCCAATGATGAAGACAATGAGGTTAATAATGCATTTTCTCTTTTTGATAGTGATGCAAAAGGTGCTATAGATGAACTATTGAATGAGTGCAAAATTCGGTATAAAACTATTTCATCACAAAAGAAACAAGTTTCATCCTTAGAAGAAAAATGTGAATCTATGGAAAAAGATTTTAGAGAAGAAAAACAAAAATTAAGTGATGAAAAAAAACATAATTTTGTATTCAAAAATTGTGAATCACTCTCTTTCTAAATTGTCCAATTAAAAAGAGTCATTGAAAGATATGAAAAAGGCCAAATTGGTTTGGAAGGTGTTCTTAGCCAACAAAGATACTCCAATGACAAAAGTGGTCTTGGATATTAAAAGTTTTCAAAACCAAGTTCTAATAAAACTATCTTTGTTAATGTTTGTACCCCAAAATTTTCCCTCCCATATTCCTCAAGATTTGTCAAGAATGATCTTCAAATTGTTCAAGATTTCTCAAGGATTGCACAGTCAAACCACCTCCTAAGCCAGCTGAAATTAGGGTTTTGGTTCTTTCAAGGTATTTGGAGTTTTCAATGGCTCAATCAAGTATCATAAGCCTATATGCATGCTCAAGCACCTACATGCCAAGTTTCAAGACTCACAGTGCCAGTTTGCACAGTCAAAAGCCTCATTTGCTCTACAGTCAACTACAAGGGGCAAAATGGTCATTTTGCATGCAAAAGTCAGAATTTTTGGTCAACATCTTATTTTGAGTACAAAATCATCATTTGATCAAGTATTTATCATGATTCCACAAGGATGGCTCAAAAATCATCAAGATGCAAAAAGTTACTATTTTTGGACAGTAGAAAAGTCAACTGTATCTTGACCAGGGCATAACTTTTTCATGGTTCATCAGAAAAATCCCATCCAATGCTCATTTTGAAGGGGATGACATTTCCTACAATCCATATTCACACTCCAAGTCCAAGAAATGCTCTCATAAAATGTTATCAATTTTTACATTATAGGTCCTTTCCAAAAGTCAACAAAAGTGCACTTTAAGTCAAAGGCCATAACTTGATATTGGTGAATCCAAATGACATGGGACCAAAGGCATTGGTTAGAGGACTTCAATACCTTTCCAAAATGTCCAAGAACATGTTCATATGATCAAAATTGAGCAAGATATGCATTGGAGAAGTTGGGAAATGTTTACGAATTTGCAAAAGTCAACTTTGCTCAAAACACCTCATTTTTGCTAATGGGCCTCAAATCTCTTCTTGAAACTTCATCCATGGCCTATGCACGACCCATCAAGCTTAATTGAATTTATTTTCTTATTTTTATTAATTAATTGGATTTTTAATCAATATTAATTCATTTAATTAATTTAAATTGTAGGAAAATACAAAGATTTGATTTTTCAATCTTTTTGTGAAGCAAGTATGACCTAAAAAGGCTGGCAATTTCGTGCACCAAGTCAAAGATGCAATATCTCCAAATTTGGCAACTTCTTCCAATCATGGAGATTCAAAAATATGTGATTTCCAATCAAAGATTCAATCATCATTCCAATGGATTTTTGTGCAAGATTCTGACCTAATTCCATTCCTCTATAAATACACAAGAAAACCCTGATCATGCACACGTGAAAAAGCTGCAGACAAAGCCATAGCCATATTGAAAAATTTCCAAGAAAACTTGAAACTGATTTTCACATTCCAGGCCAATTCAAGGCGTTTTATTGATTCTAACACATTGCAGGAGTTCCCAGGAACGTGTAGCAATCAAATTCAAGCTTCATAACTCAAGGAATCATCAAGAACAGAACCACGGTTTGCACAATTTTTTTAGAATCGTATTGCTTATTTCATGCGCATTTAACATGATTTCTTGTTTGTTTTGCATTGCTTGAATCCATATGAAGCTAATGGCATAAGATAATTGAATTATAGTGCACAGAATCAAAAGTTGCCATGGACTAATTCTAGGGTTCATAAGCTTTCAAATTAGGGCTTTACAATCCAGGAAAAATTAGGCCTTATAAGACATATGACTGAATTCATGAGACTCAGACGAATTCAAAGCAACCCTCGTGAAACATTTATGTAAATCACAGGGCTAATCACTATTTTTCATTACTGCAGTTTGTGGGGGTTAAAAACCCCCGCTATCTAACATTGTTTTTACAGGTTCAGCGAGGAAGATGATGATGTGTTGATACATCATAGGTCAGTTCAAAAAAGGCGCGCGTGTTTTTGTTGTTTACAGCTTAGGGATTAATTTCCCCATATAATAATTGCCCTTTATCTTATTGATGACTAAAGCGTGGTGGTGTAGTGGTTGAACGATTAGCCAATGATCATTGGGACCTGGGTTCGAATCCCAGGTCCCCCAAAACGCTTCTATTATTTTTCTTTACATGTTCATATGAAGCTTTCCAAAAGGAGTACATCATGCACCTCTAACATCCAAGCGCCATGTGTCTCTAAGCTCAAATCTAGTGGTCATGAGTGGATGACTATCATACTCCCAGTCAATACGCACCATGGAGAATCAAAAAAGTCAAACGAACTGGAAACAAATGGGCCTGAGAATTGCCAAAGAAACATCCTAATGGGCCAACACCCCCTGGGTTCTTCTTTTCTTTTCTTTTTTCTTTTTCTTTTATATTTTTTATTTTAATTATTTTACTAATTATTATTATTATTATTATTTAATTAACCAAATTAATTATTTTTATAATAAAATTCAGAAAACTAAAAATGTAATATTTTTATTATTATTATTATTTATTAATTTCACTTTATTTTTGTAAATAAATACTAACAAATTAATTTAGTTGTTTTAATTAGGTTAACTTTAATATTTTTGCAATAAGTAAAATAAATTAGAATTAGGGTTTTACTAACTTTTCACTTTTTTTATTTTATTTTCCTCAAGACATTAAAAAACTCAAAAACATTTCTTTTTAATTAATTAATTAGTTTTAGGTTTAATTTAATTAATTGCAAAAATGATAACAAACTTCTTTCTTTTCTCAAAAAGGGTCAAAACCCTAAGGACTTCTCCAATTCAATTTTCTCTCTCGCGCATATTATTTTTGACCATATTTATGTATTTGCTCCGAGGATGTAATAGCTTTAATTAGGACTTTTTATCGCTTTCTTTATTTTCCCGCAATTTACTTTTCCAAGGGTTGTTTTTGGCGATGTAAATACCCGACGCCTTGTAACAGTTTAGATTTACTTTCCCGCAACTATTAACTGTTAGATGTATGTTAACTAGGCTATGCATGACAAGACTTCTCTCAAAATAAAATCAACCCGTAGCTCACCATAACATGTGCAAAGATAACTTAACTGAATCCTGACACACTCGCACATGCCACTCCTAGGGTACGCCTCACTTGGTTGCCTCGACGTGGTCATTGAGTATAGGGTGTTTTAGAGGTCGCCCTCTTGTCTAAAGATCCAAGTTGCCTCGAAACGGTTGCCTCGGATAAAAACGATCTAAGACATTAGGGTTACCGCTAAGGCGTCCTACTATTGCTTTGGTGACCACATGTACCTATAATTGAATTGACCCGAAAACTCCAACGACGGTGCTACCTACTTCTCAATAGTGGGATAGTACTGTCTAAAGGACATTTACACATCTTAATTTCTTTTGAGTAGGTAGAGGTTCTCAGGTACTTGCTCTTTCAAAAAACAAAAATACTTTTCGCACCTACACTTTTCTGACAAAAGTTTTCAAACAAACACTTCATACACTCTTGAGGACTGATACAAGAGTTAAAACGAAGTTTTCAAACAAACTTTTTCAAAATCCACAAACACAAGAAAAGAAAAACATTTTTGAAAACATAGTGAGCAAGTACCTAAGAGCCCGTGGATAACCACGGATAGAAAGGATGCTAACACCTTCCCTTTCTATAATCTACCTCCCGAACCGAGAAACATCTCGAAAAGGAATTTTGCTGTGCTTTTGTCCTTTCCTTGTTGGAGAAAATAAAAGACGGTGGCGAATCTTGCTTACCGCGACATTTCGCAAACCAGTATTCCAAAAAAGTCAGTTCTATTTCCACCGATCACATAACTGGCGACTCTGCTGGGGACTTAATAAGTGAGGTGTACCTTAGGATTAGATCAGTCTATGTTTTCAATTGCATGCTTTGTATGATTTATATTTGTGGGGCTTGTATTGGAGTTTCATAGATCCTAACCCGGATCTGGGGAATACCCTTTAGGTAGGAATAAATTGTGAGGGACCTGTCCGGCGTAGACTAACAAGGGTGAAGCAGTAGCTACATTGGTGTGACACCTTGGTCTGTACCGATATCCCTTGTGTTGGAACGAGGAGAATATGGGTCTTCTGAGGAGTCATTAAGCACCAACTGACCTTAAAACCTTAAATTGACCCAACTTGGCCATAGAACAGTAGCAGTATGCTACACTCATTGAGGCTAAACTCTTGCGATGGTTCCGGCCGCAAGAAAAGGTTGCGAAGCTGGGGTTACAACCGATCGAGGGTAGTCAGTGATATTGAGATCCTCTAGAACCCGGTTACTATTTTTAGGACAGGTCTTAACCCACTGAAACTGAAAGAGGGTAGTACCTAAACTTCATGCTGGCCTGAAATCTAAGGGCTCTTGTGTGACTTGTGTGCCTTACCATGGTTGCCTTTTATGAATACTTGTGGTGTGCCTTATCATAACATCATACCATCATACCATTGCATACATCCTGCATAAGGACTAACTCATTTCAAGGATCTCAAGGGTTTGTGGTGCAGGTCATAATGAACCAAATGTCTAGCAAGGGGAAAAGAGGATTTATTTTCCACTAGCCAAGGTTGTTCGGAGATCAAAACATGATGACTTGAGTCAGGGGCTATGACCCACTCGATATGGTGAGCTTTGACTCTTGAAGAAGGACTCTCAACAACATGAAGTTCCTTCAATCAAGCTACCATATTTCAAATTCTAACAAGTTTCTCTGTTTACCCCGCGAGATCCTTGAAAACATTGCATGCATATCATACATATCATTGCATTACAGGTACCCTTTTACAGGTCACTTATCTTCTTCGCTGTTTATTTCAGCAATCATCATGTCCACTGAACCTTCCGCTGAACAAGCTATCAAGGTCCTCCAGGCCCATAATGCCTAGTTCCAAGAGTTGGTTATGAGCCTAGCCCAGGGTCAACAGGATTTGAAGACTCTGATTCTGAAAGAGAGGAAGAAGAAGAAGAAGAGGACCGTCTTGTTCAACACTGGACGCAGATTTGGGAATGGACTGCAAAATGAGGCTGAGCTGACTATTTCCTCTGTAGGCAAAGACAGTCCCCAAGAGAGAAGGGTTCCTAGTCCCGTGGTCTCCGACAACGAGACGGATTATAATGATGAACAGTATCCTCCTGCTGAGGATAGGTATAAATAATTGGAGGACCGCTTGAGTGCCATGGAGATACAGAATGTGCCCGGGTTGGACTTTGGAGATCTAGGCTTATCCTCTGGGGTGGTGATTCCACATAAATTCAAGGCACCTGCCTTTGCCAAGTATGACGGAGCCTCTTGCCCAAAGTTGCACCTCCGGTCGTATGTAAGTAAGATCCAACCTTATACTGCTGACAAGAATTTATGGATCCATTTCTTCCAGGATAGTCTTTCAGGGACTCAACTCGAATGGTTCTATCAGCTGGATGGAGCCAGTATTCGTAACTGGGAGGATTTGGCTACTGCATTCTATAAGCAGTATCAGTATAATTCCGACCTCGCTCCTACGCGTACCCAACTCCAGGGTATGTCACTAGGGACGGGTGAAGGATTTAAGGAGTATGCTCAAAAGTGGAGAGACCTTGCTGGAAGGGTGCAGCCACCTTTGACTGACCGTGAGCTTGTTGATATGTTCTTGGGGACCCTGTCTGGTCCATTCTTCAACCATTTGATTGGGAATTCTTCAGCCGGGTTTACAGACCTTATCTTGACTGGTGAAAGAATTGAAGCTGGTATCAAATCTGGGAAGATACAGAAAGGAGCCTCCTCGAGTGCTGAAAAGAAACCGTTCAAGAAGGAATATAGTGTTGTCTATGGCTCAAGGAGACCAAACAGATCTGAACACCGCCAAGTTGTCAACGCGGTGGTCATTTCAAAGCCTGCTGGTGCTCCTCAGCGTCACAACCAACAAAGAGAAGAGAGATCTAGAAGGCAGTTCACTCCACTCAGCATGACCTTGTCCCAGATATTGCCGCAGTTGCTGACAACCAATTTGGTAACTCTAAGGGAAGCCCCAAAGAATCCCAACAAGACATCTCCAAGGTACAACCCCAACGCTCGCTGAGCTTATCATTCAGATGGCCCGCAGCATCTACGGATGATTGTTGGACTCTGAGGAATAAGGTCCAAGACCTGATTGATGCTAAAGAGATAGAGTTTGAGGCGCCCGAAAGGCCCAATGTTGTGACTGCTCCCATGCCCAATCATGGAGTGAATGCTGTAGAGGAAGACCTGTTCGTAGCCTCTGTGGATGATCTTGTTACTCCGCTGTTGACCGTCAAGAGGAACATGTTGCTAGCCGGTTTATTTCCGGGATGTAGTAAAGGTTGCCATCTATGTTCTGTTTCACCTACTGGTTGCCCATCTTTGAAGTCAGGCATTCAAAACCTGATGGATAATAAAGAGATCCTGTTCGAGAAGATTGTTGTTCCTGCTACCCCTACTGAAGAAGTTTCCATTGTCACCATTTTCAACAATTCTCCCAAGGCTCCCTCAACGAAGCCTGTCAAAATTATGCCTGTTCAGAAGATTGCACCCATAATCATCACTGTTCTGGGGCCCATCCCCTATACATCTGACAAAGTTGTCCCGTGGCACTATGAGGCAGATGTTTATGTTCTTGGGGTTAAACAAAAGTTTGATACTAGTACCGGCGTCAGCAATATCACTGGGCCTGCCAAAGTCACCCGCAGCGGTAGACTTTTCTCACCAGATATTGCGCCACCAACTATCCAGAGACCTATTGTCATCACACCTGCAAGTGTGCCTGCTTCCCTTCCTGATCAAGTTCCTATTTCTACCCCTGCTGCCGAGTCATCTGACGCTCGGGGAAAAGGGATCGCCGCTGATATGCCTGCCCAGACGGAGGCACCAAAGACCATCAATGTTGAAGCTTCCAAGCAGGAGATGGAAGAGATCCTGAAGATCATCAAGAAGAGTGATTTTAACATAGTTGAGCAACTGGGGCACACCCCATCTAAAATTTCTATGCTATCACTGTTGTTGTGTTCAGAGGCCCATGCCAAGGCTCTGATTACCTTTCTGAAGATAGCCCACGTGCCACAAGAGACGTCAGCTGATCAATTTACCGATTGTGTGGCCAACTTAACTGCTGATAATGGTTTTGGTTTCTCCGATGCCGGTCTGACTACCAAAGGGAAGAATCATAACGATGCCCTGCATGTCTCCATTGAATGCACGGGCACTACTCTTGCCCATGTGCTAGTTGACAATGGTTCCTCGTTGAACGTATTACCCAAGAAAGCTCTAGACAGGTTGGATTGCGAGGATTTGGAGCTGAAGCCTAGTAACCTTGTGGTCCGGGCCTTTGACGGGTCTAAAAGAATGGTGCACGGCGAGGTTGATATTCCAATCAGAGTTGGTTCTCAGGTCTTTGATTCTACATTCTATGTGATGGACATCCGACCGTCCTATTCTTGTCTGCTGGGTCATCCTTGGATCCACAAAGTTGGAGCTGTGACCTCCATACTACATCAGAAGCTGAAATACCCGGTCAGAGGGAAGATTGTGACAAGTCAAGGGGAGGAGGAATATATGGTCAGCCACCTCAACTCGTTCCGGTACATAGAGATGGATGGGGAGTTCATTGAGACCCCCTTTCAACACTTTGAAGAGGTTCCTCAGACACTGGCATCAGCAGAGACTGTGACTGAAGAAGATTCCCCTTTGAAGATGGCTTCCTTAAAGGATGCCAGGGCTGTTATTGAGAAGGGTGACTGTGAAAACTGGGGCCGACTTCCTGATTTCACTCAGAAGACTGACAAGTTTGGTTTGGGTTTCACTGCAGAAGCTCAGAAGGTTGTTCGTAGTGCAAGGATTGGAAGACCTCCTTTGTTCATCAGCAACTCGAGAGTAAATGCCGTTGAAGATGACGTGGAGGAATCTGAATTCGACGGATGGATCTACCCTACGACCAATGGTGGACCAAACAACTGGACAGCGAAAGACTTTGTCCCTATTACTTTTGTGACTCAGTAATGAACTCCTTTGTTATGAATTTGAAACAAACAATAATTTGAAACTTTATGGCCCGGTGTCTTACCCGGGGCGCCGTGGCTTCATTTGTGAGGGCTTTTGTGTGTCATTTTCATATATCATTAATAAAAGCATTGGACGTTTTTTTGCATTTCAAATATTTCGCTCCTTGTCTTTCTTTATTATATATTGCAAAACAGCTATTTACACACACTCACATATACAGGTCCCAATCCACTCTGGATCTCACTGGTAACGACTCTGCTACTGCCAGTTATGACTTCGAAAATCCGATCAACTTAGCCGAAGACGAAGGTGAAGATGATTGCGAAGTGCCTGGTGAACTTGCAAGGTTACTACTTCAGGAAGAGAGGGCCATTCAGCCACATGAAGAGCCAGTGGAAACGGTAAATCTGGGTAATGGGACAGACAAAAAGAAAGTCAAGATTGGTGCCAATCTGGAGTCTAATGTGAAACAACGGTTGATTCAGATGCTGCATGGCTACATGGAAATCTTTGCCTGGTCTTACGAAGATATGCCTGGATTGGATACCGACATTGTGGTTCATCACCTGCCTACCAAGGAAGATTGCCCTCCGGTAAAACAGAAGGTCCACCGTATGCGTCCAGAGATGTCCGAGAAAATCAAGGCTGAGGTTATGAAACAATTTGACGCCGGTTTTCTAGCAGTAACTTCTTACCCTCAGTGGGTTGCCAATGTGGTTCCAGTACCGAAGAAAGATGGTAAGGTCCGAATGTGTGTTGATTACAGGGATTTTAACAGGGCGAGCCCCAAGGATGACTTCCCGCTGCCTCACATTGACGTTCTGGTTGACAACACTGCTCACCATAAGGTATTCTCCTTCATGGACGGGTTCTCCGGTTATAATCAGATCAAGATGGATCCTGAAGACATGGAGAAGACAACTTTTGTTACTCAGTGGGGCACCTTCTGTTACAAGGTCATGCCTTTTGGGTTGAAAAATGCTGGGGCGACGTATCAGCGTGCCATGGTTGCTTTGTTTCATGACATGATCCATCATGATATTGAAGTATATGTCAACGACATGATTGCAAGGTCCCAAACTGAGGAAGAACACCTTGACCATCTACAAAAGTTGTTTGACCGGCTGAAGTTGTACAAGCTGAGATTAAACCCGAACAAGTGCACCTTTGGGGTAAGATCTGGAAAACTACTAGGCTTCGTCGTGAGCGACAAAGGTATTCAAGTGGACCCTGCCAAAGTGAAAGCCATACAAGAGATGCCAGTTCCCAAGACAGAGAAAGAATTCAGAGGCTTTCTGGGACGTCTGAACTACATTTCCCAATTCATCTCGCACCTAACTGCTACCTGTGAGCCAATCTTCAAGCTACTGAAGAAAGATCAGGTAGTACGTTGGAACAATGAATGTCAAGCCGCTTTCGAAAGAATCAAAGAGTATCTCCAAGAGCCACCTATTCTTATGCCACCGGTTAAAGGGAGACCTCTAATCTTATACTTGACAGTACTGGACAACTCAATGGGATGTGTGTTGGGGAAGCATGACGAGTCTGGCCGAAAAGAGCACGCTATTTATTACCTTAGCAAAAAGTTTACCGACTGTGAGACCCGATACTCACTGCTCGAGAAAACTTGCTGCGCTTTGGTATGGGCTGCTCGCCGGCTGAGATAGTATATGTTGACTCACACCACTCTATTGATTTCAAAAATGGATCCAATCAAGTACATCTTCGAAAAGCCTGCCTTGTTCGGAAGAATAGAAAGATGGCAGATGATCTTGACCGAATATGACATCTAGTACACGACTCAAAAAGCAATCAAGGGAAGTGTGTTGGCAGACCATTTAGCACATCAGGCAGTGGATGATTACCAGTCCATGAACTTTGAATTTCCAGACGAGAATATCATGGTAGTGACTGGTGGTGAAGTACCTGGACCGGATGAAGGACCTGAGGAAGGATCCCGATGGTCTATGCACTTTGACGGAGCCTCAAGCGCTTTGGGTAACGGCATTGGCGCTGTAATCATATCTCCTAAAGGCACTCATACTCCACTTACTGCCCGACTATGTTTCAATTGCACCAACAACATGGCGGAGTATGAAGCATGCATCATGGGTCTTCAAGCTGCAATTGACCTAAGGATCAAGTTTCTGAGTGTCTTCGGAGATTCCGCTCTCGTGATTAGTCAGATCAAAGGCGAGTGGGATACGAAACACCCAAATCTTATTCCTTACAAGGAGTATGTACTGACGTTGATTCCCCATATAGAGGAGATAACCTTTGATCACTTCCCAAGAGAGGAGAATCAGTTGGCGGACGCGCTGGCTACAATGTCTTCTATGTTCAAAGTCAAATGGGACAATGAGGCTCCCCGGATCATTATTTGGAAATTGGATGAACCTGCACATTGTTGTGACCTTGAGACCGAAGAGGTAACAGAAAAACCTTGGTATCATGAAGTAAAGAGGTACCTTGAAGCTCAAGAATACCCCGAGGGCGCGTCTGTTAATGACAAGAAGTTTCTGAGAAGGTTTGCGGCAAAGTTCTTCCTCAGCAATAACATTCTCTACAAACGAAACCATGACTCAACCTTACTGCGTTGTGTGGATAAGACTGAAGCAGAAAAGATCATGGCAGAGCTGCATGAAGGTACCTTCGGAACGCATTCCAGTGGACATACCATGGCAAAGAAAATCCTTCGGGCAGGATATTACTGGTCCACAATGGAAGCCGACTGTTATCAACATTCTCGGACATGTCACAAGTGCCAGATCTACGCTGATAAGGTGCACATTCCTCCGGTTCCTTTGTACGTCTTGACAACACCTTGGTCTTTTGCAATGTGGGGTATTGATATGATCGGTGAGATCAGACCTACGGCATCCAACGAGCATCGCTTCATCCTGGTAGCAATCGATTACTTTACGAAGTGGGTTGAAGCAACTTCCTTTGCCACCGTAACCAAGAACGTAGTGGCACGGTTCATTCGGCACAACCTGATTTGTCAATACAGTGTACCAGAGAGGATCATTACGGATAATGGTACCAATCTTAACAACAAGATAATCACTGAGCTCTGCGAGCAATTCAAGATACAGCACCACAACTCTTCTCCCTACCGGCCGAAGATGAATGGGGTTGTCGAAGCAGCAAATAAGAACATTAAGAAGATTGTGCAGAAGATGACAGTGACCTACAAAGATTGGCATGAGATGTTACCATTTGCTCTTCATGGATACCGTACCTCAGCACGGACATCAACAAGGGCAACACCCTTTTCCTTGGTATATGGCATGGAGGCAGTCCTGCCCATTGAAGTTCAGATACCCTCTCTCCGAATCATGAAGGATGCAGGTTTGAGCGAAGAAGACTGGATCCAGACTCGGCTTGATCAATTAAACCTAATCGACGAAAAGAGACTCACTGCTATTTGCCATGGTCAGACGTACCAAAAATGAATGATCAAGGCATTTAACAAGAAAGTCAGACGACAAGATTATCAAGTTGGGGACCTGGTAATCAAGCGCATCATCCTACCTCAAGGTGATCCCAGGGGCAAATGGACCCCTACGTACGAAGGGCCATTTGTGGTTAAGAATATCTTCTCAGGAGGAGCGATGATTCTAACCACCATGGATGGTGATGACCTTCCTCACCCCACCAATGCAGACATAGTAAAAAGATACTACGCATGATTAAAGACCCGCTAGGTCGACTGGCCTAGGCAAAAATAAGGGCTTCCCGGCGAACCAAAAGGGTTCGGGCAAAAATAAGGGATGAAATGAAAAAATCTGTACACCCGGCAAGTCGATAACCTGAAAAGGCGGCTTGGGCAAAAATGGGTATCCCGGTGGACTGAAAAACCGAAAGGGCGGTCCAGGCAAAAGTTAGGGATAAGCGTAATACTATGTCTCATTGGATCACCTTGCATCCAGACTTCGGTATCAACTATCAGGCTCGGACGGCACCAATCAATCAGCTTCATCTCCAACTAAGCAGCAAAGTGATGAGACGCTTGAGGACATAAAGGCGATAGCAGAGTTGGAACCCAGTGGGATATTTCACATAGTTGTTTTGTTTTCCTTTCACAAATTGTATAAACTCTATTTTGTTCGGCGGCGTTCTCTTACTAGGACGTCAGCCTCTTGTACACAAAGCGCCTATTTACAAGCAAATTTCAAAATCAATACAATCTCATTTTCCAGACAAATCGCCAATTGTTTTTCCTTTATCTGTTTTGTTTTGCAAAGAACGTCCAATGTTCATTTTTGATATATGCATTTGACATTAATTACTGCTCATAAATACTTGCATACGAAACAAAGGACCAATTACAGGTGACACCGGAAGTAGGGGCAATAAGAATCGTCTAAGCGATCTAGTTGCTTTGTCCACCAAGATACCAAGGTAAGTTCAGCTGAGGAAATTGACTAAGATACCTTCACTCCCTGCAGAGTAAGACGAGAGTCAGCAATACTCTCCCCCAAGAAGAGTTAGTCTACCATCCGTCCTGGAAGAGTTGGGTATCCCCAGAAGATCTTAATATTCCCTAGCAGAGTATACAGATATTCCCTAGCAAGCATCCCCGACAGTCTTAATATTCCTCGACGGAAATATAAGATTGTTCCCGGCAGAATACAAGATACCCCAGTGGAGCCATTTCCTCAAAAGTTTCCCCAGGAGAGTTGAATCATCTCCCTAGTAGATTCGGGAAGCTTGTCCCCTGCAGAGTACAAATGTATCTCCTCAGCCAAATTCAGAAGGTTATCCCCACAAGAGTCTAACTGGGTTATCCTCAACAAGTTGCAATGGAAAGATCATCCTCAACGAAGTTCTTTCTATCCCCTAACAAGCTTATCAACGGAATCCCCAGCGGAGTTATCGTCAAAATATCAGTGAAGCATCTCTTCCCCACAGAGTAATTCCCTGCAGAGTAGTCTCGTCACCAGGTTTATTCCCCAACGGAGTCATCTTCTCCTACCTGTTTATTCACACAATCACCTTCGTTCGTCATCCCGAGCAGAAACGAAGAATTCAACGTCATTCTCCAGCAGCTATTCAGGATTTATTTTCCCCAGCTAAAACATTACATTTTCATACATCATGATACATGCACATACGCAATCATATCATACAATCTCATTTATGATGAGAACATCATTGCTTGATCCATATCATGCATTGCATATGATTGACCTTCATCTTTCAGGAAAGATGCAGTCAAATTCTTAAACCCAGTCAAAGGAGACAAAAGCCAGTAAATGGAGACAAAGTCAGTTAAAATCGATTCCTAAAGATTTTTCTGAGGCAAAACCGGTCAATGAAGACAACCTGTCAATGAAGACAACCTGTCAATGAAGACAACCCGTCAATGAAGACAAACCGTCAATGAAGACAACCCGTCAATGAAGACAACCCGTCAATGAAAATAACCTGTCAATGAAGATAACCCGTCAATGAAGACAACCTGTCAATGAAGACAACCTGTCAATGAAGACAACCCGTCAATGAAGACAACCCGTCAATGAAGACAACCTGTCAATAAAGACAACCTGTCATTGAAGACAACCCGTCAATGAAGACAACCTGTCAATGAAGACAACCTGTCAAGTAATACAACCTGTCAATGAAGACAACCTGTCAATGAAGACAACCCGTCAATGAAGACAACCTGTCAATAAAGACAACCTATCAATGAAGACAACCCGTCAATGAAGACAACCTGTCAATGAAGATAACCTGTCAATGAAGACAACCTGCCAATGAAGACAACCTGTCAATGAAGGTAACCCGTCAATGAAGACAACCCGTCAATGAAGACAACCTGTCAATGAAGACAACCTGTCAATGAAGACAACCCGTCAATGAAGACAACTCGTCAATGAAGACAACCTGTCAACAAAGACAAAAACCAACAATCTCCATATGGCATCTATAAGCCCATCCTCCTATCCATCATCTTTCCAAATGGCATCTGTAAGCCCATTCCCGACATCACCATGCTGATATTACACCGTGCGAGTGCAAATTTCTGGGCACTCTAGTGTTCAATCATCTTCCACCTTCGGATCACGAAAGGCACGCAAGCCAATCTACATCCTCAGGTCTAAGAAGATTGAATAGGGGCAACTGTTGTACCCCAAATTTTGCCCTCCCATATTCCTCAAGATTTGTCAAGAATGATCTTCAAATTGTTCAAGATTTCTCAAGGATTGCACAATCAAACCACCTCCTAAGCCAGTTGAAATTAGGGTTTTGGTTCTTTTAAGGAATTTGGAGTTTTCAATGGCTCAATCAAGTCTCATAAGCCTATATGCATGCTCAAGCACCTACATGCCAAGTTTCAAGACTCACAGTGCCAGTTTGCACAGTCAAAAGCCTCATTTGCTCTACAGTCAACTGCAAGGGGCAAAATGGTCATTTTGCAGTCAAAAGTCGGAATTTTTGGTCAACATCTTATTTTGAGTATACAGTCATAATTTGATCAAGTCTTGATCATGATTCCACAAGGATGGCTCAAAAATCATCAAGATGCAAAAAGTTACTATTTTTGGACAGTAGAAAAGTCAACTGTATCTTGACCAGGGCATAACTTTTTCATGGTTCATCAGAAAAATCCCATCCAATGCTCATTTTGAAGGGGATGATATTTCCTACAATCCATCTTCACACTCCAAGTCCAAGAAATGCTCTCATAAAAGGTTATCAATTTTTACATTATAGGTCCTTTCCAAAAGTCAACAAAAGTGCACTTTAAGTCAAAGGCCATAACTTTAGATTGGTGAATCCAAATGACATGGGACCAAAGGCATTGGTTAGAGGACTTCAAGACCTTTCCAAAATGTCCAAGAACATGTTCATATGATCAAAATTGAGCAAGATATGCATTGGAGAAGTTGGGAAATTTTTATGAATTTGCAAACTTCAACTTTGCTCAAAACACCTCATTTTTGCTAATGGGCCTCAAATCTCTTCTTGAAACTTCATCCATGGCCTATGCACGACCCATCAAGCTTAATTGAATTTATTTTCTTATTTTTATTAATTAATTGGATTTTTAATCAATATTAATTCATTTAATTAATTTAAATTGTAGGAAAATACAAAGATTTGATTTTTCAATCTTTTTGTGAAGAAAGTATGGCCTAAAAAGGCTGGCAATTTCGTGCACCAAGTCAAAGATGCAATATCTCCAAATTTGGCAACTTCTTCCAATCATGAAGATTCAAAAATATGTGATTTCCAATCAAATATTCAATCATCATTCCAATGAATTTTTGTGCAAGATTCTGACCTAATTCCATTCCTCTATAAATACACAAGCAAACCCTGATCATGCACATGTGAAAAAGCTGCAGACAAAGCCATAGCCATATTGAAAAATTTCCAAGAAAACTTGAAACTGATTTTCACATTCCAGGCCAATTCAAGGCGTTTTATTGATTCTAACACATTGCAGGAGTTCCCAAGAATGTGTAGCAATCAAATTCAAGCTTCATAACTCAAGGAATCATCAAGAACAGAACCACGGTTTGCATAATTTTTTTAGAATCGTATTGCTTATTTCATGCGCATTTAACATGATTTCTTGTTTGTTTTGCATTGCTTGAATACATATGAAGCTAATGGCATAAGTTAATTGAATTATAGTGCACAGAATCACAAGTTGCCATGGACGAATTCTAGGGTTCATAAGCTTTCAAATTAGGGCTTTACAATCCAGGAAAAATTAGGCCTTATAAGACATATGACTGAATTCATGAGACTCAGACGAATTCAAAGCAACCCTCGCGAAACATTTATGTAAATCACAGGGCTAATCACTATTTTTCCTTACTGCAGTTTGTGGGGGTTAAAAACCCCCGCTATTTAACATTGTTTTTACAGGTTCAGCGAGGAAGATGATGATGTGTTGATACATCATAGGTCGGTTAAAAAAAGGCGCGCATGTTTTTGTTGTTTACAGCTTAGGGATTAATTTCCCCATATAATAATTGCCCTTTATCTCATTGATGACTAAAGCGTGGTGGTGTAGTGGTTGAACGATTGGCCAATGATCATTGGGACCTGGGTTCGAATCCCAGGTCCCCCAAAACGCTTCTATTATTTTTCTTTACATGTTCATATGCAGCTTTCCAAAAGGAGTACATCATGCACCTCTAACATCCAAGTGCCATGTGTCTCTAAGCTCAAATCCAGTGGTCATGAGTGGATGACTATCATACTCCCAGTCAATATGCACCATGGACAATCAAAAAAGTCAAACGAACTGGAAACAAATGGGCCTGAGAATTGCCAAAGAAACCTCCTAATGGGCCAACACTCCCTGGGTTCTTCTTTTCTTTTCTTTTTTCTTTTTCTTTTATATTTTTTCTTTTAATTATTTTACTAATTATTATTATTATTATTATTTAATTAACCAAATTAATTATTTTTATAATAAAATTCAGAAAACTAAAAATGTAATATTTTTATTATTATTATTATTTATTAATTTCACTTTATTTTTGTAAATAAATACTAACAAATTAATTTAGTTGTTTTAATTAGGTTAACTTTAATATTTTTGCAATAAGTAAAATAAATTAGAATTAGGGTTTTACTAACTTTTGACTTTTTTTATTTTATTTTCCTCAAGACATTAAAAAACTCAAAAACATTTCTTTTTAATTAATTAATTAGTTTTAGGTTTAATTTAATTAACTGCAAAAATGATAACAAACTTCTTTCTTTTCTCAAAAAGGGTCAAAACCCTAAGGACTTCTCCAATTAAATTTTCTCTCTCGCGCATATTATTTTTTACCATATTTATGTATTTGCTCCGAGGATGTAATAGCTTTAATTAGGACTTTTTATCGCTTTCTTTATTTTCCCGCAATTTACTTTTCCAAGGGTTGTTTTTGGCGATGTAAATACCCGACGCCTTGTGTGATACGGTGGGAGAACTGACTTGAGGTTTTGCGTTTGTTTTCGCAAATGTTTCGGTTGAGCAAGAGTCGCCACCGACTTTTTATTTTATCCTAAGGAAAGGTTAAAAAGCACAGCAAAAACCTTTTGAGATGTTTTCTTGGGTTCGGGGAGTAGATTATAGAAAGGGAAGGTATTAGCACCCTTTCTATCCATGGTTATCCATGGGCTCTTAGTTACTTGCTTAGATCACTTGCCTTCTGTTTTCAATTGTTTTAAATGGTGCTTGAGTGTGTGGGTTTGAAAATGTTTTGAAAAGAGGCCAATGTGGTGGCAACCTTTGTAATGATCCATGTGGGGATGTATACAAAGATGTATGTCTTTTGAAAAGGTTTTCATTTGTTTTTGAAAGTTGTTTTGAAAGTGTAGTGATGTGTGGTTTTTGAAATAGGCAAGTGTTTTGTTTTGCAAGTTTGATTCAAGTAACTAAGAGGTTATCTACTCCTAAATTTCTCAAAAGATTATTGCTATGTTTTAACCCTTTTAACAAGTTTGTTCCACCATTGTATTTGGTGGACAATCTTATGTTTAGGATGTGAAAGGGACGGGCGTGGGTCATCGTTTAGACCATAATTGCAATGGTGCCAAGTATCTTTGGGCATTTTTTTTAAGGGACTTGATCATTTGTTTTTGTTTGTTTTGAAAAATGTTATCGAGGGACTATGATCATTCAATTTGTTTGTTTTGCCCAAAGAGACCTAACATGCAATATGGCCCAATTTTGAAAGGCAACAAGTGGAGTACCCTAGGGGGTGCAAGTGTGATTTGTGTGTCCATATTCATGCTTGTTTATCTTGAGATTAGGTCATAACTATTTTTTCGTCGTTTTTCGCATACAAACCCTAATTCTAACATGTTATCATTAGAAAGCGTATAAAGTGCGAAATTTAAATTCCTACGCTATTACAACATAATAATATAGGGAGGGGGGTACAAATTTACAAATGGGGGATATTTAGACAAGAATTTAAACCTAAATTATTACATCATTTTTGAATATTTGCAAGGGAAATAAATTGCATAATTAAATGGAAATGAAGTAAATATGCAAAAATGCAAAAAGAAAGTTTTTATATGTATGAAAAAAGTATGGTTTATGTAAAATAAAATAAGAAAATAAAAAGGTATTATTTTGAGTATTTTCCACTTTTAGGGCAAAAACCCTAATTTTAATCAAGATGCTTATTAATTAATTAATTCACATAATATTCATTATAAAATAAAATAAAACATGGTATATTTGTAAAAAGGCATTTTTTAGTATTAAATGTTAAAAAGTAAAATATGTACATTTTTTGGTTTTTTTTTACTCTAAGTATATATATATATATATATATATATATATATATATATATATATATATATATATATATATATATATATATATATATATATATATATATATATATATATATATATATATATATATATATATATATATATATATATATATATATATATATATATATATATATATATATATATATATATATATATATATATATATATATATATATATATATATATATATATATATATATATATATATATATATATATATATATATATATATATATATATATATATATGTATATTTTTATTATCCTAAATATGTATTATATATAAATAATAATAATATTTAACTTTTTTTGAAAATAGTATTTTTTATATGAGACATTTTCAGAGGATAATATAAAATAAAAAATAAAAATGAAAATATATTCACACTATTTTTTATATTTATTCTAAATAATAATATGTATATATTTATGTATAAATTGAAAGAAAATCAAATAAAACCCAAATAAAATAAAAAAAAAATGATGAGAAAAATATTTTCAAAATTTTAATATGTTGGGAAAAAATAAATGAATCATAATAAAAAAGAAAAAGTCAAAAATATTAAAAAATGAAGCAAATGGGCTCAGGGGGGTCATGAGTAATTATGGGGTGTGAAAAGAAAAACACAAGACAAGCCCAGCCCAATGCCACTGTCTTCAACCTGCAGCACAAAGTTTGAAAAAATGCGCGCGCCCTGTTCTTCAATGTCCAACTCTCGATTCCTGGCTTTTTAGCAAAAACTCATAACACAACAAATGTTCAGCATGAAGAGACGATTCTAACCATGTATAGAACTTGACCTAACTCTCTAAGATGAGGGAGAATTTCTCCTCCCCCAAATCCTAACCTAGTTTTTCTGCCATTTTCAAACTCCAAATTCTCTCTACTCAGGCAAAAGAAATGAAATGTAAAGATATGTACATGTTCAGGGCTATGAGTAGAACCTTGTTTCTTCACAAACTTAAGACTAAAGATACATAATAAGAGAGATACGAGTTCAAAGTTTTACCTGTGCAATTGAACTTCTATATGGAGAATGAGGAACTTCCAGTGCAAGGTGATGATTGGAACAGCTTCCTTGAGGTCCAGGGATGCTGTTTCAATGCTTACTTTGTCTTGAGAGCTTTTGAATCAAGCTATAGAACTTTACCTGCAAGTTGAAAATGTGAAAATGGTGGAAGCTGTTAGAGGGATTACAGGTCAGGTTTTAGGTCATGGTTAGCTTGCATATATGCTAGGGAATGTGTATGAACTGATTTTAGCAAGAATGCTCGAGAGAAAATAAAGTTGGCACTCAAACTGCAGAGGCAACTCTGTTTTTGCAGTTTGAGGATGATTCTAAGATGGAGGGTGTTTTGGAGGTGCAAGGGTCGTGTCTCAGCTTGGTTATGTTCTTTGGAAGGTGTTTGATCAGTTTTTTCTTGTGTGTCTATGCTGAGATGAGAGTTGTTACAAGTTATGGACTTTTCTTCACACTTAAGCCACAAAATGCAATTTTTGCTTTCTAGGTCAGTAGAGGACCCCCTAATGTGCTGCATAAGCTTCTCTTGATCAGTGTGTTATGCACATAATCTTGTGCCAAGAAGATTTTCTATGTACCTTCTTGATTTGCAATTGGACATAAAGCTAATCTTTTCAAAAATGGAAAGTTCACTTTATCTAGTTTAGGGTTAGTTCATCATGTAATGTCCAAATGCTTAGAATAACAACTTGGCACATTGGTTTTGCATTTAATTCTTGAGTGTAACTTGGTTTAAGGACCTGTAATCTAGCCTAAAGCAAGCTGAGTTCAAATTGCAAGATTATGAACATGTTTTGGTTAAGGACAAAAAGTGAATTTTTACCAACTTGTGAAATTCGAATCTCTCAAGTTATGAGGTTGTTTGATGAGTTCTTGGACATTTTGGAAAGCTTGGAATGTGTACTACAATCCATCTTTGAAATGCAAATTGAAATTCCAAGTGGAAGGGTATGAAAAATGGCCTTGAAGTGGGGTAGAAAACCTTGTCAAAATAGGTTAAAATTTCACTAAGTTAAAAATGGTTTAGTGCCCTTATTCAAAAAATTGTAACTTGAGATACAAGCTTCAAATGAGAAAACTTTGTGAATCAAAGTTGTAGATTATGCAACAAGCTACAACTTTCATGTTTTGACTTTTGTTTGAATCCAAATGGATCTTGGTGAAAAGATGGGGCAAAGTTGGGAAAAAATTAGGGTTTTTCATAACTTAGAAAAATTCTAAGTTATGAAAAATTCCATTTTCTAACCCTAATTTGCATTTTGTGATTTCTTGGTGAACAAGTTTCATGACTTGGCATGTTTTGATGAAAAATGAATCTTGACTCTTGATTTTGACCAAAAAGTCAAAGTTTGACTTTTCAGTGTACAGTCAAAATTGATCAATTGACTGGGAAATTCAACTGTCAATCTTGTGTACTTGGGATTCTTTTGAGCTTGATGAATGTGTCAAGACCATTTCATTGAGTCCTTGAGTCCATATATGAGCTTGATTTGCCATTGGCTAGGTCAAACAGTCAAAAATTGCCTTTGTGCAGTCAAAACCCTAAAAATGACCATTTTGCCCTTTTGGTGATCTGATCAAACTTCTTGTGGAATTGTGATCCAAACTTGATCAAATGGTCCATATGAGTTCATAATGTTGATGTGGGTCAAAAATCATGAGTTTTGACTGTCAATTGACCACAGTTGACTTTTTCCCCAATACAGCTGATTTCTAGGTCAACTGTCCAATTGACTGGGCAAAACTTGGAATCAAGATTTGGAACTTGGTGAGGATAAACTTGGGAGTCCAATATGAAACATGAAAGTCATCTTAGGCATTTTAGGTCAAAACATCGTTGGGCAAACACAAACCCTAATTTGAGTCCACAGTGCAAGGAGAAGTCTTGAGCAGAGGAAACCCTAACTGGATCTTGATCTTCAAGGGTCTTGTGATGAGAAAATGTTGAGGAAATGGGAGGGCAAATTTTGGGGTACAACAGTTGCCCCTGTTCAATCTTCTTGGACCTGAACAGTTAGATTGGCAAGTTTGCCTTTCGTGACTCGAAGGTAAAAGGAGATTGGACACTAGAGTGCCCGAAAATTTGCACTCGCATGCTGGAGTCTCAACAGGGTGATGTCGGGAATGGGCTTATAGATGCCATTTGGAGAGATGAGGGATATGGAGATGGGCTTATAGATGCCATCTGGAGATGTGACAGAACCTTGTCGGGAATGGGCTTATAGATGCCATTTGGAAGTGTCGATCGCATAAGAGATTCCTTAGCGAGAACTTGTGTATTTGAGAAAGACGGATGTTTTCCTGGCTTGTTACAGGTGTTTCATCTTCAGTCTCCTTATGCAGATATGCCCTGGCTAGATACAGGTATCGAATCTACAATTGGTTGCTCACAAATGTGCCCTGGCTGGATACAGGAGTCGAATTTGGAAATAGTCGTTGATAGATGTGCCCTGGCTGGATACAGGAATCGAATCTTCGGACTCTTCAGACGTGCCCTGGCTAGATACAGGAATCGAGTCTGGAAACGTGGTCAACAGATATGCCCTGGCTGGATACAGGAATCGAATCTGGAGATGTTGTGGTTGATAGATGTGCCCTGGCTGGATACAGGAATCGAATCTTTGAACTCTTCAGACGTGCCCTGGCTAGATACAGGAATCGAGTCTGGAAACTGATCACTCTCAGATGTGCCCTGGCTAGATACAGGTATCGAATCTGGAATTGTGACAGTTGAAGGTAGTCGTTTTTGGGATTGTCTTTTTCCTGAAAAGGCAAAAACGTAAGTTGTATGCAATGTCATGATGTATGATATGCATGATGTCATGATGTTCAACATGAGATGGTGTTGTATGCGCTTTATAATATATGTAAGCAAGATGTATGAAAACGTGAAATGTTTATGAATGTAACTTTGGCTTAGGAAAATAAATCCTTGACGAACGGCCGGGGAGTTGCTCTGTGGTGAGAAAATTGACCGAAGTTTTGATGAGAGGCCTGTTGAGTACTTTAATGATGGATTCCGCTGAGGATAATGACGATAAACTCCGCTGGGGATTGAAGGAACTTTGCCGAGGGCGGTCTTCCATGGTTTTTAGCGGAGGATAACCCAGTTATAAGTCCTTGTGAGGAAATAACTCTAAATAAAACTCGGGAGAGACGTCTGTGTACTATAGGGAACAAGCTTCCAGAATCTACTGGGGATGAGCTTTAAGACCTGCCGGGGAATGTTGTGCCTTTTCAGGATTGTCGGGGGACCAACTCTGCTTGGGGAAAGTACTACTGAACCTTGTTTTACTCTGCGGGGAGTTGAGATGATTTGGTCACATTCTTCAGTCGAGTCTACCTTGGTACCTTGGCGGACAAAACAACCAGACTTCATCAGACAACTCCACATTGCCCCTATTTCTGATGTCACCTGTAATCAATCTCTTGTTTCATATGTAAACATTTATGAATCAGCAATTTAATGTCAAATGCATATATCAAAAATGAACATTGGACGTTCTTCGCAAGACAAAACAGAAAAAAGGAAAACAATGGTAATTTGTATGGTCAAGTGAATTTGTATTGATTTAAACTTTGCCTGTGAATAGGCGTTTTTGTACAAGAGGATGACATCCTAGTAAGAGGACGCCACCAAATAACATAGAGTTTACAATTTGAAAAAGGAAACAAAATAGCTATGTGAACAATCCCACTGGGTTCTAACTCTGCTATCGCCTTTATGTCTTCGAACGTCTCATCACTTTGCTGCCTAATTTGAAGATGAAGCTGATTGGTCAATGCCGAAACCTGGAGCCAGATAGTTGATGCCGAATTCCGGATGCGAAGTGATCCAATGAGACATAGTGTTACGCTTTTATCCCTAACTTTTGCCTGGACCGCCCTTTCGGGTTTTCAGTCCACCGGGATACCCATTTTTGCCCAAGCCGCCCTTTCAGGTTTTCGACTTGCCGGGTGTACAGATTTTTATTCATTTCATCCCTTATTTTTGCCCGAACCCTTTTGGTTCGCCGGAAAGCCCTTATTTTTGCCTAGGTATGTCAACCTAGCGGGTCTTTTATTCATGCGTAGTATTTTTTCACTATGTCTGCATTGGCGGGGTGAGGAAGGTCGTCACCATCCATGGTGGTTAGGATCATGGCTCCTCCTGAGAACACACGTTTAACCACAAATGGCCCTTCGTATGTAGGGGTCCATTTTCCCCGGGGATCACTTTGAGGGAGGATGATGCGTTTGATTACCAGGTCCCCAACTTGATACTCTTGTGGTCTGACTCTCTTGTTAAATGCCCTGATCATCCGTTTTTGATACGTTTGACCATGACAGATAGCAGTGAGCCTCTTTTAGTCAATCAGATTTAATTGATCAAGTCGAGTCTGGATCCAATCATCTTCATTCAAGTCTGCATCCTTCATTATCCGGAGAGAGGGTATCTGGACTTCAATTGGCAAGACTGCCTCCATGCCATAGACCAAGGAGAAGGGAGTTGCCCCGGTTGACGTCCTTGCTGAGGTGCGGTACCCATGAAGAGCGAATGGTAACATCTCGTGCCAATCTTTATAGGTCACTGTCATCTTCTGCACAATTTTCTTGATATTTTTATTGGCTGCCTCTACAGCCCCATTCATCTTCGGCCGGTAGGGAGAAGAATTGTGGTGTTGTATCTTGAATTGTTCACAGAGTTCAGCGATCATTTTGTTATTGAGATTGGTACCATTGTCCGTAATGATTCTTTCCGGGACGCCGTAACGACAGATCAGGTTATGCCGGATGAAACGTGCCACGACGCTCTTGGTTACTGTGGCGTAGGACGCTGCCTCAACCCACTTCGTGAAGTAATCGATCGCCACTAAGACGAAGCGATGCCCATTGGATGCTGTCGGTCGGATCTCACCGATCATATCGATGCCCCACATTGCAAAAGGCCAAGGTGCCGTCAGGACATTCAAAGGAACCGGAGGGATATGCACCTTGTCAGCATAGATCTGGCATTTATGACAAGTTCGGGAGTGTCGGTAACAATTGACTTCCATTGTGGACCAGAAATATCCTGCCCGAAGGATTTTCTTAGCCATGGTGTGTCCACTGGAATGTGTTCCAAATGTGCCTTCATGCAGTTCCATCATGATTTTCTCTGCTTCTGCCTTATCCACACAACGTAACAGAGTTGAATCATGATTCCGTTTGTAGAGAATGCCGTTGCTGAGGAAGAATTTTGCAGCAAACCTCCTCATGAATTTCTTATCATTGACAGACGCACCTTCAGGGTATTCCTGAGCTTCCAAGTACCTCTTCACCTCATGATACCAGGGTTTTTCAATCACCTTCTCAGCCTCGAGCTCGCAGCAGTATGCCGGTTCATCCAACTTCCAGATAATGATTCGGGGAGCCTCATTGTCCCATTTAACTTTGAACATTGAAGACATCGTAGCTAGGGCGTCCGCTAGCTGATTCTCCTCTCTAGGGAAGTGTTCGAAAGTTATCTCTTCAAAGTGGGGAAGCAAGGTCGACACATACTCCTTGTAAGGAATAAGATTCGGGTGTTTCGTATCCCACTCGCCTTTGATCTGATTGATCACGAGAGCGGAATCTCCGAAGACACTTAGAAATTTGATCCTTAAGTCGATTGCAGCTGGTAAACCCATGATACATGCCTCATATTCCGCCATATTGTTGGTGCAGCTGAAACATAATCGGGCGGTGAGGGGAGTATGAGTTCCTTTGGGAGATATGATTACAGCGCCGACGCCGTTACCCAAAGCATTGGAGGCTCCATCAAAATGCATAGACCATCGGGATCCTTCCTCAGGTCCTTCATCCGGTCCAGGTACTTCACAGTCCGTTACCACCATGATGTCTTCGTCCGGAAAATCAAAGTTCAATGATTGGTAATCGTCCACAGGTTGGTGTGCCAAATGATCTGCCAGTACACTTCCCTTAATTGCTTTCTGAGTTGTATACTGGATATCATATTCTGTTAAGATCATTTGCCATCTCGCTATTCTTCCAGACAGAGCAGGCTTTTCAAATATGTACTTGATGGGATCCATTTTTGAAATCAATAAAGTAGTGTGAGTCAGCATATACTGTCTCAGCCGGCGAGCAGCCCATACAAGAGCGCAGCAAGTTTTCTCAAGCAGTGAGTAACGAGACTCACAGTCGGTAAACTTTTTGCTCAAGTAATAAAAAGCGTGCTCTTTTCGGCCAGACTCGTCATGCTGCCCCAGCACACACCCCATTGAATTGTCAAGTACTGTCAAGTATAGTATTAGAGGCCTTCCTTCCACTGGTGGCATAAGAATGGGTGGCTCTTGGAGATATTCCTTTATCTTTTCAAAGGCGGCCTGACATTCATCATTCCAGCGTACTACTTGATCTTTCTTCAGCAATTTGAAGATTGGCTCACAAGTAGCAGTCAGATGTGAGATGAATTTGGCAATGTAATTCAGTCGTCCCAGGAAGCCTCTGACTTCTTTCTCTGTTTTTGGAGTCGGCATCTCTTGTATGGCTTTTACCTTGGCAGGGTCCACCTGAATACCTTTATCACTTACAATGAAACCTAGCAATTTTCCGGATCTTACCCCAAAGGTGCATTTGTTGGGATTCAACCTCAGCTTGTATAACTTGAGTCGGTCAAACAACTTCCTCAGATGGTCAAGGTGCTCCTCCTCAGTTTGAGACCTTGCAATCATGTCATCAACGTATACCTCAATCTCATGATGGATCATATCATGAAATAAAGCAACCATGGCACGTTGATAGGTTGCCCCAGCATTTTTCAATCCGAATGGCATGACCTTATAACAGAAGGTGCCCCACTGAGTTACAAAGGTAGTCTTCTCCATATCTTCCGGAGCCATCTTGATCTGATTATACCCTGAAGAACCATCCATGAAGGAGAACACCTTGTGTTGAGCTGTATTGTCAACAAGGACATCAATGTGAGGTAGGGGGAAGTTATCCTTGGGGCTGGCCCTGTTCAGATCCCTGTAGTCAACACACATTCTGACTTTACCGTCCTTCTTCGGTACTGGCACCACATTGGCAACCCACTGAGGGTAAGAAGTCACTGCAAGGAACCCGGCATCAAACTGCTTCATAACCTCGGCCTTGATCTTTTCAGATATCTCTGGACGCATCCGTCAGACTTTTTGCTTTACCGGAGGGCAATCTTCCTTGGTTGGTAGGTGGTGAACTACAATGTCGGCATCCAAACCAGGCATGTCTTCATAGGACCAAGCAAAAATCTCCATGTAATCCTGTAGCATCTGGATCAATCGTTGCTTCACACTGAGCTCTAGATTGGCACCAATCTTGACCTCTTTCCTATCCGTCTCGGTACCCAGGTTAATTGTCTCCACCGGCTCTTCATGTGGCTGGATAGCTCTCTCTTCTTGGAGTAGCAGTCTTGCGAGTTCACCAGGCACTTCGCAATCATCTTCACCTTCGTCTTCGGCCAAGTTGATCGGATTTTCGAAGTCATAACTGGCGGTAGCAGAGCTGTTACCAGTGAGATCCAGAGTGGATTGAAACCTGTATAAGTGAGTGTGTGTAAATATAGCTGTTTTGCAATATATATAACACAGAAAGGAAAAGAGCACAAGATTTGAAATGCAACAAACGTCCAATGTTTTGATTGATGATATATGAAAATGTCATACAAAAAGCACTCACAAATGGAGCTACGATGCCCCGGGTAGGACACCGAGCCAACAAAGTTTTAACATATTGTTTGTTACAAATTTGGAAATCAAAAGAAATCAATTACTGCGTGACAAATGTGATAGGTGTAAAATCCTTTGCCGTCTAGTTGCTTGGTCCGTCGCTGGTAGTCGGGTAGATCCAACTGTCGAACTCTGCTTCCTCTACATCCTCCTCAATAGCATTCACCCTTGAGCTGGAGATAAACACCGGAGCCTTTCTGACCTTCTCCTTGCGCACAGCCCTCTGAGCCTCTGCAGTAAAGCCCAGCCCAAACTTGTCGTTCTTCTGAGTGAAGTCAGGAAGCTGACCCCAGTTTGCACAATTGCCTTTCTGAACCACAGCCCGGGCATCCCTTAGGGAAGCCATCTTCAAGGAAACATTCTCTTCGACTGTTGTTTCTGCTGCTGCTGAAATTGGATGTACCTCCTCGAAATGCTGAAAGGGGGTTTCAATGAACTCCCCGTCCATCTCAATGTATCTGAAGGAATTCAAATGGCTCACCATATACTCCTCTTCTCCTTGCACAGTGACGATCTTCCCTCTGACAGGGTACTTCAGCTTCTGGTGCAAGGTAGAGGTCACTGCCCCAGCTTTATGGATCCAAGGTCGACCCAATAGACAAGAGTACGATGGACGTATATCCATCACATAAAAAGTAGAGTCAAACACTTGAGAGCCCACACGAATAGGGATGTTAACCTCTCCATGAACCATCCTTTTTGAACCGTCAAAGGCCCTGACGATGATATTGCTGGGCTTCAGTTCTAGGCCTTCATAATCCAAACGGTCTAAAGCCTTTTTCGGTAGGACATTCAAAGAAGAACCAGTATCCACCAATACATGCGCCAGAGTAGTGCCCCTGCATTCGATAGAGACATGCAGGGCATCATTGTGGTCTCTTCCCTTCGCAGTCAGGTCAGCATCTGAAAAACCCAAGCCATTGTCTGCTGTCAGATTTGCTACGCAATCAGTGAACTGGACTGCAGACGTTTCCTGCGGCACATGGGCCGTTTTGAGAAATGAGATCAAGGCCTTAGCATGGGCCTCGGAGCACAGCAATAAAGAGAGCATGGAGATTTTGGAGGGCGTGTGCCCCAGCTGCTCGACAACATTGAAATCACTCTTCTTTATTATTTTCAGGATCTACTCCATTTCTTGTTGGGAGGCCTCAGCATTTATGGGTATTGGTGCCTCCATCCGGGCAGGCTCTTCTTCAATCCCTTTGCCCCGAGCATTAGATGACTCGGCGGCAGGGGAAACAACTTGATCAGCAACAGTAACAGGTACACTTGTAGGTGTTATAAGGAGGGGTCTTCGAATAGCGGGCGGTGCAATATCAGGCGAGAAGAGCCTGCCACTGCGGGTGACCTTGGCTGGACCGGTGATATCGCAGATACTGGCGCCAGTGTCAAATTCTTGTTTGATTCCATTTACATATACGTCTGCCCCATAATGCCAGGGGACAGCCTTATCAGATACGTAGGGGAGAGGCCCCGAAACAATAATAATCACAGGTGCAACAGTCGTGATTTGAACAGGCTTCTTCGGGAGAGCCTTTATTGGATTTTTGAAGATGGTAACCACAGAAACTTCTTTTACCAGAACCAACTGAACAGCAGACTTCTTAAACAGAATCTCCTTGCTATCCATTAGGCTTTGGACGCCTAACCTCAGCAAGGGACAACCAGATAGGGAAACAGCACAGAACAGGCAACCTTCACTACAACCCGGAAATAAACCGGCCCGCAGTAGGTTCTTCTTGACAGTCCTCAGAGGGGTGACAACTTCATTTACCGAAACAGCATACATTTCTTCCTCGATGGCATTTACTCTATGCTGGGGCATAGGAGCAGTTACAACATTTGGTCTCTCCGGCGCTTCAAACTGAATTTCCTTTACGTCGATCAGATCTTGCACCTTGTTTCTCAAGGCCCAACAATCATCAGTAGTGTGCCCGGGACTATCAGAATGATAAGCACACCGGGCATTCGGGTTATACTTAGGAGACGCAGTGTTGACGACCTTAGGAGCTTCTTTGAGGGTCACCAGGTTGGTGGATAACAGTTGGGGTAAAATTTGAGATAAGGTCATACTCAGTCGAGTATACTGCCTCTTGGGCCTTTCACTTCTTTGTTGATTGTACTGCTGAGGAGCAGCAACAGGTTTCGAGATGACCAAAGCATTGACGGCTTGGCGACTTTCGGGCTTGATTTGTCTTCTAGGACCGTAGACGGCGCTTGCTTCTTTCTTAAACGGCCTCTTCTCAGCACTTGTGGAGGCAGCCTTTTGTATCTTGCCTGACCTGATGCCAGCTTCAATTCTTTCTCCCGTCAATATCAAATCTGTAAACCCAGCGGAGGAGTTACCAACCAAATGATTGAAAAATGGACCAGACAACGTCCCTAGGAACATATCAACCAGCTCTCGATCAGTCAATGGAGGCTGCACCCTGCCAACCAAATCTCTCCATTTTTGAGCGTACTCTTTGAACCCTTCACCCGTTCCTAGAGACATACCCTGAAGTTGGGTACGCGTAGGAGCGAGATCAGAATTGTATTGGTATTGTCTGTAGAATGCGCTTGCCAAATCTTCCCAGTGTCGGATGCTAGTTCCATCTAATTGGTAGAACCATTCAAGCTGTGACCCCGAGAGGCTATCTTGGAAGAAGTGAATCCAAAGGTTCTTATCCGCCGTATAAGGTTGGATCTTCCTTACGTACGACCTTAGATGCAGCTTTGGGCAGGAGACCCCATCATACTTGGCGAAGGCAGGCGCCTTAAACTTGTGTGGAATTACTACCCCAGAAGATAACCCCAAATCTCCGAAATCCAGCCCCGGCACATTCTGAATTTCCATGGCGCTTAAGCGGTCCTCCAATTTCTTGTATCTATCAACAGCAGGTGGGTATTGTTCGTCGTTATAGTCCGTCTCGTTGTCGGAGACTGCGGGACTAGGAGCTCCTCCCCCTTGGGGACTGTTCTTCTCAGCAGAAGAAGTAGTTGGATCAGCTTCATTATGGAGTGTGTTCCCAAATCTGCGTCCGGTGTTGAACAACGCAGTCCTCTTTTTCTTCTTCTTCTTCAGGAGTAGAGTCTTTAACTCTTGCTGACCTTGGGCTAGGATTAGGACCATCTCTTGAAACTGTGCACTTTGGGCCTGAAGGGCCTTGATTGCTTGCTCACTGGATGAGTCTGGATTCATGATGACTGTGCAAAATAAACAGCGAAGGAGATTAAGCAACCTGCGAAATAGGGTACCTGCTATGCATATGGTGCAATGGAATGTGTATTCTTTATGTTTTCAAAGACAAACAAGATTCAACTTTGTAGACAAAAAAAGGGAAACACACTTCATTAGATTAAAATTTCAATTGTTCAACAACTTGCCCTTAGGCATTACAGGAATGAAAAATACTGGAAAGGAAATAAAGCTATAAAAGGAAACATCCAAAGCTCATCAATGCTCCCATGGCCTCCTCTTTTCAGTGCTGATGTAGTTGTTCAGGACCCGTTCTTCCTCCAATTGCTTAGTCAGCCTCTGGATCTTCCGTTCCTGCTCGTTGAATTTCTCCCGATAGAAATCCCGTTCTTCCTTTAGCTGTGCCCAGGATCTCTTCATGGTGTCAAAATCAGCGGGTATCTGAGGAGGGAGGACAGTTGGAGGAACCCCATCTTCAACAGGAGGCTCAAGGATGAGAGGTCTAACAGCTTCGTAGGGCATACCTAACCTTTGAGCACGGATGCGGACCCATTTGCAATAGGGCTTCAATGGCAGAGAAGTCTTTGGTCCCAACTCATGTGGGTCGGCTTTGTGGATTCTGTCCCAAGCTCTAATGAATCCCTGGCGTAGTTTGTCACTGTCTGCCTGAAACTCAAAATGGAAGTGAGGAACCAGCATTTCATGAGGCCCATCTCCTCTGGCTCTTCCAAACTGACGGAAAGCTAAGCATGGATTGTAAGAGATACCTCCTTGGATACCAATCAACGGAATATTAGGGTATTCTCCGCAACGGTCAATAACGGCTACCTCATCCAAACCTCTGAGAGTCCAGGTGATGTCATTATCAGTGAGAGACATTAACCTCCTAGCCCAACCTTTTCCTTCTTCATTCTTCAGCGCGAACTTAGGAAGGTGCGAAATAAACCACCTTATTAGCAAAGGAGCACAACACCACGGAGTTCCCCGTTTTCGAGTAGTACGAGCATAGAGTTGTTGTAGAATATCCCCCAAAAGAGTGGGTACCGGATTCCGATACATGAAGATCCTTATGACATGGGTACTGATAAAGGTGTTGGGGTTGGGAAACAATACCAGACCATAGATCAAAAGAGCCAGAATATCCTCGTATGCCTTGAAGTCCAAGTCATTCCAGAAATCATTAGCCTTGCCAACCAGAAATTTGACCAAAAAGCCCTTGATCCCATTTCTAGTTTCCCAGTTGGACAATACCTCTTCTTTGGTCAAGGGGAGAATTGCAGCAATCTCTTCAAGCCTAGGAGTCTTTTCCAAACCAGTGAATGGAGTTTGTTCCAAGGCAGGGATCCCAAGCAAATAAGAGAACTCTTCCAGGGTAGGAACCAGCTGGAAGTCTTGAAAGGTGAAACAATGATACAGAGGGTCATAAAATTGGGTCAGAACACTTATCAGTTGTTGGTCCCACTTTGCAGTGATCAAGCCAAGGAGAGACCCATGTCTGTTGATGAAGGAAGAAGTGTTTGGAATCCTACTAACCAAATCCTTGAGTAAAACTGGTGGTTGAACAAAGTTGAGCCGGACAGTATTCCTACGCACGGGCATCATGATGTCCTACAAAACAGAGCAAAGATGAAACCTTTTTTGTCTTTGAAATGGGTTAGCCCTTTATACAGGATGCATGCAATGGTATGATGGCATGATGCTATGATGAAGCACACCACAAGTATTCACATAGGTAAATAAGGCACACAAGTCACACAAGACACCCTTAGGTTTCAGGCCAGCATGAGTTTCAGGTATTACCCTCTTTTGGTTTTGTTGGTTAAAACCTGTCCTATCAAAAGTAACCGGGTTCTAGAGGATCTCAAATCATTGGCTACCCTCAATCGGTCATAACTCCAGCATCGCAATCTTTTCTCGCGGCCAGAACCATCTCGAGAGTTTAGCCTCAATGAGTGTAGCATACTGCTACTGTCCTAATAGCCAAGTTGGTCAATTTAGGGTTCTAAGGTTGGTTGGTGTTTAATGACCCCTTAGAAGACTTATATTCTCCCTGTTGCAACACAAGGGATATAGGTACAGACTAAGATGCCACACCAACGTAGCCACTGCTTCACCCATGTTGGTCTACGCCGGACAGGTCCCTCACAGATTATGCTACCTAAAAAGGGTATTTCCCAGATCCGGGTTAGGATCTATGAAACTCCGATGCAAAGCCCACAAATATAAAAGTAAACAAAGCAAACAATTGAAAACAAAGGTGATCTAAGCCCTAAGGTTACTCCACTTTTAAAGAACTCCCCAGCAGAGTCGCCAGTTCTGTGATACGGTGGGAGAACTGACTTGAGGTTTTGTGTTTGTTTTCGCAAATGTTTCGGTTGAGCAAGAGTCGCCACCGACTTTTTATTTTATCCTAAGGAAAGGTTAAAAAGCACAGCAAAAACCTTTTGAGATGTTTTCTTGGGTTCGGGGAGTAGATTATAGAAAGGGAAGGTATTAGCACCCTTTCTATCCATGGTTATCCATGGGCTCTTAGTTACTTGCTTAGATCACTTGCCTTCTGTTTTCAATTGTTTTAAATGGTGCTTGAGTGTGTGGGTTTGAAAATGTTTTGAAAAGAGGCCAATGTGGTGGCAACCTTTGTAATGATCCATGTGGGGATGTATACAAAGATGTATGTCTTTTGAAAAGGTTTTCATTTGTTTTTGAAAGTTGTTTTGAAAGTGTAGTGATGTGTGGTTTTTGAAATAGGCAAGTGTTTTGTTTTGCAAGTTTGATTCAAGTAACTAAGAGGTTATCTACTCCTAAATTTCTCAAAAGATTATTGCTATGTTTTAACCCTTTTAACAAGTTTGTTCCACCATTGTATTTGGTGGACAATCTTATGTTTAGGATGTGAAAGGGACGGGCGTGGGTCATCGTTTAGACCATAATTGCAATGGTGCCAAGTATCTTTGAGCATTTTTTTTAAGGGACTTGATCATTTTTTTTTGTTTGTTTTGAAAAATGTTATCGAGGGACTATGATCATTCAATTTGTTTGTTTTGCCCAAAGAGACCTAACATGCAATATGGCTCAATTTTGAAAGGCAACAAGTGGAGTACCATAGGGGGTGCAAGTGTGATTTGTGTGTCCATTTTCATGCTTGTTTATCTTGAGATTAGGTCATAACTATTTTTTCGTTGTTTTTCGCATACAAACCCTAATTCTAACATGTTATCATTAGAAAGCGTATAAAGTGCGAAATTTAAATTCCTACGCTATTACAACATAATAATATAGGGAGGGGGGTACAAATTTACAAATGGGGGATATTTAGACAAGAATTTAAACCTAAATTATTACATCATTTTTGAATATTTGCAAGGGAAATAAATTGCATAATTAAATGGAAATGAAGTAAATATGCAAAAATGCAAAAAGAAAGTTTTTATATGTATGAAAAAAGTATGGTTTATGTAAAATAAAATAAGAAAATAAAAAGGTATTATTTTGAGTATTTTCCACTTTTAGGGCAAAAACCCTAATTTTAATCAAGATGCTTATTAATTAATTAATTCACATAATATTCATTATAAAATAAAATAAAACATGGTATATTTGTAAAAAGGCATTTTTTAGTATTAAATGTTAAAAAGTAAAATATGTACATTTTTTGGTTTTTTTTTACTCTAAGTATATATATATATATATATATATATATATATATATATATATATATATATATATATATATATATATATATATATATATATATATATATATATATATATATATATATATATATATATATATATATATATATATATATATATATATATATATATATATATATATATATATATATATATATATATATATATATATATATATATATATATATATATATATATATATATATATATATATATATATATATATATATATATATATATATATATATATATATATATATATATATATATATATATATATATATATATATGTATATTTATATTATCCTAAATATGTATTATATATAAATAATAATAATATTTAATTTTTTTTGAAAATAGTATTTTTTTATATGAGATATTTTCAGAGGATAATATAAAATAAAAAATAAAAATGAAAATATATTCACACTATTTTTTATATTTATTCTAAATAATAATATGTATATATTTATGTATAAATTGAAAGAAAATCAAATAAAACCCAAATAAAATCAAAAAAAATGATGAGAAAAATATTTTCAAAATTTTAATATGTTGGGAAAAAATAAATGAATCATAATAAAAAAGAAAAAGTCAAAAATATTAAAAAATGAAGCAAATGGGCTCAGGGGGGTCATGAGTAATTATGGGGTGTGAAAAGAAAAACACAAGACAAGCCCAGCCCAATGCCACTGTCTTCAACCTCCAGCACAAAGTTTGAAAAAATGCGCGCGCCCTGTTCTTCAATGTCCAACTCTCGATTCCTGGCTTTTTAGCAAAAACTCATAACACAACAAATGTTCAGCATGAAGAGACGATTCTAACCATGTATAAAACTTGACCTAACTCTCTAAGATGAGGGAGAATTTCTCCTCCCCCAAATCCTAACCTAGTTTTTCTGCCATTTTCAAACTCCAAATTCTCTCTACTCAGGCAAAAGAAATGAAATGTAAAGATATGTACATGTTCAGGGCTATGAGTAGAACCTTGTTTCTTCACAAACTTAAGACTAAAGATACATAATAAGAGAGATACGAGTTCAAAGTTTTACCTGTGCAGTTGAACTTCTATATGGAGAATGAGGAACTTCCAGTGCAAGGTGATGATTGGAACAGCTTCCTTGAGGTCCAGGGATGCTGTTTCAATGCTTACTTTGTCTTGAGAGCTTTTGAATCAAGCTATAGAACTTCACCTGCAAGTTGAAAATGTGAAAATGGTGGAAGCTGTTAGAGGGATTACAGGTCAGGTTTTAGGTCATGGTTAGCTTGCATATATGCTAGGGAATGTGTATGAACTGATTTTAGCAAGAATGCTCGAGAGAAAATGAAGTTGGCACTCAAACTGCAGAGGCAACTCTGTTTTTGCAGTTTGAGGATGATTCTGAGATGGAGGGTGTTTTGGAGGTGCAAGGGTCGTGTCTCAGCTTGGTTATGTTCTTTGGAAGGTGTTTGATCAGTTTTTTCTTGTGTGTCTATGTTGAGATGAGAGTTGTTACAAGTTATGGACTTTTCTTCACACTTAAGCCACAAAATACAATTTTTGCTTTCTAGGTCAGTAGAGGACCCCCTAATGTGCTGCATAAGCTTCTCTTGATCAGTGTGTTATGCACATAATCTTGTGCCAAGCAGATTTTCTATGTACCTTCTTGATTTGCAATTGGACATAAAGCTAATCTTTTCAAAAATGGAAAGTTCACTTTATCTAGTTTAGGGTTAGTTCATCATGTAATGTCCAAATGCTTAGAATAACAACTTGGCACATTGGTTTTGCATTTAATTCTTGAGTGTAACTTGGTTTAAGGACCTGTAATCTAGCCTAAAGCAAGCTGAGTTCAAATTGCAAGATTATGAACATGTTTTGGTTAAGGACAAAAAGTGAATTTTTACCAACTTGTGAAATTCGAATCTCTCAAGTTATGAGGTTGTTTGATGAGTTCTTGGACATTTTGGAAAGCTTGGAATGTGTACTACAATCCATCTTTGAAATGCAAATTGAAATTCCAAGTGGAAGGGTATGAAAAATGGCCTTGAAGTGGGGTAGAAAACCTTGTCAAAATAGGTTAAAATTTCACTAAGTTAAAAATGGTTTAGTGCCCTTATTCAAAAAATTGTAACTTGAGATACAAGCTTCAAATGAGAAAACTTTGTGAATCAAAGTTGTAGATTATGCAACAAGCTACAACTTTCATGTTTTGACTTTTGTTTGAATCCAAATGGATCTTGGTGAAAAGATGGGGCAAAGTTGGGAAAAAATTAGGGTTTTTCATAACTTAGAAAAATTCTAAGTTATGAAAAATTCCATTTTCTAACCCTAATTTGCATTTTGTGATTTCTTGGTGAACAAGTTTCATGAGTTGGCATGTTTTGATGAAAAATGAATCTTGACTCTTGATTTTGACCAAAAAGTCAAAGTTTGACTTTTCAGTGTACAGTCAAAATTGATCAATTGACTGGGAAATTCAACTGTCAATCTTGTGTACTTGGGATCTTTTGAGCATGATGAATGTGTCAAGACCATTTCATTGAGTCCTTGAGTCCATATATGAGCTTGATTTTCCATTGGCTAGGTCAAACAGTCAAAAATTGCCTTTGTGCAGTCAAAACCCTAAAAATGACCATTTTGCCCTTTTGGTGATCTGATCAAACTTCTTGTGGAATTGTGATCCAAACTTGATCAAATGGTCCATATGAGTTCATAATGTTGATGTGGGTCAAAAATCATGAGTTTTGACTGTCAATTGACCACAGTTGACTTTTTCCCCAATACAGCTGATTTCTAGGTCAACTGTCCAATTGACTGGGCAAAACTTGGAATCAAGATTTGGAACTTGGTGAGGATAAACTTGGGAGTCCAATATGAAACATGAAAGTCATCTTAGGCATTTTAGGTCAAAACATCCTTGGGCAAACACAAACCCTAATTTGAGTCCACAGTGCAAGGAGAAGTCTTGAGCAGAGGAAACCCTAACTGGATCTTGATCTTCAAGGGTCTTGTGATGAGAAAATGTTGAGGAAATGGGAGGGCAAATTTTGGGGTACAACACCTTGTAATAGTTTAGATTTACTTTCCCGCAACTATTAACTGTTAGATGTATGTTAACTAGGCTATGCATGACAAGACTTCTCTCAAAATAAAATCAACTCGTAGCTCACCATAACATGTGCAAAGATAACTTAACTGAATCCTGACACACTCGCACATGCCACTCCTAGGGTACGCCTCACTTGGTTGCCTCGACGTGGTCATTGAGTATAGGGTGTTTTAGAGGTCGCCCTCCTGTCTAAAGATCCAAGTTGCCTCGAAACGGTTTCCTCGGATAAAAACGATCTAAGACATTAGGGTTACCGCTAAGGCGTCCTACTATTGCTTTGGTGACCACATGTCCCTATAATTGAATTGACCCGAAAAGTCCAACGACGGTGCTACCTACTTCTCAATAGTGGGATAGTACTGTCTAAAGGACATTTACACAACTTAATTTCTTTTGAGTAGGTAGAGGTTCTCAGGTACTTGCTCTTTCAAAAAACAAAAATACTTTTCGCACCTACACTTTTCTGACAAAGTTTTCAAACAAACACTTCATACACTCTTGAGGACTGATACAAGAGTTAAAACAAAGTTTTCAAACAAACTTTTTCAAAATCCACAAACACAAGAAAAGCAAAACATTTTTGAAAACATAGTGAGCAAGTACCTAAGAGCCCGTGGATAACCACGGATAGAAAGGATGCTAACACCTTCCCTTTCTATAATCTACCTCCCGAACCGAGAAACATCTTGAAAAGGAATTTTGCTGTGCTTTTGTCCTTTCCTTGTTGGAGAAAATAAAAGACGGTGGCGACTCTTGCTTACCGCGACATTTCATGAACCAGCATTCCAAAACAGTCAGTTCTATTTCCATCGATCACAGTTAAGGATAGTGATCAATAATCCAAAGAGAAAGTGAACAAACCTAAAATAGTTCATCACTATCCTAAAAAGAAAACATTTCCTAAGAAGAAATCTTATCCTTCTAGATATAGAAGTAACTTTGAACCTACTTGTTTTTATTGTGGTATTAAAGGAAATACACCTAATGCTTACTATGTTAGAACTTTTAGTGTGGCAAGTGGGCCTTATGTGTGGGTAAAGAAAGGCACTAATTAAGAAGGACCCAAAGCAACTTGGGTACCTAATAAAGCCTAATTTATTTTGCAGGTATGCTTGAAGACCACATGCAATCTTTGGTATCTTGATAGTGGTTGTTCAAAGCATATGACGTGAGACATAAACCAATTTTCAAATCTAGTTCTAACGGCCAAGGGTTTTGTCACTTATGGAGACAATAAAAAGGGAAGAATTCTTGGCAAAGGAAAAGTTGGTGCTCCACCTTTCACATCCATTGAAGATGTTCTTTATGTTGAAGGACTAAAGCACAATCTTCTTAGTATTATCCAACATTGTGACAAAGGCTTCAAGATCAAGTTCACCAAGGATGAATGCTTGATAGAAGACAAAGTCACAAATGAGGTTATACTTAAAGGTAAAAGAACCAATAATATATTCATGATTTCCCTTGATGATCCATCTTTGAAGGTAAAATGTCTCATGGCGAACAACGAAAATTCATGGCTGTGGCACAAAAGAATTGCTCATATTCACATGGAACACTTGAATAAACTAATCAAGCATGGTCTTTTCATTGGGTTGCCCAAGAGAAGTTTTGTCAAAGATAGACTTTGCGATGCTTTTCAAAAAGGGAAACAAACAAAATCAACTTTCAAATCTAAGAATGTGGTGTCTACTACAAGGCCACTACAATTGTTACATATGGACTTATTTGGTCCATCAAGAACAAGAAGTTTCGGAGGTAATGTATATGCTATGGTTATTGTTGACGATTTCTCTATATATACTTGGACATTCTTTTTAGTGCAGAAAAGTGATGCATTCAAGGCGTTCAAGAAGTATGCTAAACAAATTCAAAATGAGAAGTCTCTAACAATTGCCTCCATAAGAAGTGATCATGGCGGAGAATTTCAAAATGCTCTTTTTGAAGAATTTTGTGGAGAACATGGAATATCTCACAACTTCTCGGCACCAAGGACTCCTCAACAAAATGGAGTGGTAGAAAGAAAGAACAGGTCTCTTGTGGAACTTGCTAGAACTATGCTTAGCGATTCAAATCTTCCAAAATATTTTTGGGCGGATGCGGTGAGCACGACATGTTTTGTTAGCAATAGAGTTAACATAAGACCGATCTTGAAGAAAACTCCATATGAACTCTTCAAAGGTAGGAAACAAAACATTGCTTTATTTCACATCTTTAGATGCAAATGCTTTGTCTTAAACAACGACAAAGATAACCTTGGTAAGTTTGATGAAAAATCCGATGAAGAAGGTCCTCAAGGAAATACTTCTAAAGATCAACCAATTCAACACGAAGAATCACCCAACAAGAATCAAATCTCTATGATCTACCAAAAGAATGGAGAACTCATAGAGATCATCCTATTGATAAAGTAATTTGTGTTCTAAGTCAAGGTGTGACAACAAGATTAAATCTCAAAGATTCTTACCTAAACATGGAGTTTGTCTCTTAAATTGAACCTTACAAAGTTGATGAAGCCTTAGGAGACGACTAATGGATTATCGTTATGCAAGAAGAATTAAATTAATTTGAAAGGAATCAAGTTTGGGAACTTGTCTCGAGGCTAAGAAACAAACACATTATTAGAACAAGATGGGTGTTTAAAAAAAACTTGACGAAAATGGAATAATTGTTCGGAACAAAGCAAGGTTGGTAGCATAAGGCTACAATCAAGAAGAAGGAATAGATTTTGAAGAAACTTTCGCTCCGGTTGCAAGGTTAGAAGCTATTCGTCTCTTACTTTCCTATGGTTGCTCATTAAAATTTCAGATTTTCCAAATGGATGTCAAAAGCTCATTCTTGAATAGATATATCACTGAAGAAGTCTACGTTAAGCAACCCCCAGGGTTCGAAGATTTCAAGAATCCATCTCAGGTATTTAAATTGAGAAAAGCTCTCTATGGATTGAAACAAGCACCAAGGGCATGGTATGATCATTTAAGAAACTTCTTATGCGAAAAAGGTTTTGAAAAGGGCAAAGTTGACAAGACTTTGTTTATCAAGAAAATCAAAGATGACAGTTTGCTAGCTCAAGTCTATGTTGATGATATCATTTTCGGATCTTCAAACCAAGAAATGTATGAAGATTTTTCAGCAATGATGCAAGGAGAATTTGAGATGTCCATGATCGGTAAAATGAATTATTTTCTTGGACTTCAAATCAAACAATTAAAATATGGCATCTTCATTAACCAATCCAAGTATTGCAAGGAACTCTTGAAAAGATTTGACATGGATAACTGTAAGGCAATGTCTACACCAATGGGTTTTGGTACATATGTTGATCAAGATGAATTAGGTGTTTCCATCAACATTACAAAGTATCGAGGTATGATTTGCTCCTTATTATATTTGACAGCAAGTCGTCCTGGCATAATTTTTATTGTTTGTCTATGTGCTCGCTTTCAAGCAAATCCAAAGGAATCTCATCTCACAGCGGTGAAGAGGATCATGAAGTATCTCAAAGGAACAACAAATGTTGGATTATGGTATCCTAAAGGTAGTGTTTGCAACTTAGTTGGTTATTCTGACGCGGATTATGCAGGTTGTAAAACTGATAGAAAAAGCACAAGTGGTACTTTTCATATCCTTGGAAATGCATTAGTATCATGGGCCTGCAAGAAATAAGCATACGTTGCTCTTAGCATGGCCGAAGCTGAATATATTGCAGCGGGTAGTAGTTGCGCTCAAATTTTGTGGCTCAGACAATAACTTCCTGACTACGGACTCGATCTAGGATGCATTCCTCTACGGTGCGATAACACAAGTGCAATAAACATTACGAAGAATCCAGTCATGCATTCAAGAACCAAACACATAGACATACAACATGATTTCCTTCGTGATCATTTTCTTCAAGGAGATGTCGAGGTAACCTTTGTAGATACTCATAATCAACTTGCTGATATTTTCAACAAACCTTTGGCAAGAGAACAATTTTACAAGATTCGACAAGAGCTTGGCATACTTGACGAACATGACATATAAAGTGCCTTCTATCCTTGTTATAATTTTATATATATGTTTTTAACCATGCTATATGTGATTATATATGTTGTGTTGTGTTTAAAATTAAGAAAAAATTGTTTTGGGGCATTTTTGGTTGATTCAAATCGATTGCACAAATAGTGTAAATCGATTGCTCACTGAGTGTTTTTAATTCTGACCTTTCTGTTTCAAGTGCAAATCGATTGCACCATAAATGCAAATCGATTACACTCTGTGTGTTTCAGTTTTATTTTGATTCTGTTTTATGTGCAAATCGATTGCACCTGTATGCACATCGATTGCACCTACTGTAACTTGCTTTTATGTAAAAAAAATTTGTTGGTCAGAATTTCTCTCTCTCATATTCCCAAGCGAAATAAACTTTAATACAACCCACTCATTCCTATCTACTCAAATCATATCCAAATTTCAGCTCTCAAACACCCTTCTCTCTCAAAAAACCTAAAATCCTCAAACCCCTAAAATACCTTACCCATGGCTTCAAGACCAAAAAGAAAGGTGCCAGCTTCAGACAAAGGTCGATTCATCCTCTAATCCATTACTTTCATCTCTCACCGAGGAACAAGAAGCCAGATTCACAAAGGACTTTCAAAGGAAAATAGTGTCCAATCCTAAATATGGTATGCTATCATCTTTTCCCCAAGAATGCTTCTCTTTTCAAAATGATTTAGTTACTTATGGTCTAGAACCATTAATCTCATTGTTTGGTCCATATTATTCGGATTTCGTAAGAGTGTTTTTCAGCAATTTAACTCCCCAAAAAGGCAAAATGGTGACATATGTGATTGGTACTCGTATCTCTCTAACTCCTGAGGTTGTTGGTGAGATTCTTCATATTCCTTACACTAGAAGTTCTATACCCTGAAAACGAGGCATGGGATACTACCGGAAAAAGGATTTCTTTTACAGCATTGGGAGATTAAGTGAAGCTGAATTCCGCGCCAAGCGGATTCGTGGTCTAGGCGGAGTAATTCCATCCAGAGACTCCTGGAGTGCAGGTAACTTTTATATAGACAATCGACTATTTCATTACTTTATGGTCTATATTATGTTTCCAAGAGATGGAAACCACTGCACTGTGACTGACCTGGAAATGCAGCCGATTTATGCAAGAAAGAAAGGAATAAGTGTTAACTGGGCAAGACTTATAATGGTGCACATGCTGAAAGTCAATGCAAAATCGAATTTTCTTCCATATGCTTATTTTGTTACTTTAATTATGGAGGGATTTGGAGTGGATTTTGCTGGGTTTGAAAAAGTCAATATGGATCCAAATCTACACAAGATTTCCATCAAGAATGTTGACTCAAGAATGGGCGTGCATTACAATCCGGAAACAAAAACTATCACTTACAATGGTGAAGATGTGGTTGGTGATGAAGGGAACGATCAAGAAGTCGAAGGCGGTGAAGCTGTACCTCCTCCACCTACTGCTCCCTCTGGACCAAGCAATCAAGAGCTTATGGATTTCATGTCTCAACAATTTGCTTCCATGAACACCAACATCAACAACCAATGGAATGCGATCAATGATTCTACAACAACCCGGATTAATGACTTCCGCACAGATGTGAATCAACAATTTTCTTACCTTTACTCTCATCTTCACATTCCACCATATGATCCCAATAATCCAGCTGCACCTCCACAACATTACACAGAACCTCCTCTACAACAACAATTTCCAAATGAAGGATCTTGGTACTATAACCACCGGGACATGCATCAACCTTGATGTTTCGGACAACTCTAGTTTCTGTTATATCCTTGTTCTGTTATTCTATGTTGTGTTTGTTAAATTTTTGTGTAATCATTAGACAATTTGTGTTGCATGTTTAATTAAAGTTTTCTCGATATATTACTTTATTACTGTGTTTCTTTTGCATATTTCCCTTCTTTTTGATAATGTCAAAGGGGGAGAAGGAAGTGGTACTTTATGCTTGTATATTTCCTTGCTTTAATTTTTTAAGGTACTCTCCAACCAAGATGAACAAATACAAACGATTCCAACCTTCTCATACATAGGGGGAGTTATGCATCTTAGGAGGAGAATCTCTTTCCGGAAATTACAACGAATAAAGAAATATTGTTTGTCATCATCAAAAAGGCGGAGAATGTAAAATCAAGATTCTCAAATGAACTTTTGTTTTGATGAAGACAAACCATGATTAACAAAGAAGGCAAAGATTTTTAATCAAGCTCAAGGCATCTATGGAAAAAGGCTTCAGTTAAGCTCTTAGAAACTTTCAAGGTATAATGATAATATTTACTTTGAACTTAAGACATAGATGCTCAATGATGAAAAGAAATGTTTTATAAATCATTACTCAAGTTTTTCAAAGTTAAAATTCATTTTTCACTTGAGTGCAATCGATTTGCATATTACTGCAATCGATTGCATGCTTCAATTTTTCAGATCTTTTGCTATTGTTTCTCAGTGCAATCGATTTACATTGCTTGTGAAATCGATTGCATGCTTAAAATTTTCAAAATGTTTGCTATTGTTTCTCAGTGCAATCGATTTACATTATTTGTGCAATCGATTGCACTCAATCATTTTTGGCTACTGACTTCACATGCAACCGATTTACACTCTTGTGCAATCGATTTCACACTTAAAACTTTTGAAAATACAGCTGTTGAAATCATGTGCAATCGTTTTACACAAAGGGGGCAATAGATTGCATGCTGCACGATTTTGAAAAACAGCAGCTTTGCTCATGCCTGTTCATAATACCTTTTCATTGAAACCTTTCACTCAATCTTGGAAATTGTTCATGATTCATTTACAGAACTTTATGATGTTTCAAAAGGTGCTATGAACATATAAATATTTATTTTCAAAATCATTTTCAACACCTCTTCCAAATATATTTTCTGAATTTTCAAAATACAAACTCAAGCTTTTCTTCACTTTCATACATAAGTTTTCTGCACACTTTCATATACTATTAACCAGAAAACTCTGAGCATTTATATCTTGATTCATTGTACAATATTATCATTGGAAGAGAAGAACATTCATTGTTAAATCACTCTAAGTGATCAATACTACTCAACTCACTCAAAATAAAATATTGATAGATACTTACTTATTTTTCCAGGATTGTTGGAAATAAGTTTAAGTGGTTTTATAAATCTTGTCTTTCCAGGATTGTTGGATACAAGTTTAGTCACCTTGAGAGGATTGTTCTCATTGTTGACATAGTGAAAATCCAAGAGAATTGTTCTTGGTCCAAGAGGATTGTTCTTGTATTTTTGGAAGTTCTTGTTTAAGTTTGACACAATAAGGAAATCTCTTTCATGTTGAAAGGGGACTGGAGTACTCTCGGATTGTAAGGGGAACTAGGATATATCACTCGTGTCTCTTTATTATTCTGCACTTTACTCTTTCCTAAACTCACCATTAACCAGAAAAATAATATCCATCATCACTAAAACCAGAATTTTTTAAAGTACCTAATTCACCCCCTCCCCTCTTAGGCGCACTTCGTACTTACAGATAGTAGACTTCCTTCCTGGCTTGCTAGCCCTCAAAGAATGTGATGTTGCATAAAACTGGGTTAACATATCGTTGTGTTATTTATCATTCTGAAGTTTAAGTTTCTATATGTGTTTAACTTGATGAATCTGTTCAGGATGTCATATCAGATGTTATAACATATGTCTTGACATTGTTCTAATGTTGGAATTTCAGTATCTCCATGTGTTTCTTGTACCACAAGAATTTCAATCAGTATTAACTTCTTTCATATGTCTTGAACATCCACTGTCAAAGTACCCATCTTCTCTTGTTGGAGTTCTGAGAGAGGAGTGAGCAATGAGAGTAATGTTCTTATTTTTAGAACTCCACTTCCCTTTAACTTTGTTCACTTGATTACTCTTAGGATGAACATAATGTTTTGGGTAACCATACAACTTATAGAATAAGCATCTTATTGAACCATATTTCCTACAGTGGTGACATCTCCTGGGCTGATGTTTAGACCTGAAGTAAGATCCATGATGTCTCACAGGATGTTGGAACTTCTTTTCTGACATCGTGGTATCATTCCCTTTTTCAGGATGAATAAATTTTGACCCAGGGGCTTTATCTTATTTATCAAATCCAATGCATATTGAACTTTCAACATCTTTTCCAGCTTGAATTATTTCATCTTATAAATATATCCCATTGTTTAACATTCTAATGGATTTGGTCGTGTTTTCAAGAATGGATGTCAGTAGAGATACTTCAATCTAAAGATCAAACACTTTGGTAATAAGTTCCTACTTCTCAACCAGTAGTTGAGTTAAGTTTAGATTCTTCTTTTCTCCATCCTTGCACACTACTTCAATTCTGACACATAGCTCCTTATAAGAGGCAACTAGTTCTTTACAAGGTACCTTCTGATCATACAATCCTTTATTAGAATCACATATTTCAGAAAAAATTTAACATGCTTGGTAGTTTCAATCTCCTTTCCATTCACACGATCCTCCTCAGACCAAGAAACAAACATCCCATTTTTGTTGTTTCTTGAGGTATGTTGGACACTGCTCTAATGTGCCCAAATCCTTCATATTCATTACACTGAACACTCTTGCTTTGATTGGATTTTTCTTCAGTGTTAATTTTTCTCTGAGACTCATAGTTCTCGCTAATGTTAGGTGATATGTTCTTGACATTAGGTATTACCCTTCTATCCATCATCTGTATTACTTTTTTGAATTTCCTTCCAAGTAAAGCAATGTCATTTAACCGTCCTTCCTCAATATCCAACTCATACTAACTTTCTTCCTCTTCAAAATTGGATACAAAAGCTATGCTCTTGTCCTTCTTCTCAGACTTATGACTTGTAGCCAGTTCAGATGTTTGAAGTGACCCAACAAGTTCATATACTCTAATGTTGATGATGTCTTGAGCTTCTTTATTATTTGTTACCTTAATGTTAAATCTATTAGGTTGAGACCTGAGAAACTTTCAAACAACCTTTTATTTTGAAATCTACTCCCCCAAGGCACTAGATGCATTGTCTATTTCAAGAACATTCATGTGAAAGTCCTTAATGCTTTCATCATAATTCATCTTTAGATTCTCAAATTTGGTAGAGAGAAGCTGAAGTCGAGACATCTTCACTTTATATGTTCCTTCATCAGTTGTCCTAAGGATTTCCCAAGCATCCTTAGCTACTGTGCATGTATTTATTAACCTGAAAAAAAATTCTTTTCCACTCTATTGAATGGAGCATTCAAAACTTTAGAATTTCCAAGAGATAATTCATCATCCTCTTTAGACTAGTCTTCTTCTGGATTCAAAGACTCTTTCCCATTTTTCCCTTCACAATAGGATGATTCCACCCTTTTAAAAATACCTTCCAAGATTTGATGTCTATGGATTTTAGAAAAGCTATCATACGAGCCTTCTGATAGTCATAGTTTTCACCATTTAACAGAGGTGGTCTATTATTATATCCTCCTTACTTGTTCATAGTACCAGAAAGTATCTTTCTTGGAGATCACCCAAAAACAGAACAGGGGGCATGGTCTAATGCCAATTGAAATTCTATCACACCAGATAAATTTTAAGACTAATCTTACAACACCAAAACATAATGTCAAGACATATGTTAAGACATTATCTTACTGACAGAGCAATTTACAAAATAATAAATCATGCATAAGGTAAATTGAAGAAGATAAATAAGACAAACAAATGTTAACCCAAATCATTGCAATTACACCTACTCTGGGGGCATCCAATCCAGAAAAGAAATACATTGTAATAGTATTAGTTCAAAGCTTAAAGAATCCTAGTTTACAACTTATCACCTAATCAGTACCCATGTAATTTCTACCTAGGAACCTTCGAGATATGAGAACCCCTGTTCACTTCCCACAATCACCTCAGTGATAATAACAATGAACAATCCGTCAAAATCAATTAATCAAACAAGATACATGAGTTACATACAAAAACAAAGAACAATAGAAAAACTCTAAAAACCCTAAATAATTTTGAACAACAAAGATTCCCCTTATTTTTCACTAGTTACATTAGGTCTAGTTTATTTTTCCTTTTAAACTCCTCAACTATCCATGGGCTTCGTATTCTCTACTCAATTAGTTGTAGATCCACAAACTGATGGTTGCACAAATTATGCAGAATAATCTCCTTGAATTATGGAAAAGAAAACATCAAAGTTTCCTATATTTTCTCAACATCCAATTTTAGAATCTAATGCACAATTGGAGATAAAATCACTTGTTCCAAACTAATACTTCTTGGCCTTCTCAAAAATGTGAGATATATCCATAGAGAGTCTCACACAATAAAATTAGATACTTTAAATAAAAGCAATAACACCTATTATATTAGTTGGACAAGATGTCATGACATCTTGCTCAACATCTGGTTGTGATACATTGTTTTACCAAAATTATTGCCAATCATGAAATCATAGACCTAAAAACTTGTTTTCAAGTCTCCAAGGCTGGATATCAGTCGCACCTCTGAGGTGTGGCCCTTGAGTCGTGTCCCTCAGTAGGAGACACTAAGTCTCTGGGGCGAGGGTTTAATTTGTCTTGAAAAATCTAAGTTTTCTATATGAAATTGTATGTAGCCCCACTATTGATATTATAAGTCCCTCAGGAAAAGCGTTTTACCTACTTCGGTAGGACTTCCATCGAGCCCTTAGGCAAGGCTTGTTTTCTAGCCTCTCAATTTGGATATATGTTACACCTCTTAGGCATGACCCTTGAGTCTTATCACGCCCGAGGAGACACTAAGTCTCTCATTGGAGGATTTAATTTGGTCTAGAGAATCTAAGTATTTAATACAAAATTATATATAACCCGACTGATGAGACTATAAGTCCCTCAGTTGAGGCCTTTTACCTACATGGTGGAACTTCCATCGAGCCGTTAGGTAAGACTTGTTTTCAAATATATCAGGTTGGATATCTATCATGCCTTTTAGGCGACACCCTTGTGTCTTGTTTTGCTCTAGGAGACACTAAATCCCTCAGGCGAGGGTTTAATTAGGCCTGAAGAATCTATGTTTTCCAGAAGGAATTGTATATATAATGATTGATGAGACTATAATTCTCTCAAGCAAGGGGATTTACCTACTTAGGTGGGACTTCCATCGAGCCATTAGGAAATGCTTATTTTCCAGTCTCTCACGGTGGATATACGCTGCACCTTTTAGGTGTGACCTTTGAATCTTGTCCCCCTCTAGAAGACACTAATCCCTAATGAAAGGATTTATTTTGGCCTAAAGAATCTAAGTATTCAATATGAAATTATATATAACCTGGATGATGAGACTACCAGTCCCTCAGGTGCAGCATTTTACCTAAATGTGCGGAACTTCCATTGATCTTGTAAGAACAAGAAGGGTTTCTACATCTGGCCTTGAGATTTTGATGATAACTTTACATGTTATCTTAGAGAACAATTGTATACACTAATGGTTTCATCTAGCGTGTAGTTGCTTCTATAATGTTCTGACTCTACTACAAGGCATGTGATGTCATCAAGTTCTCAACATACACTACTAGAAGAAAACATGTGGTTACCTGTTAGATATTGAAGTCAAGGTTCTGAATCTATCTTCTGCAACGTGTCTAAGGAACGTTAGTACAAGAGGTTCTGATAGTGACTTTGTGGTTAAGCTTTGGAGGACTTCTAAAGCTTTCCTTCTATGTGTTACAAGTTCTGAAGATTATGAAGATGAGGTTCTATTGAACAAGTTCTAATGATATTAATAAAAGCAAGTTATTACAACCAAGTGTTGAAGACTCTAAAGACAAGCTTCTGTGTGACAAGTTCTGAAAACTCCAACACTTAGGTTTTAAGACTTAAAGAAAGAATCTTCTACAACAAGCTTCAACGTTCAACATTCAAATATCTGAAGCCACTGAAGATAAGAAGAAAAGCTTAAAATTCTTAATGTGTGATATTGTACAAAAGGTACATAAAGTGTATGTAACCTTTACTTTTGCATAGTTGCGCAAGGACAATATTTTTGTAGTTAACTGTGACTACCCTCATTATAACCGTTAAGAACCAACAGCTAGATTTTTTATTTACCTTTCTACCCTTTCAACGAATCTCTTTTACGAGCTATAAAAGGAAGGCTTGAAAGTTAAAGAAAAGTAGAAATCAACACTACAACGAAAAATCTATCAGTTCAAATCAAGCTCACCAAAACTACACCAAAGCGTTGTGTAAACTCTGTTATTTCTCTGAAATTATGATTGGCATGTATTTTGGTAAAACTAATTTGGAAGCAACATGTTGAACAAAATGTTTCAACTTGCAGATTGAACATGTCAAATGTGATGTCCTAACTAGAAGTATAAGACATTTGGTCTGTTACAATTTTGCAATTTGGAAAATGTTTCAACTTGCAGTTTCAACATGTTGAATGAGATATCCTAACCAGAAGAGCAGGACATCTGGATGGTTACAGTTTTGTTTAGAAGATGTTTCAACTTGCTATTTGAACATATCAAAAGGGATGTCCTAACCAGAAGTATAGGGCATCAGGTCTGCTACAACTGATAGTTTGGATTCAGTTGTTTTTATTTAATTACTAAATATTCTGGGAATATTTAGTAGTCATATGTGGCATCCAAGACTGATAAATAAGAGATTCTATGTTTGTTTTCAAAATTTAAAATGTTTCTAAATACGGAGACATTTTAGGAAACTAATGATTGAAGACCTATTTTCTTGGAGAAGATTTTGCAGACTTTATGCAGGCTCTTTGCTGCATTTTTGAAGCCCAAGTCCAATTTGGAAATAAGGGTATAAATAGAAGCATTGTAATCTAGGAAAGACACCAGCGGAAAATTTAACTTTCATATTATTTGGGTTGAGTGTGTGTACCACTCTCTAGGAGAGTTAGTTTGTATGATCCATTCGGGTTATTAGTTGGACTATGTTATTGAGTTCTAGTCTCTATTATTGTTCTCCTCGAAGCTGTGAAGCAAGAAAGAGTATTGTTCTTGGAGGATGCTTTTAATAAACTCTAAGTATGTTTGTTAATAGTAACAGTTAAGTATCATTAGGGAGTGAGCAGAGGTTCTCTTATCTTAGATAGTGTTATGAGTTAAAGATTACATTGGGTAGTGATTTGTTTACCTGTAAACCATAGGTTGTTTACATTAAATAATACTACTGATAGTGGAATCTTCTTCCTGGCTTGGTATCCCCAAGAGTAGGTGTTGTTGTCCCCGAACTGGGTTAACAACCATGTGTGTTGATTTACTTTTGACTATTGTTTTGAATATGTTTATACCTTGCCATGTTGATTATTTCAGATAAGATGTATCGACATCTTATATGACATATGAGTTCTGACATACAAAAATATCAATTGGTATCAGATTAGGCATCCTGTTCTATTCTGGGAGAGATCCTGGAAAGATAATTTCTGGTCATGGGCAAGTAAGGAATATTTACTGAAAAGTTGTTTGAACTTGGATAGTTCTTATTATTGTTTGAATGGTCCCTTGAAGTGGAGGATGGACTATTCATGACAGGGTGTGTATTAAATTTGTCTGTTTTTGTTTGGCATGTAGCTTTTGTGAAGAGAGCTATTGTGTTTGGTTTGACTTATTTCCAAACCCATGTTATCCTGTTGTCACCTAGAGTGTGGTGGTAGTGCAAGGATATTATGTTTTTCTCTAAATGTTGTTGAGGAGGTTGTTATTTATGTTCCGCTGCATATGATATCCTCTTAAAGTGTATCATGTGATGGTATGGATGATAGCTTCAATATGAGAACATGGAACTCTTGTTTTGATGAAGTAGAAGAAACATTCAAAGGGGTTGTATGCAATGGAATTGTGTCAACCTGAGTTAAGGGAGATTAACTCTCATTTGTGCATTATCTGTTGTTTATGTGTAGGGAAATGGTTCTCTAGTAAAGGTATGCATCTTATTGATGGAAAATACTTTGTTGGGAGCTATGTATTTGTCTTACGTGTTGATGCGAAAAGTATATGATAATATATTTCCTTGTGCTTCTTGACCTGGTTTGTGAATGAGTACAAGTGTGGTGTTCTGGGGGTTCCTGCATGAGTTTTGTTTGAAAATCATTTATGTTGGTTGCTTCTTCAACTAAAGGTATTTATTTCGAACTCATGGTTAAGTCAATTCACTGCCCTGGTCTGGCTTATTTTATGGTATGAATACTTGTCATGACTCTTTGTGGTGTGCAGAACAAGGATATCAGACCAAAAGTTCTACCTAGTGTGAGAAGGTGGTTATATCTGCTATTTATCTCTCTCATAGGGAACTGTAAAGAAAATATCATGTGAAAATGATCTGTTGATAAAGATATGCATATGGATGATTGCAAATACTCTTTAGAGAGCTGGGTATTTGTCTGACGTGTTCATGAATAATTATGCTCTGAATACTATGATTCAAAAAGTGATTGGGAGTATATTTATCTTCATGAGTGTATGGTGTGTGGTAGCATAATCTGATGTGTATGCATAAAGTTATGTTTCTATGATGAAGATATGCATGCGAATGAGGGAAAATAAATTGAGAGGAGCTGTGTATTTTCCAGACGTATCTTGTTCTACTATGCCTCTGGTGATTTTGTGGTGTCACACAAAATGTCTTGACATTGTGTTCAGTTTATTTTCTTAACATGGATGAAGGTAGTAGGCTTGGAATTCAGTGGGAAGAGTTGGGTTTTGAAGCATTGTGATTCTACCTTTAATCTATGTTCTACAGTGTGTCAGAGTTGTTCTTGTATCTTGGGAATGTCTTGAGAAATTATGTTGGCTGTTTTCATAGAGAAATTATTTTTCTCTACAAAAGTTGTAGAGCTCAAAAGGGAGTTCTATTATTTGATGATGGCCAAAGTGACCAGGTTCAATAATAAAAAGCTGATGGCCTACATGATGCTATAGCATCATGCTTGTTGATGACTATAATTGGAGGAGTCCTTGAATGTATATCTATGAGGACTTATAGAAATCATTGATATTGTTATTGTTGTAACTAAATTTTTCATCATACCATCTACATCATGATATTTTATTGACTTTGTTAAGAAAAGGGAATCTCGTTGTCTTTGAAATACTATTTGTTTGGAGGGAAACATGTTCCAAACATTGTTGTGACATCATCCTAGGTGAAGAACCTACTAACTAGGGTAAAGATGTCGCTAATCCTGTTGCATCAAATATTAAATATGCTTGTGTTGATGCTGATGAATAAGGAAAAGGGTGTAAGATAGTGTAATATGATCATAATGCTTGTTGGGGAGGTGGCGTCTTGTACTACAAAAAAAGTTTGTGTGATTTTGGATCTTGTGGAGCAAGCTATCTGAATACATTTGTTTGGGAAATTAAGTCTACATGGTATGAGTATGTTCAGCAGGAGGGGTAGAGTATCTGTCTGTGGGGTGTTGTTGCATTAGTGCAAACCTGATGAACCTTGCGTGTTGTTCAGGCTTGTGGATATTTTTGTTCCTCTTATGAGGTTGTGATCTCAGACAAGTTTTTGTGACATGTAGCTACTTCATGTAGTTAATTGTGTTCTTAAACGGGGTTTTATGGTTCCAACCATGTGACGATGTGTTGTACTGTCCTATTCCGAGAGACAATATGTTTGTCTGGGGGAATTTATTTTTCTAATATGACTCAAATGAGGCTTTGGGTTATGTATGGGAATGTCCTACATGATGTCTTGGCATCATGGTATATTTCACTAATTCATAGTGAAATGAGTTCTCTTGAAGGTCAGTGAAGGCTGTATAGTTATACTTCAAAACATGTGGATAATTGTGTGGAGTTTTTTTTAAGATGTTCTTACCTAGTTTGAAGACACAAGAGAAGGATGGAATATAGCACATGTTTTTAACTATGCATGAAGGGTTTCTCATGATGGACGGTGATATTGTGGTTTATTTTTGGTTAGTTGCTTCCTTTTTCATATTATCACTAAAAGGGGGGAGAAGTGTGTGTGTGTGTGTGTGTGTGTGTGTGTGTGTGTGTGTGTGTGTGTGCATGTGCTAAGCATTGTGATTGTTGGTTGCTATTGAGGGGGAGAATCTCTGATTCTCTATTGTGTTAGAGGGTGTTAAGTGGGAGTCCCTACTATGCTTGATTGAAAGGCTCTAAAGAGATGTTAGACAAGATGTCTTGACATCATGGTGTTGAGTACAGTAAATATGCACCTGCGTTTAGTAGACTGAGTAACTACTAACTATTTCTCTGGTTGTCTTGCTTCTTATAACTCTAATTTTATATTTGCTTTGTTGCTGTGCTTCTTATGTGTGTGTTTGATTAATTTTCAAACATGATTATGGTGTTTTCTTGTGTAAGAGTTATTGGGTTGTTTTAGCCAAAATAGGCCAAAGGTGTAGATTGTTATTTCTCTAAAATTATGATTGGCATGTATTTTGGTAAAACTAACTTGGTAGAAACATGTTGAACAAAATGATTCAACTTGCAGATTCAACATGTCAAATGTGATCTCCTAACTAGAAGTATAGAACATCTGGTCTGGTACAGTTTTGCAGTTTGGAAAATATTTCAACTTGCAGTTTCAACATGTCGAATGTGATGTCCTAACCAGAAAAACATGACATCTAGATGGTTATAGTTTTACATTTTGGAAGATGTTTCAACATGCTGTTTGAACATGTCAAAAGGATATCCTAACTAGAAGTATATGACAATAGGTCTTCTACAACCGACAGTTTAGGTTCAGTTATTGTGATTTAATTATTGAATATTTTGGAATATATAGTAATCATATGTGGCATCCAAGATTGATAAATCAGAGATTCGATGTTGGTTTTCAAGATTTGCAAAGTTTCTAAATATGGAGACATTTCAGGAAACTAATGATTGAAGACCTCTTTTCTTGGAGAAGATTTTGCGGACTTTGTGCAGCCTCCTTGTTGTGTTTTTAAAGCCAAAGTCCAGTTGCTAAATAGGTTATAAATAGAAGCATTGTAACCTAGGAAAGACACTAACCGAAAATGTAACTTTCATATTATTAGGGTTGATTCTGTGTACCACTTTCTAGGAGAGTTGGTCTTTATTATCCACTCGGGTTATGAGTTGGACTATGTTATAAATTTGTAATCTCTATTATTGTTCTCCTGGAACCTGTGAAGCAAGAGAGAGTATTGTTCTTAGAGGAAGCTTTGAAGAAACTCTAAGTATGTTTGTCAAGAGTCTTGACTGTACTTGATATTGCAAGGGGTTTCCTTCAAGTAGTTTGATGTTGTTACCAGAGGTTGTAACAGTTAGGTATCATTAGGGAGTGAGCAGAGGTTCTCTTATCTTAGATGATGTTCTGAGATAAATACTGCATTGAGTAGTGATTAGATAAACTGAAGTTTGTTTATCTGTAAACCGGAGGTTGTTATCACTGAATTGGGTTAACAAATTCTATGTGTTGCTTTACTTTTTAGTACTATTTTTAATATTTTTATATATTTCCATGTTGATTTATTCATATTAGATATCTCAACATCTTATAGGACATCTGAGTATTGACATACCAGAATTTCAAACTCTAGAGAAATCATCTATGTATAGTTTTATAAATAATCAAGGAGTGGTTGCTCGTATCATGCAATAGAACACTTAGGTGTTTTTCATTGTACTGAAAAGTCTGTAATCTGATTACAAGAAAAAAGTATGTAATACACTGAAAGTACTCAATTGTTGTTGAACGATACCTTGAGAGATTGAGTGAAGGTCTAATCTAAAGAATACTTTTGTTGCAACTTGAGTGGATTTGCAATAAGGGTCGACAAACTTATTGAGGGTGCCAATATGGTTGATCAGACTTATTGCGGGTTTTTCTATAATCAGTTTGATTATAGTGAATTAAGTCCTTGTTGAAGGCAAAATCATCCTTGAGGGGGGTGGATTGAAGTAGCTTAGTTAACAATAAACCAGGATAAAAATGATCATGTTCATTTACTGTTATGTTCTAAGTTAACTTATTCTGTCACCAATGAAAATATTTTATTTGGTGAAACCCAATTCACCCCCCCCCCCCCCCTTTCTTGTTTTTCTCACACCTTCAATTGGTATCAGAGGTCCAGTTTTGGTATTGATAGTTATCAAACACTTAACCAAGTTAGATAAAGATCCAAACGAGTTTTTAATTGAAGAAACACAATGGTTGAACCCACACTAGTTGTTGTTGCAACAAATTGAAACGATAAAAGTTATAACTTTAAACCTCCCATCTTTGATGGAGAATTTTTTTTTCTAGGTCATGATATTAATCTTTTGGATATGGTAGTCGATGGCTACGGACCTCGCACAGACAATACTGGAAAAGAGATAGCTAGGAGGGATATGACTGATCAACAAAATAAAGACTTTATGAATCATCATAAAGCAAGAACCATCTTGCTAAATGCGATTTCATATACAGAGTATGTGAAGATCACAAATAGAGACTCTGTTATGTCTATTATTGATTCTCTCAAAATGACTCATGAAGGAAATGATCAAGTAAAAGAAACTAAGGTTCTGGCCTTGATTCAGAAGTATGAAGCTTTCAAAATGGAGGATGATGAAAGCATTGAAGTCATGTTCTCAAGATTTCAAACCTTAGTTGAAGGACTTAAAGTTCTGAATAAAGGCTATTCAACGATAGATCATGTGAAGAAGATTATCATAAGCTTGTCATCTAAATAGAGGCATATGGTAACTGCACTCAAGCTTGCAAAGGATCTAAGCATCACTTCTCTAGAAGAACTGATAAGTTCTTTAAGAATTCATGAGATCAAGCTAGATCAAGATGAACCACAAAAGAAGACAAAATCTATTGCACTCAAGTCCATCAAGAAATCTGAGAATTCCAAAGCTCTTTAAGCAGAAGAAATAGAGGATTCAGAGAAGATCTTGATGATGAAGAAAATGAGTTTTCTCTGCTAACCAGGAGGGTTAACCTCCTCTAGAAGAGAAATCAAGGCAACAGGTTTAGAAGTTCAAGAAGGACTGGAGGTTGCTTCGAATCAACGTTTGGTCAAAGTGCAGTGCCAACAAAGTAATTTGTTATGGACGCAATAAGCTAGGACACTACAAGAATGATTGTCCTCGGCTTCAAAAGTACATACCAAAGAAGGAAGCTCTCAAAGGCAAGAAGAAAATGCCAATGGCAACTTGGGATGATTCAGACTCTTCTGACTGTGACTCATATGGAGAATATGCTATTATGGCACTAACGGTTCATGTTAGAACATCTAGTGAAAAATTCCCCTCAGAAGATGAAGTTGATTCAAAAACTGAAGAAATATTCTGCAAAGAGGTACTCAAGAGAAACATCTTGATTTTCTTATCATTTCTCGTGTTCGGATCTAAGGCTAATTTTGTGAAGAAGATCTCTGAGAATTTTAATTCTTAGAAGAAAGTGCAACGAATTTAATTGATGGTCCTTCGTTTTGTGGGTAATTATTAAAAATTTATAACTTCTGATTGGAATATTGTTTTGGAATTGTTCTTAAGGCGTTAAAACCATATTAATATCATCTTCAATTTGTATGTTCGAATCGGAAGCTGATTCGGTAAGGAAGATCTCTGAATGTGCTGATACTTTAAAAAGATATAGTAGAAACATGGTGAAAACGGTGTACTGAACCGTTGTTTTGCAGACGATCAAAAATTCATAACTTTTTCCTAGTTTGACGTTTTTGAGTGGTTCTCTGGGCGAAAAATCCGTCTTGATGTCATCTTCATTCCGTATGTTCGGGTTGAAGGCTGATTCTTTAAGGAAGGTCCACAGAAAGGAAATTTACTAGAGAAAATATCATGCTAAACTAGTTTTTTATTCCACTGTTTCTCGATATTGTAAAAATCATAACTTCTTCGATTTTTATCATATCAAGACGATTCTTTCGGCAAATTTTCAAAAATGATGTTGGCTACAAGTTTTCTTCAGGGCTCGAGGTCGGGTTCAGATCCAAATACTTTGGTTCATGGCTTATTTCTCAAACCGAATAGTGGAAAATTTTGCATTACTAAAAAATACAGTGTTAGAGCCAAAGTTTCTCGCCATTCAAAAATTAAGAACCTACTCGATTTTATTTTATATCAAGAAAATATTTTCAGCATGACGTTAAAAATTTCGTCATCTATGATTTTATTGTTGGTCTCGTGTCAAGATTTCACACCGATTATTATTAAATTCATGAATTGTTTATGCGAATACGATTGTTGACACTGAAAATCTAACTATTGGGAAATTAATTGGGCTTTCTCTTGACCCAAACCAATTCCCAATTGTCAAGACTATATATTGTTTTTGCCTCTCTAGTTTCACAACACTCAATTCATTTGCTAAATTTCATTCTCAAGAGCTATAATATTTTCTCATCTTCTCTCTTAATTTCGAAGAACGACAATATGCAAAAACTCAAAATCTCAAGTTTCCCTCTCTCTCTCTCTCATTGTACCACCGCATCCTCTTCCTTCGGTGAACCGTCGGCCTCCCTCCCTCCTCTGACTGCCGCTGCACGCGGTTCTCCTCCTTCTGTCTGCGTTGGATTTCGATGCCGCTAGCCTTTTCCTCCTTCGTGTCCTCCGATCCGACATCCTCCTTTTCTCCTATTAGATTTCGATCTGGTAATTTTCCATCCTCTTGATTTAAGTACTTTTACATAATTAATTTTGTGCATCTGGGATTTTTCTCGAATTATTTGATTTCATGAGTTGAATCTTGTTTAATTCTTGGAATTAGTTATTAATTTATAATTGAATTGTGATGTTGAATTCCGAAATTTGTTGAATTGACGAATTGAGCACTTTTGTGGATAATTGATTTTATGAGAAGTGCTTATTTGATAATTGTAGATTTCTTTGATTCTTAAATCCATATTTGATTAATGATTGAGAATTTTGATGTCGAATTATGCCGGTTTATGTTGATTGGGAAATTGTGATGAGAATTAAGTTCGATTTCATGAGTTAATGTGATTTTACATCGATTTATTGATAAATCAATTTTTCAACATAGAAAACCTCAAATCGGTTAAAATTACATTAACACTTGAATATTGATTTGTGTGTCGAATTGAGGCGTTTGATGTGATTTGATCATTTGTAACTCGTTTACAGTTTTTAGATGGTAATACTTGAACCAAAAAGTGCATTTTCGCGTCCGTATATAATGGTCGAAATCAATTTTGAGTAATTTCGGTTCAAGTGTACATTGTTGTTCAAAATTGTAAATAAGTTGCAAATTGCGTTTTAAATACTGTGTGAGGTTCACTCGAGTTACTTACGCATTGTGTGGATGGATTATGTTGAATTTTACTGTATTCGGCATATTTTTTTAGTTCATTTCATTACATGTTACAAGGCTGTCTGGTGTTGGTAAGTGGTGTGAAACACGCAATTTAAATGTTGATAAGTACTCATGGATGCTTGTCTTGGTAATTGATAAGTACCGGTTCCGTTTCGGTTGATTTCGGGGAACTAATTTCTTGTGCGTTTTGTTAATAGATTAATTTTGTTCGAAATTTAGTTTCATGTGTATATTCCGCTTTAATTTCAATTGGACATTTATTTGTACTTAATTGATCATTTCATAAGCATTAATATTGAGTTTTCTTGTTTTTGATACAAGTTTTTGCTTAAATTTATGTATGTATATAGTGTTGTCCCATTTTTAATTTCATGTGTACATATCATTTTAATTGTCATTTAATGTTCTATTGTACATATCTAAACATTTCGTGATCATTAACAATGAGTTTTCTCGCGTCCGATGCATTTTACCGATTAATTTCAAGTTTGCATATGTTGCTTCCCGGTTTCTCTATGTTGCACTCGAGATGCATTTAATTGTTGGTTCATGCATTATTGTACTTGTATTAGTATATCTTGACCAAATGCATTGGGTTTTGGTTTTTTTAAACTGATATTTCGTGCGATTCATGTTATGGTGCACATGCTGCCTCATATTTGATTTTGTGCTTCTGTTACTTGTTTTATTTTGCATTATGCATGATAATATTCCATTTATAGCTGAGATGTCGATTGTTGACTTACTTTTGATATTATTTGTTATTTTCTAACTCCTCTTGTGACATTGTACAAGTTTTGGAAGGCGATTCATCTCGACGCATTTCTCCGGTTTTTACTATTTGCTTGCATAGCATTGCTTGGTGCAGGACATTAGCTTGGAGCATGCATAGCTTGCGATTTATTTTCGCATTGTAATATTGGATATTGTATCTGATTTGGTATTTTGGTTGATGCTAGCTTGCTCGAAGTATTATGGGTTTCTTAGCTTGTACCTACTATACAGCAGACTCTTATCTGTTTGGTTTATTTCTGATTTATTTTTCTGCATTTGTTTACTTCTTTTTTGATGCCATGAGAAGTAGGAATAGAGATGCATGATTATTTACCACTTTCTGATGCCATGAGAAGTAGGACTATAGATGCATGTTGTGGGATTCCCTTTGAGGCAAATATTGATTATTTGAAAACCTTGTTTAAGGAAATTCCTACTTGTGTTTGTTTACCATTCTGTGTATTTACATTTGTGCCAAAGACCTCGATGAAGGAATCACATTCTCATTCCCCATTGGTAAGTCCTCAGAGAAGGCAAGTGGAGGAGGGTTCGCAATCGACCCCCATAATTTCTAGTCCAGGGGTCATTTATAGCTCTTTTCGTACATCGGTGCTATAGATCGTCCTATTCTTGTATCGAGTTGATCAAGTGGAGAAGGGTTCACAATCAACCCCATGCTTTGTCATTATCTCGCGTTTCGTCTACATTGACGCTCCAATGTGATCTCATTATTGTCTTCTATCTCCTACCTTGATGATGCAATATCTTGAATAGGTGTGTAGTCGCTTATGACGACTCACTCTGGTTTTTCTCTTGCCTAGATAATGTGATATCTTAGTTAAGAGTTTGCACCCCTTATTCTTCTTACCACGAAGACGTCCTATCATTGTTAAGAAATACCTATTCCCCCATTGTTGATTGCCTCGATGATTCAATATCTTGGTTAAGCCTCCCTTTATCCTACCTTGATGATCTGATATCATGTTTAGGTGCCCTTTCTCCCTTGTCTTACCTCGATGACACAATATTATGGTTCGACGTGATCCCTCTCCCTTTCATTCCTTGGTAACATGGTACCTTGGTTAGGCGTGTGCTACTTGAGCGAGTGGATACTCCTCAAGCTTTGTGTGTTTACTTTTCACTGCATGTTTACATGCTCCCGTAGGATTTCACGATTCAATCTTAGGAAGAAAATTGAGATAGACCTTAGGTTGCAAACCTTGCATGACAACTCTAGGATTACTTTGCTAGTTTCTTTTAGGCCTTTTTCTTTCTCTTTTTCATTTACATTAAAACTAAAACTTCTTTTCTTCTTTCAACTTTAAAACACTCTAATAATACAAAAACCCTTTTTCAAGGTAAAAAACAAAAACCAATTTAAACATCATTTTGCCGCTTGGCTTTTCTTATAAAACCCTTTTTCAAGGTAAAAAATGTACAATAAACCGAAACATGTAAGCCGAACTATGGCGTACTAATTCCTCGAAAGGGATACGTAGGCATTAGGTTGTGGGGCCTAGGAGAGCAAAAATTTGTAAATATTCCTTCTTTTCCTCGTATTTTCTTTCGCATGCATTTCCTCTTAGCATTAACCTTTAGACATAGATTTTTACACACCCTCATATTAGAGAAAACTTAAATGGATCCTATGGAGTACCATAATCGCGTGGGGTTCTAATACCTTCCCCTCGCGTAATCGACTTTTGTACCCTTTCTCTTGGTTGCAATACCATTATATTCATTTCTTTGGGGATCTCTCGATATCTTCCCTTCCTTTGGGATAAATAGTGTTTGGTGGCGACTCTTTGTTATTTCACAGCGCGATAGCTAGCGACTCTGCTGGGGACTAGTTGACCAATTGTTAGTCCATCCTATGCAAGTTGGTCCTAGCTTTTGTTTGTTTTCTTGTCTTTGGGTGTTTTCTGTTATATTACTTTATTGTTGCATTACTTACATGCTTTCCTATATATGTTTGCATAGCATTTTACCACTTTCTATATACTACTTTGATGTGTTGGATTCTGCGTTTCCATGTTGGCTGGGTGTTACTATTGAGGTAAAAGGCCTAATACCCAAGCCAGAGTGCACTATCTAGAAACCTAGGAATATAGTAGAACATGACGGCTATTGGACGAAGGTCCTACTAGCGCAGCCATGTCATTTACGCTCAAATGAGGTTCAAATGGGTGCATTATCGTCATCCACATATATGGCTTGATGATAGTGCTTTCAGGTGAACCATGATTCTGAGTTACCATTGAACTTACCATGACCTAGTCTTTACCCGTGAGCGGGGAGGGAATAATCTTTATAGGTACAGATGGTAACTATTTGTTCAAATGGTAACTATTTATTCTGATTGTGACTATATGTTTTGTTCGTGACTTGGTTTTCTATGGTTTATGTTTCGAACCTTTGACAATGGTATTCTCGGCATATTCTGAAAATAACATAATAGATTTCTGATGTTATGGAAACCTTAATCCCATGTGTCACTATCTTTGCTTCATGGCGTGTTTATTGTTACCAAAAAAATGTACATGTCTAAAAAAAGGGTTAACCTGCATTTTCATTTCATTTCCAGGATGTTTCAGAGTAGTCGTTCGTATCAAAAATGGCAAGCAATGATGGTACTATAAAGAGAGATACCATAGACATTTTCGGCTACAAGTTTGGCACTAGCAGTTGGCCTCATTTGAAAGAGTTGAGCAAGGTGGTGGTTTATCAGAATTTTCAAACTTTTAGCAAACAATATGGGGATCTTTTGTCTTAATTGGATGCTCAGGTAGATGACAGAGATCTCCATACTTTGTTACAATTCTATGATTCAGAACTGTGATGTTTCACTTTCCAGGATTATCAGCTAGCTCTGACTCTAGAGGAGTATTCTCATATCTTGGGGATCAAAGTCACTGATCACATTCCCTTCTCTCACATTCCAGACGAGCCCGTATATGAGGTTATCGCTAAGGAGATTTATTTGAGCCTGAGCGATGTGAAAAGTAATTGGAGGAAGAGAGGTACAACCAGTGCTTTCTCTACCTATTTCTTACTGAGCAAAGCTGAAGAAATGGAAACTAAGGGTCTTTGGGCCGCATTCAACGCTCTGCTAGCAGTTTTGATTTGCAGCCTCGTTATCTTCCTTGATATTGAGTACTTAGTAGATTTGGCTGCTATCTGCGTGTTCATGAATTGGAATTCGGTACCAACTATCTCTTCCAACACTTACTTTGTTATCCATTATATGCATGGTAAAAAGGGGGTTCTGGTTTGTTGTGTTTCGTTGTTGTACAAATGGCCCATGTACCAGTTGCCTACCAAGGGAGCATTCGTGGATACTTAGAGTACCTGCACATGGGCAACAAAGCTCATGGCTCTCACTTACTTTGATATAACTTGGTACACACACCGACTAGACAGTGTTACAATGGTTACCAGTTGTGTGGGTTTCTCCAACATCCCACTCATGGGGACGTAGGGGATAATCAACTATAATCCCATGCCATGCAAAGTCCGCCTAAGATCAGAAAAATCCAGGAATCTATATTTTGCAAGAAGGGAAAAGATCTTGAGATGCTACATAGAGTAGAGACTTCTTGGGCTAAAATCTTCATAAAGGAGAAAGACTTCTTTGGACCGAAAGAGATAATAGCCTATGGACCCTATGTTGTTTGGGTTAAAGAGAGGTTGAAAATGCTTTTGTTACCGTTTGTAAGAGAAGATACTTTGTACCTGTAGCATGATGAATTGCAGCATGATATGCCCAAAGAGCGATTCTCCCAAGTGCAAAGTGAGAACCAGCATCTTCGCATTGATATGGAAGCGAAGGAGATGGAGGTATACTTCTTAAGGGAAGAGAAGAAGGAGTTAGCTCGCAAGCTCAAAGAGTATGAATAGCCAAGTGCTTCTCGGAAAATATCCAGATAAAGATGATTTTATTTCTATTGATGATCACAAAATAATTGTTGCTACGATCGAGAAGAAGTACAAGCAAAGATGCCAAGACTGCGACATCCTGAGAGGGTATAAGGTTGAACTAGAGAAGTGATATAAATCCAAAGTAAAAGTTCTAGAGAAACAACTTCTAGATAAAAGCGCCCAGCTTAAAGAAGACAGTACTCAAAGACTTGCAACAGAGGCCCGACTCGAGGGGCGTGGTACACAACTGGCACAGGCCATGGAGGGAATTGTAAGGCTCAAACCAGATGGGAAAACAATGATATTTTCAAGCTGATCAGAGCTAGATGTTTAATTGTTATTTCATTTTTGATGTAAAAAATAACACTGCCAAGCTTGTTGGTCGGGGTTTGATCCTCTCTGTCGTGTCAGGATTATTTTTTTATATGAACTCAATTTCCTTGAGGTTTTTATGAATGAAAGCAATTATTGCCATTATTGTGCTCTCTTGATTATTGCATATCTCTTATCATGTTGTATGTTATTATCGGTACTTGAAAATACTCTTAGATAATATGGAAATGATTAACATATCATGCATATCATTCATATCATGTGCATTTACAAGTTTATTCAGAATGGTATTCTTATTTGTTTTTGCTTCTTCTTATCAGAGTTTACAAGATGACTTATATACATTCGTACCGCACTCGAGCTAATTAATAAAGAATCATGGAAAAGTTTGAACAGGACCAGAATGCACTTCATGAGGACATGGATACCATGGGGGAAAGAATGAATCATCTTATGGAGACCCTTCACGCTATTATTCAGGGTCAGGAAGAACTCGGGCAGAATGTCGCCAAAGTTGTTGATAATGCTTCCACTTTTGAGAATGGGGGACTTAAGACTGCAAATGGGGGGACTCCTAAAGGGAATCCCCAGGTTATAGTGGATGATAATCACAATGATATTGATCTCTATGACCCTCATAATGATCTCACTACTGACTAATGTGAAACTTCCAAAATGTATCATGCTCTTGAAAAGCGCCTTAAGGCTGTGGAGACTTCCAAGAAGCCTGGTTTCAATGTTACTGCTATGTGTCTGGTTCCTAGGGTTGTTGTTCCTATGAAGTTCAAGGTTCCAGAATTTTACAAATATAAGGGGACCACTTGTCCTGAAACTCATCTATGTTTTTACTTCAGAAAAATGGCTGCCTATGCTGATAATAAGTTGTTGCTTATGCACTTCTATCAAGACAGCCTAGCTGAGGCTCCTTTAGAGTGGTATATCAGACTCGAGCGAACTCATGTTAACACTTGGGGAGAAGTTGCTGATGGTATCCTATAGCATTATCACTACAACATTACTATGGCACGTAGTTGTGCTCAGCATTAGAGCATGTCACATACGATTAGTAAATCTTTTAAGGAGTATGCCCAGAGGTGGCATGGACTAGCTGCGAGGGTCCAGCCTCCTCTCCTTGATCGTGAGTTGGTTGATATGTTCATGAATAGTCTGTGAGGTCCTTATATCCAACATATTATTGGAAGTACTTCAAATTATTTCTCATACATGGTTATTATCGGAGAACGTGTTAAAATTTGTATTAAGGCTGGTACAGTTCCTGGTGTATCTGGAACTAATAACAATAATTCTTGTAATGGTAAGAAGCCTTATCCTGGATTAGTTAAGAAGAAGTAGGGCGAGTCGAGTAATCTATCTATCAACAAAGGGAAGGTTGTTGTTCATCTTCCGTATTTTCCATCTCCTGTTGTTGTTCCACAACAACAGCATGCACCTCCCAAGAATTACAAACAGCAGAATCAAAGACCTCAAGGGAAAAGGGGTCAACATATACAATAGAGTTTCCCATAAACAAAGTTGGATCCAATTCCCATTTCGTATGCTTAACTACTTCCACAATTACTTTCTAGTCAGTTGGTTCAACTCCATGAGCTTGGTCCGCCACCAGAGAATCTCCCAAAGGGGTATGATGCAAATGCGTACTATGAATTTAATTCGGGTGCTCCGGGCCACTCGATTGAGAAATGTAGAGCATTGAAATATAAGGTTCAAGACCTTCTGGATGCTAAGGATATAAGTTTGACCCCTGTTGGTCTGAATGTTCAGAATAATCCTATGCCTCCTCACAATGGAGCAGCAGCAAATGCTATTGGGTTTGATGATGGGAAAGATTTTATGACTCGAGTGGATGAGATTCAAATTACACTAGCTATTGTGAGAGAACATTTGTTGCAACAGGAGGTTTTGCAAGAACTTCATGATTTTTGTTTACATTGTTCATCCAATCTAGAAGAAAGTGCTTAGCGTGAGGGTATTATTCAAAAGATGATGGATGAAGGTATTCTCCAAGTGGAGAAGGTAGTCCCTAAGGATGATGTTGCTATACTGAAAATTCTTTACTACCCGTCCAATTTTCCAAAAAATGTTTCGACAGTTCCTTTGGTAATTCAAGTCCTTGCACTTCCTGAGCCAAACCAGGATCCAACTACTCCTTTATTGATTCAGGCTCCAATTTCTCCAAATCATGTTCCTATTCAGATTGATAATCCAAAAGCAGATCCATAGGATTACAATACAGCGTCCATCAGCGGGAAGAAGGTTATTTGCCCTCCAGTGGAAAACAAAGACATTATCAACATCACGGGCACTGGTGGTATAACTCGCAGTGGTAAGGTCTTTGCTCCTACTCCACCTCCTCTTGAGGACACTATTGAAGAGATTCCAGTGAGAGATAAAGGTAAGCAAGTTGTCAATTAAGCTCTCGGGCCGACTATTAATCAGTCGGTGGAACAATTGATAAAAATCATCAAGAAAAGTGACTTTAAAGTGGTAGATCATATTAATCAGACACCGGCACAAAATCTCCATATTGTATCTTCTCCTATATAATGAGGCATATCGTACTGCCTTTATGAAGATTTTGCATGGCCCCCATGTTAATCCTGAAATTTTGTTGCTCAATTTCAAGGAGTGGTCACCAATATTTCTGCAGGGAACTGTTTGGAGTTTAGTGATGATGAACTTTCTCCTGAGGGCATAGCCCAAAATAAGGCTTTACACGTCTCTATAAGGTGTTTGGACACTTTGTTATCCCGAGTCCTAGTAGACACACGGTCTTCTCTTAATGTGATGCCCAAATATACTCTTTTCAAGCTAAATATGGATGGAGTTATGATGAAGCCTAGCACTTTAACAATCAAAGCATTCGATGGTTCGAGAAGGTCTGTAAATGGGCAGTTGACTTGCCCATCAAGATTGTTCCTCATATTTCTATATCTCCTTCTACATCATGGATAACTATCCCCCATACACTTGTCTCTTGGGTCTCCCATGGATCCACGTGGTCGGAGATGTAACCTCGACTCTTCACCAGCGCTTAAAGTTCATTGTGAACGACAAAGTCAATGTTATTGGCGGTGAAAAAGATGTTGTGATCAATAAGGTTACCTCTTTTTGTTATGTCAAGGTGGATGGGGAAATGCATGCAACCCCGTTTACGGAATTGGAGATTATTTCAGTTTACAGGGTTCCCGTTGTTCTGGAGAATAAGAAGAAATTTGAAACTCATATGGTCTCCTTGAATGATGCTAGAGCCATTGTGGAGTCTGGGGTCACTAATGAGGACTGGGGTAAAGTGATTGAAGTGCATGAGAAACAAGATAAGTTTTGTCTCGGATATCATCCCTCCTCCTCTGCTCAATCTAGTTTGGCCTTACCTAAAGGAAGACAGGTCCCCCCGATTTCAGAAGTGCTCATCAATGTTGGCACAAGTACAGAAGGAAAAGATCATGCAGTGGAGGATGAGGACGAAAATACAGATATCTCTCAGTTCATCTGTCAGATTGCACCTAGCCAGGAGCTCAATAATTTGAGTGCTATAGACATTCCCGAAGTTGTTTTCTTTGACATGAAATGTTCTGTTTCAAATAATTCATATGCTATGCCCATGGCATATTGTCAGTTTGTAGGAAAGGGCCCCCGTGTGTTTCAATTTCTGTTTAACTTTGAATAAAATTGCATTTTCGCATACAATTTGTGTTCCATGCCTTTTCTTTTTATTTTTTACAAAAAAAAAGCAATGATTTTCCTTTATTCTCTAAACATTCTCCTTTGCATTCAAATTATGAAATAAAGCATGATTCATCAATCATGCATGTGCGCCTCGAATTCCATTAAAAACGATAATGCTATTGTTCCTTGCATCAATATCCTTGGGAATACGAATGACCAAGCTGATGAAGATAGGGGGGACATTGTGAAATTCCTAAGGAATTGGCATGACTCGTCAGACAAGGAGAGAAAGCAATCCATCCTCATCAAGAAGCCATAAAGATTATCAATCTCGGTACTGATAAAGTGAAAAGATAAGTCAAGATAGGGGCTGTGTTGCAAGATGAAGAAAAGAAGGGTTTGATTGAGCTTCTTCGAGAGTATGCCGACATCTTTTCCTGGTCATATGAAGACATGCCCGGTTTTGACACTGACATAGTTGTGCACCGATTTCCACTCAAGCCAGAATGTCCACCAATAAAGAAAAAGTCGCACAGAAATCGTCCAGATATGTCTCTCAAGATTAAAGAGGAGGTTGAAAAACATCTTGATACATGTTTCTTGGTAGTGTGTGAATATTCATATTGGATTTCCAATATTATACTCGTTCCTAAGAAAGAAGGGAAGGTGCATATGTGTGTGGACTACTGGAATATGAATAAAGCAAGCTTAAAAGATGATTTCCCATTACCTCACATTCATGTATTGGTTGATAACATGGCTCAGTCCTCGATCATCTTCTTCATGAATGATTTTTCGGGTTACAATTAGATAAAGATGGATCCGAAAGATATGAAAAAAACGATCTTCACTACTCCTTAGGGTACTTACTACTACAAGGTCATGCTTTTTGGTCTCAAAAATGCTGGTGCAACATATCAATGTGTTATGGTAATGCTCTTTCATGATATGATTCATAAGGAGATTGAAGTATACGTTGATGATATGATTGCAAAATCAAAAATGAAAAGGAACATCTGGTCCATATGAAAAAGTTGTTTCCTCATTTGTGAAAGTTCAGGCTAAGGCTGAATCCAAACAAGTGCGCCTTTGGGTGCAATCTGGTATTACTTTGTTTAATCGTAAGTCAACGAGGAATTGAAGTAGATCCCGACAAAGTAAAAGAAATACAGAATATGCCAGCACCGAAAAATGAAAAAGAAGTAAGAGGGTTCCTTGGGAAGTTGAACTACATAGCTAGGTTCATCTCTCATCTCACAGCTACTTGTGAACCCATCTTTAAATTGCTGGCAAAAATCAAAATGTTCAATGGGATAACAATTTCCAGGAAGACTTTGAAAAGATCAAACAGTATCTTCAGGAGCCACCAATCCTTGTTCCTCCAACTCCTGAGAGGCCACTCGTCATCTACTTGCTGGTGCTAGAAGGATGGATGGGGTGTGTATTTGGACAACATCATGAAATGAGACGTAAAGAGCAGGCAATTTATTATCAGAGTAAAAAGTTTACTAATTGTGAATCTAGGTACTCTTTACTTGAAAAAACTTATTGTGCACTTTCCTGGGCAGCTCGATGTCTAAGGCAATACATGCTGACATACACTACTCTTTTGATATCAAAGATGGTGCCGATAAAATACATATTTGAGAAACCAACACTTACATGAAGACTTTCCCAGTGGAAAATGCTTATATCTGAGTATGACATTCAGTATGTTACCCATAAGGCTATCAACGGTAGCATTCTTGCAGATCATCTCGCCCATTAGCCCTTGGAAGAGTATCAGTCAATGAAATTTGATTTTTCCGACGAAGATGTCATGAGACTTAATGTTGTTGAAAGGGTTGATCCGAAAGAGTGATGGACTCTCACTTTCAATGGTACATCAAATATTGTAGGTCATGGCGTTGGGGGAAATACTGACTTCTCCCTGCAATACTCACATACCATTTACGACGAGGCTATGCTTTGATTGTACAAACAATGTGGAAGAATCTGAACATGTGTGATGGGTCATGAGGCAGCCATTGTTCTTAAAATAAAAATTCCCGAAGTCTTAGGAGACTAAGCTTTGGTCATACAATGAGTGCAAGGTGATTGGGATGCCAAGCGCCCTGATGTAATTTCATATAGGGATTATATACTGCAGTTGATACCCGCTTTTGATGAGATTACTTCCGGGCATATTCCCTGAGATGAAAATCAGTTGGCATATGCTTTATCTACTTTAGCACCAATGTTCAAAGTGAGCTTTCTGAATCATATGCCAAATATACATATTCTTCTCTACAAGGAGCCAACACATGTCTTTCCTGCTCATTATTTCTCAACCGAGGATGTGTCTGATGAAAAGTTGTGGTATTACGCTATCAAGAAGTATCTTGAGAAGCAAGAGTAACTCGAAGGTGCTAAAAATTTGTGATAAGCGTACGCTTATAAGGTTAACATCCAAGTTCTTCTTATCAGGAGATGTCATCTACAATAGAAAATATGACTCGGTTCTGCTCAGATGAGTGGATAGACACGAAGCAAAGTCAATCATAAAGGAAAACCATGAGGGTTATTTTGGGACTCATTCAAGCGGAAACTCTATGACTAAGAAAATCCTATGTGCATGGTATTTATGGATGATAATGGAAAGTGATTGTTGAGCATATGCGAAATTGTTCCATAAATGCCAAGTTTATGGAAAAATAATCCACGTCCCTCCAACTACTTTGAATGTTATGACTCCACCTTGGCCATTCACAATGTGGTGGATTGACATGATTGGAAAGATTGAGACAAGGGCTTAAAATGGTCACATGTTCATTCTCATTGCTATTGATTATTTCACCAAATGGGTGGAAGCAACTTCTTACAAGAATGTAACCAAGCAAGTCGTTACCAACTTCATCAGAAAAGAAATTATATGTCGTTATGCAGTTCCTAATAGAATCATCATTGATAATGGTTCAAACCTCAACAAAAAAATTATGAAGGAGTTATGTGAAGAGTTAATGATTGAACACCATAATTTATCGCCCAATCGACCATAGATGAATGGCGCAGTCGAAGTAGCTAACAAGAACATAAAGAAGATAGTCTAGAAAATGGTGAGAACGTACAAAGATTTGCATGAAATGTTTCCTTTTTATCTACATGTCTAAAGGACTTTTGTGTGTAATTCAACTAGGGAAACTCCATTTTCTCTTATCTACGGCAAAGACGGGGTGCTTCCAGTCGAGGTAGAGATTCCTTTGTTAAGGGTTCTAATGGATACCAAGCTTGATGAGGCAGAGTGGGTTCAAACAAGACTTGACCAGCTCAATCTGATTAAGGAGAAACGCTTGGCCGCCATCTTTCACAATCATTTGTATAAAAAGAGGATGAAGATAGTGCTCAACAAGAAAATTTGCCCTTAGAAATTTTATCCTGGTGATCTGGCCTAAAGGAAGGTCATTGTGCAAAGCCATTCTGATCCAAGGGGAAAATGGACTCCCAACTATGAGGGACCATACATTGTGAAGAAAGCCTTTTCAGAAAGTGCTCTAATCCTGACAAATATGGTCGGGGAAGACATTTCACTTTCAATAATATCAGACTCAGTCAAAAATACTACACATAAAAGACCCGCTAAGTCGAAAACCCGAAAGGGCGACTTAGGAAAAAATGGGCATCTCGTTGTACACAAAAAAAGAGAAAGTCCAGGAAAAAGTTAGGGATAAAATGAAAAAAGAAAGAGAATAACCCGCTAGGTCGAAAACCTGAAAAGTCGACTTAGGAAAAAATGGTTATCCCACTGAATTGAAAACCCGAAATGGTTATCCCTCTTTTCAATCAATAAAGTTGTGTTCCCCTAAACAATTTTATTTATTATCGTTGATGTATAAACTTTTTTCATATGTGAAATGTGTTTAATTCTTTATTGAACATTGCATTGAGAACATGTGGAATATTAATTTCAAGCTAAAATGATATATGACTTTACATTGATATGAAATCATGCCAAAGGAGTGTCGTAGCGCTCCAAGCGTTGTTTTTCCTGCAGATAGCAACCTATGATAGTCACCTTGACCCAACCAGCATTGTAAAAGTCGTCGTTATCCCCTGCAGATGTTCCAAGCATACTCCCTGGCAGTAGAGTAAACTGGGGCACCTGAGGTTTTTGTGTGGCTAAGATGTAATTTCCCAGCACAATGCAGACTCGGGGAATTCAAAGAGATCCAAGCAATGTTCATCATGTAACTCCCCAGCATATTCGTATCCATCCTACCATCCCCTAGCAACCCAAGATGTAGAGAAGTCATATTTGATCACTTCCTCCCCAGCAAAGCTACAATTCAAAATTCAGCAGCATACCTGAAAACTCACTTCGTCAGCAATTTAATCCTCAGTAAAGTTTCCAATAATCTTTGGTATCGCAAGTTTTCCAACACCAACCCTTACTGGTATTTCAAAGAAACTAGCAACGGTTCTTAAGGATCCTATTCTCATCCCCGCATAGTTTATTTCTATGCACTTTGCATATAGTTGTCACTGCATAACATTGCATCCTCAAAAGCGTAGCATATTCATTAAAACAGATCATTACGCCATATAAAAATTCAAACATGCATACGAAACATAAGCCAAATCGGGTACCTTGTATGAAAGACCTGAATCATTCAAAACAGCAATACATCTTCACATAGATTATCAATGCAAAATCCCCAGCTGACATTCGTTATTACATCACCATAACCAGCCAACGGTGCCAATACCTTGTACTCTCAAACAGTCGTTTGTGTCAACTATCATCGTTTCAAGCACTCGTCCATGTCAGTTTCCTAAACACTCATCTGTGTAAGTTTCCCAAACATTTATTTGTGTCAGTCCTCTAAACACTCATCCGTGTCAGTTTTCCAAACACTCGTCCGTATCAGTTTTCCAAACACTCGTTGGTGTCAGTTTTCCAAACACTCGTCTATGTCAGTTTACCAGACACGCCTATGGGTCAGATTTTCAAACACTCGTTTGTGTCTATCTTTCCCTTAAATCCCAGTAAAATCAGTACACTTGGTCATCCTTGCACCTTCCGTCATCGTGTCGTAACCAATATTCTCACCTTCTTAGAATTGTAGGTCGCCTGTAAGCCTAGTTCTCTCGTAGGTATTACCTAAAGAATTTAGATCGCCCATAGATCTAGCCTTCCTTGTAGGTCGTCCGTAGGCCTAACTCTTATAGCGGATTGCCTGTAGGTCTCGCATCTTAGGATTTAAGACAGACTGTAGATCTATATGTCCTTGTAGTTCTCCCTTAGGCCTATTTTTCTTATAGATTGCTCGTAGGTATTACCTTAGGATTTTAGATCGTCCATAGATCTTACTCTCTTGTAGATCGCCCATAGGTATTGCTTCTCAGAATCGTAGATCGCTCGTAGATGTAGATTTCATTATAGGTCATCCATAGGCCTAATTATCCTATCAGATCTCCTGTAGGTCTCACTTCCTTAGGATTGTAGATCATATGTAGATCTTGCTCTCCTTGTAGGTCGTCTAGAAGCCACGTTCCCCAAGTAGATCGCTCGTTGGTCTCTCTCTCCTTAGGATCGCAGGTCGTCCGTAGACCTTATCTATTGTATTTTCATACCCACTCTTTCAATCGTTGTTTTGTATAATAATCATCCCCTTTGAGAACCTCATATTGGCACTGTTTCCACCTTACGAGCAATCACTACTCAAAATTCATCCGTAAGCCTTTTCACTAGAGAAAACCAGAATATTCATTCCTCAATAGATATTACAAAAAATAAATAACCCACTCACACCATTATTTGAAAACAAATTTTTGATATTTATATTTAATCATCTTCTACCTCAAATGTTTGAAAGGCTAGCGCAAATCTCACTTTCATATTTAAGACGATTAAATAGGTGCAGCTGCCATACCCCAAATTTAACCTACCCTTTTATAAGGATCATTTGGCTTATGTATCTCGCATCTTTCATGTACATACTATTAGGTCATTTAATATTGAATGCATCATTAATCCATAAATGGTCATGGGAATAAGGTATTTCTTTCTGGAAGCTACACAAAAATTTGTTTCGCCAGGCAGCATAACAAGGCAAAACTCTGGTTTTTCAAGATTTAAAGGTGTTCTGGACGTTTCTCGAACTATTAAAGAAACAATCAATCAAGCCATCATAATTTCAAGCTTTCATGTATGACAACACACTCTTAATTACGGAGGAATCAGGTGTTTCGGTGAATTTGAGATGGTGCAAACCAGAAACAGTGTTTTTTCTATTTGGGCTTAGAAATTTTCAAGTTTCAATCAGGATACTGTTTTGAAATGATTTCTCAAGCATTGGAATCGTCTCGGTATATTCTTCATTTCATTTGTTCATATCAGAAGCCAACTTTGTGCAGAAAGTCTCCAAAGAATTTGATTTCCCTGAAACAATATTTGAATTTAATGACTAGTTATATGTTTCTCAGGTGTTAAGAAATTCGTAACTTTCATCTGATAACATGAAAACACATTGCATATTTGGCTCGATTAGCATAAATGATGTTACCATTTTCTGTTAATTATTTTGCATTATGTTGGTATTTTAAGTGTGTTTCAGGTATTTACATTCCGAAAGACTTGCATAAGAAAATAGGAAGAAATGACAAAGAAATGAGTGACTATGTAGAAAAAAACAGAAGAAATTGCATCATAGGACTGTGACGGATGTCACAGCCTCTAGCCTGTCGCTACGCCTTGGAATTATGTTTTCCCCTTGACACACATGTGTTACAGTCACCACAGCTTTGACTTGTGTGCCCCACGACACACAAGGCATACCCTTCCCCATAGTCTATAAGGAATGTGGTTCTCTCCATGTCTACAACGAAGTTCATATATTCTCTCAACCAGAACGACTGAGCCTGTATTATGCTTGTATTACAGTGGGAGAACTGACTTTTTGGTTTTATCTAAATGTGCGGATAGCTAGAGTCACCACCAAATTTTATTTTATCCAATATTTAGGAAATGTGAAAAGAATAGGAAAAACCTTTGATAGATTTTGAGTTTGGGGGTAAGTTATGAAAAGGGAAGGTGTTAGCACCCTTTTCATCTGTAGTTATCTACGGGCTCTTAATTGCTTAACTAACTTTTGAAAATTTTGCTTTGTGTGTGTGATTTGTTTGAAAATATTTTAAAATTGCCAATGTAAGGCTGACTTTGTAATGATTCTTGTATCAGCCCTCAAGAATGTCTACAAAGAGTTGTTTTTGAAAATATTTGTTTGAAAGTGTAGTGTGGAAAAAAATTTTGAGAAAAGTTGTGAAAAGAAATTAAGAGTTTCTTACCCACTAAAGTCTTTCTTATTCTTTTCCTTCTTTTTTAGAGATAGTACTATCCATGCCATTAGTTGGTAGGTATCCCTATCGATTGGATATGAAGGGACATGCGTAACGTCATCGCATGGTCATCGAAGGCAACAAGTAAGGATACTTTAGCAATTGTATCGAAGGTACTATCATCATTTTATAGGCAAATCGAAGGGACTAGATCAATTTGTAGGCAGCTTGAAGGGTCATCAAGGGATTATGATCTTTATTCGAAAGCGACATGATGATTTGATCGAGAGTCTTTTGCTAAAGTATCCCCACTTTCTAGGGACATGACCAATATCATAAGGCAACAAAAGAGGTTATCCTAGAGGTGCAAGTGTACGAAGTGTTATTATTCAGTGATTTATCTTGAATATTAGGGTTTTCTATATTGTTTTTAGTCTTGCCACGCAAACCCTAGTTACTAGAAGTTAAATATGTACAAAAAAATAAAGTGCCAAATATAAAGTCTTAAGCTATTACATGGCTTTGGGATAGGTACATAAGTATAAAAATTCATGAGAGATAAACTTACGCTATTACATTCTATGAGCAGTTACATAATTAGGAAAAAAATGAGAGAAAAGATATCTACACTATTACAATTAAAGAATGCAACCTATACAATTTTCTATAAAAATTAATTAGTAAGAAGAAAGAAAATAGAAAAATAATGTTAAAATGTTTTATGATTTTTATTTAGAAAATAATTTAAGTTAATAATAGTAATTAAAACCTAAATCCTAATTTATTTTAATGTTAAGAAAAAAGCTAATTTAATTAATTAGTAAATAAAAAATATAAGGAAAAATTAATTACTAACTAAAACCCTAATCCTAATTTTTTAGTTATTAATAAAAAATATTAGGTTAGTTAGTTGTAAATTAAAAAATAATTAAGGAATAATTAAGAAATAAAATAGAAAAATTAGGTTAAATAGGGTAAAAAAAACTACATGGGGTGGGTGTTAAACCCATGCCCTCTGGCTTCACAAACTGCACTACTTGCCACTAGGTGAAGCGACTGTTGGTGTTAGAGAAATAGGCATTTATATATATATATATATATATATATATATATATATATATATATATATATATATATATATATATATATATATATATATATATATATATATATATATATATATATATATATATATATATATATATATATATATATATATATATATATATATATATATATATATATATATATATATATATATATATATATATATATATATATATATATATATAAGCAACTGTCTCAACCAACGGTGTTGCTCTTCATTTCTGTTATTAAAATATAAGCAAACAAATATAATAAAGCAAGTGAACCAAGGAAGCGTCGGAACCCTAAAAAGGATCTTATCCCCCTAATTCGACCCTTGTGAATCCAATGGTAGTGTTTTTTGGTTTGAAAACACTTGTAGCATGAGTTTCGAATAAGACATCTCAAACTTCCCTAACCATGCAAAAATATGATTCTTACGTTAGAGATTTTACTTTATGATTCAAACCTGTTCTAAGTAACAACAGGAACCCATTTGGGTAGTTAATAAATATTAGCAATGCATGAAATTAATTATGAATGTTTGAAAGAAAAGCAAATCGAAGAATATGAGTATGCTTGTTTCAAGCATCAATGGCCATGACTTTCGACCTATTCTTACCCTTAGATACCTCGGGAATGATTTGCAATGGATGGCTTGGACTGAAAGTGGCTGGATCTTTGGTTTTGACTTTGCCCTAGTTTTGACAAAAATTGAGATTTTTTGAGAGGGTGTTCTTGAAGAAATTTCCTTGTGTCCCTTGGTATGAATATGTTCTCTAATTATAATGGAAGATTTAGGTCAACAAAAGTGGAACCAATCTTTTGTATTTCATGATCAAATCTTTGATTGAAATTTGGCATGAAATCTTTCTTTTTCAGGCTAATCATGTACCAATCAATCTTTACACGTTTTTTGCAAGTTGTCATCGGCTTTTTGAACTTGTGATTTGATTCAAAAATAGATCTCCATGCTTTGATTCATTCACTTGGTATTTTATTTGATTTATTTTGCTTTTAATTGAATAAAATAAAAAATAAAAGAAATAAAAACCACAAAAATAAATGAATGGAATTAAGAGCCTATTATACAGTCAAGAACACATTTGGACCTTAAAAGATAGGCCCATTAGCCCAAAAATTCAAATTTGCTAAATTTGGATTTCATGCATTTCCTCAAAATTTCCCAAGTTGCACAAATCATATCTCACTCAATTTTTATCAAACGAAGGTGATCCATGACTCGTTTGAAAACTCAAGATATCCCCTACAATCTTCATCTTGGTCTATTTTTCATTTGAAGCCTTTATCTTGATGTAAATTTCTTTGACAAAAAGTGTCTTTTTGATGACTTTTAAAATGACCTATAATGTTTTGGCTCATATATCTTAAATGAAGCATTTTTGGCCTTGAGCTTAGAGAGAAAAAGTTGTAAAGAATTGAATTTCCTTCAAAATGAGATTTTGTTGATAAATTTCTGATGAAGTACGTGAAAGTTACGCTTGGTCAAAGTTTAGTTGACTCCTCCCTAAGAAATCCCTAACGCTTTTGTTTAATTTTCTCATAGTTCAGAACCATTGTTTTGTAAATTTTAAGCAGATATTTTCCCACATGAATTAGCAATAGTTTTCCACATCAGGAACCTATTGCACGAGTAGATTTTATTCCCATCATCCAGACTTTGTTTTAGTTTATATTTTTTCTACATTCTAGTTATTATTTTCCGCAAAGGAAATCTTGCTGGCATATTGTGGAGGATTGCACTTGGAATTAGAAGTTTAGCATTAATTTCAGTTTCCTTTATTAATTACAGGTTTTTATTATGTTATTATTTTATACCTAATAATCATTATTATTTTATTGTTTGTTTACTGTAATTTTGTTTTGGTACTCAATAACATGTCTGGCTAATTTCCCTGATACCAGTATGTAAGGTCATAGAACCGAACGCGTTGTGTAATGAATTGGCATATACGTATATAAAATACTTTTCTGGTTTGGTTTCCAACATTTAGTATTAAAATTGTTTTGTTACGAGAGTAAAATACAAACGAAGGTTAAAATCGATATAGCAAGAGTTTCAGATTTTAACCCGATAGTGGTAATCGAACATTAGTTTTAAATACAGCGAGAGCGCTTTAGGATTAATTTGATTCTATTTGTTTTCAAAAAGTATTTTTAAATTTTAAATGAGACAACGAGAGCAAGCATTTAAGTTTAATAATATAGTCTGAATCAATAAGCAAGAGATTTTGAGATAAAGGTTTTTAAATTGATAGTTTCTACTGAAATAGTGTTTTAATACTCAAAGCTATGTCAATGACTTACTGAATCCCCAAAGTCCGACATATTACATACTGGTTTCCCGTTATCGATTATTTCATTTAAATCTAAGTTTATTTTCATCTCACCCCAAATCTATGATTAATCATTAGCCTTAGCTTTATACAGTGACTTTAGATAGTAGTAGTTTGATTATCAGTCCTTGTAGGTTCGATATCTTTTAAAACTATGCCATTAGACTATGCACTAGTAGTCACTACACCCGATAATCTCTTAAAGTCGTGATCATTATCCGACTCAGTGTTTTTGGTTGGTTCTTCGAGCATCGAGAGCGTCTTGATTTTCTTATCATTTCTCGTGTTCGAGCTAAGGCTAATTTTGTGAAGAAGATCTCCGAGAATTTTAGTTCTTTGAAGAGAGTGCACTGAATTTAATTGCTCGTCCGTCGTTTCGTGGGTAATTAAAAATTCATAACTTATGATTGGAATATTGTTCCGGAGCGGTTCTTGAGGCATTAAAATTGTCTTAATCTCATATTTTGTTTGTATGTTCGACTCGGAATCTGATTTGGAAAGGAAGATCTCTGAATGTAGTGATAGTTAGAAAAGATACAGTGGAAATACGGTGAAAACGGTGTGCTGAACCGTTGTTTTCTAGACGTTCAAAATACATAACTTCCACCCGGTTTGACGTTTTTGAGTGGTTCTTTAGGATAAAAATATGTCTTGATGTCATCTTCATTCTGTATGTTCGGGTCGAAGGCTGATTCATTGAGGAAGATCCTCGGAAAGGAAATTACCAGAAAAATATTGTGCTTAACCAAATTTTTATTCCATTATTTTTCGACATTGTAAAAATCATAGCTTCTTCGATTTTTATCGTATCAAGGAAACTATTTTGGAATAATTTCACAAATGATGTTGGATACAAGTTTACTTACGAGCTCAAGTTCGGGTTCCGCTGAGAAGTTTTCCGTTCATGGCTTTTTTCTCAAACCGAACAGCGGAAAATTCTGCATTACTGAAAAATACAGTGTCAGAGCCAAAGTTTCTCGCCATTCAAAAATTCATAACTTGCTCGATTTTTATTATATCGAGATGATTATTTCGGCATGACATCACAAATTTGGTGATCTACGATTTTGTTGTTGGTCTCGTGTCGAGGATTTGCACCGATTAGTATTGAGTTCATGAATTGCCCGTGCAAATACGTTTGCTGACACTGAAAATACAACTATTGAGAAAGTAATTGGGCTTTCTCTTGACACAAACCAAGGCCCAATTATCAATACTATATATTGTTTTTGCCTCTCTATTTTCACAACACTCAATTCATTTGCTAAATTTTACTCTCAAGACTTATAATCTTCTCTCATCTTCTCTCTCAATTTACAAATACGACAGAGGGGAAATATTTAAAATATAAACTCTCTCTCTCTCTCTCTCTCTCTCTCTCTCTCTCTCTCTCTCTCTCTCTCTCTCTCTCTCTCTCTCTCTCTCTCTCTCTCTCACTGTACCACCACCTCCAGAAGCAAGCGCCACCGCGCCGCCTCCTCTTTCTCCAGCAAAGCGCCTCCCTCCCTCCCTCTTCCTGTTACTGCCGCATGCGGCTCTCCTCCCTCTGCCTGCGCCAGATTTCATCGCTGCTAGACTCCTTCTCCTCTTTCGTGTTCTCCAATTCGGAATCCTCCTCTTCTCCTCTTTATTTTCAGTTCAGTAATTATTCATCCTGTTGATTTAAGTGCTTTTACATTATTGATTTTGTGCATAAGTGCTTTTTCTTGAATTATTTGATTTCATGAGTTAAATTTTGTTTAATTCTTGGGATTAAATGTTAATTGACAAATGAATTACGATGTTGAAATCTATAATTGGTTGAATTGAGGAATTGAGCACTTATGTGGATAATTGATTTTATGAGAAGTGCTTATTTGAAAATTGTAGATTTCTTTGATTCTTGAATTATGTGATGTTGTTGAACAAATCCAGATTTGATTAAGCAGTTGAGAATTTTGATGTCAAATCATGTCAGTTTATATTGATTGGGAAATTACGATGAGAATTAAGTTCAATTTCATGAGTTAATGCGATTTTACATTGATTTATTGATAAATCTATTTTTCGACATAGAAAACCTCAAATCTGTTAAAATTACATTAACACTTGAATATTGATTTGTGTGTGAAATTGAGGCGTTTGATGTGATTTGATCGTTTGTAATTCGTTTACAATTTTTAGACGGTAATACTTGAACCAAAAAGGTCCTTTTCGCATCCGTTTATAATGGTTGTAATCAATTTCGAGTAATTTCGGTTCAAGTGTACATTGATGTCCAAAATTGTAAATAAGTTGCAAATCGCATTTTAAATACCGTATGATGTTCACTCGAGTTACTTGCGCGTTGTACAGAACTAATTTCTTGTCCGTTTTGTAAATAGAGTAATGTTGTCCAGAATTTAGTTTCATGTGCATATTTCATTTTAATTTCCATTTGACATTTATTTGTACTTAATTGATCATTTCATAAGCATTAATATTGAGTTTTCTTGTTTTCGATACAAGTTTCCGCTTTAATTCATGTATCTATATAGTGTTGTCCTGTTTTTAGTTTGATGTGTACATGTCATTTTAATTTTCATTTGATGTTCATTTGTACATATCTAAACATACCATGATGGTTAACAATGTGTTTTCGTGCTTCTGATGTGTTTTAACGATTAATTCCAAGTTTGCATATGTTGCTGCCTGGTTTCTCTATGTTGCATTTGAGATGAATTTAATTGTTGATTCATGCATTATTGCACTTGTAATAGTATATCTTGACCATATGAATTGGGTTTTGTTGTTTTTAAACCGACATTTCGTGTGATTCATGTTATGATGCAGATGCTGCCCCGTATTTGATTTTGTGCTTCCGTTACTTGTTTGATTTCGCATTATGCATGATAATATGCCATTTCGAGTTGTGATGTTGATATTTGAGTTAAATTTGATATTCTTTGTTATTTTCTAACTCCTCTTGTGACATTGTGCAAGTTTTGGAAGGTCATTCATCGCGACACATTTGTATGGTTTTTACTATTTGCTTGTGTAGCATTGCTTGGTGCAGGACATTAGCTTGGAGCGTGCATAGCTTGATATTTATTTCCGCATTGTAATATTGGATATTGTATCTGATTTGGCTTTTTTGTTGATGCTAACTCGCTCAAAGTATTTCAGGTTTCTTGGCTTGTACCGGCTATATAACAGACTCTTATCCGTTTGATATATTTCTGGTTTATTTTTGTGCATTTGTTTACTGCTTTTCTGATGCCATGAGAAGTAGGAATAGAGATGCATGATTATTTACCACTTTCTGATTCCATGAGAAGTAGGACTAGAGATGCATGTTCTTGGAGTCCCTTTGAGGCAAATTTGGTTTATTTAAAAACCTCGTTTAAGGAAATTCCTACTTGTGTTTGTTTACAATTATGTTTGTTTACATTTGTGCCAAAAAATTGATGAAGGAATCCCATTCCCATTCCACATTGATAAGTCCTCAGAGAAGGCAAGTGGAGGAGGGTTTTCAATCGACCCCCACAATTTCTAGTCCATGGGTCATTCGTAGCTCGCGTCGTATGTCGATGCTACGGATCGTGCTATTCTTGTATTGAGTCGGTCAAATGGAGAAGGATTCACATTCAACCCCCACCTTTGTCATTAGCTCGTGTGCCGTGCATGTTGACACTCTGATGTGATTCCATTTTTGTCTTCTATCTCCTACCTCAATGATGAAATATATTGGTTATGTGTTTAGTCGCTTATGACAATTCACTCCTGTTCTTCTCTTGCCTAGATAATGTGATATCTTGGTTAAGAGTTGACACCCCTTATTATTCTTACAATGATAACGTGCTATCATGGTTAAGAACTACCTATTACCCCATTCTTTCTTGCGTCGATGATTTGATATATTGGTTAAGCATCCCTTTATCCTACCTTGATGATTTGATATCATGGTCAGGTGCCCCTTCTCCCTTGTCTTACCTTGATGACACAATATTGTGGTTAGGCATGATCCCTCTCCCTTTCCTTCCTTAGTAACATGGTACCTCGGTTAGGCGTGTACTACTTGAGCGAGTGGATACTCCTCAAGCTTTGTGTGTTTACTTTCCATTGCACGTTTGCATGCTCCCGTAGGATTTCTTGATTCAATCTTAGGAAAAGAATTGAGATATACCTTAGGTTGCAAACCATGCATGACAACTCTAGGCTTAATTTTCTAGTTTGCCTTAGGCCTGTTTCTTTCTCTTTTACATTTGCATTAAAACTATTTCTTTTTTTCTTTCAACTACAAAACACTCTAATAATACAAAAGTAGTTTTTCATGGTAAAAAACACCAACCAATTCAAACTTCATTTTTCCGCTTGGCTTTTCTTTTAAAACCCTTTTTCAAGGTACAAAACATACAAAAAACAGAAACAAGTAAGCTGAACTACGACGCTCTGATTCCTCAAAAGGGATACGTAGACATTAGGTCGTAGGGCCTAGGCGAGAAAAACTTTCTAAATATTACTTCTTTTCCCTGTATTTTCTTTCGCATGCATTCCCACTTAGCATTAAGCTTTAGACATAGATTTTTACACAACCTTGTTAGAACATAGTTTGATTGTACAACCCTCATAAGAGTTTTGATGATAACAAACACAAGGAACAAATATGCACTCTAAATTTGTGTTGTATATTATACAGAAGTTCTCACTGAAACTGAATCAGAAGTTAAGCCACAAAAGCTTTCAAGCTGAGCAATCAAAATGTTCTGAAGAATGATGATCAGAATTTGTGCTAAAGTAAAAGATACTTTGATTCTGAACAGAAGTCTAACGCACCAACAGATCCTCATGTCTCTGAGTTATCAAAGTTCTAAAGTAAAGAAACATGCAAGATTCCCAAGTTCTGAAGCGTTACTTTTCCATAAAGACAGTACCATATGCAACGACTTCATTCAGACAAGAATCTCCTCACTATGGAAAGTGCATTAAGTGTCCATTATCATGTTTTAATTTGGAGAGATTTCCACGCCTATATAAACAAGATCAAAGGGTAAATCTTTTACGATTTGGCTAACAACTTCTCGATACCATCTCAAAAATATACAAATATTCATATTCATTCTATACTCAAATTGTGTAATACATCACAGTAGTGATACAATTTTTGTTATGAAAAACAAATCGTACACAGTAAATTTTTCTTTGATTAAGATATCGTTCCTTGAGATAAACCGGGTTGTGGTCATACTCAAGAAGACTTTGGCAGATGTCAAAGTAGATTTGTATTTTGTTTGATTAGTGGATTAAGTCCTCGTTGGAGAGAGGCGAAATCACCTTGGCGGGTGGACTGGAGTAGTTTGAGATCAAGCGAACCAGGATAAAAATATTGAGTCTATTGCATTTGATTTTTAAGTTTCAATTCAACCCCCCCCCCTTCTTGTGTTTTTCACTTCTTCAATTGCCATCAGGGCGCTTGGTTTTGAGTTCATACACTTAACCGTGTCAGTACAAGATCCAAGCTTTAGAAAAAAACTATGGTGGTACCAAGCCAAAACATCAGCAATGACTATCATGATGACAAGGACAGAATCAGCGGAAAACCTCCAGTCTTTGATGGGGAAAAATTGACTATTGGAAAGACAGAATTGAGAGCTTCTTTCTGGCTCAGGATGCTGACCTATGGGACATGGTAATTGATGGATACATACATCCAGTGGATGAAAGTGGTCAGAAGATAGATAGAAAAAGAATGTCTGACCAACAAAAGCGTGATTTCAGAAACCATCATAAGGCCAGAACAATTCTTCTCAGTGTCATCTCATACTCAGAGAATGAGAAGATCTCAAACAGATAGACAGCCAAAAACATGTTTGACTCTATGAGAATGATGCATGAAGGCAACATACAGGTTAAAGAAACCAAGGACCTTGCGCTCATTCAGAAATACGAAGCTTTCAAGATGGAAGACAGTGAATCCATAGAAGAGATGTTCTCAAGATTCCAGATTCTTGTTGCTGGGCTGAGAGTTCTTGACAAAGGGTATTCTATTGCTGATCTCGTAAAGAAGATCATCAGAAGCTTACCAAAGCAATGGAGGCCAATGGTCACTGCTCTTAAGCTGGCTAAAGATCTCAACAAGATATCCCTGGAGGAACTTGTTAGCTCCCTCAAAAGCCATGAGATAGAGCTAGAAGATGACGAGCCTTAGAAACAAGGTAAGCCTTTCGCATTAAAATATAACAAAAAAATTGATTCTAAGGTTTTGCAGGCTATGGAAGAAACCTCTGATGGATCCTCATCAGAAGAAGACGAACTGTCTCTTCTCTCTAGAAGGGTCAATCAGCTGTGGAAGCAGAGGCAAAGAAATTTCAGAAATTCCAGAAGGTCAGGGAATCAGAATGAATCCTCCTTCAGATACAGAAAGTCTGAGCCCTCCTCTGGACATAGAAGATCTGAACCTTCTTCTGGTCACAGAAAGTCAAACAACAAAGACATCATCTGTTATGAGTGCAATGAACGGGGACACTACAAAAGTGATTGTCCAAGGCTTCAGAAGGAAAAGCCCAAAAAGAAGTTCTTCAAGGAGAAGAAGAAAATTCTCATGGCAACATGGGATGATTAAGATACTTCTGATGCAGACTCAGAATCAGATGATGAAAGAGCCAACATTGCTCTTACGGATAATGTGACAGAAGACAGCGAAGCATCTCAGTCAGGCTTAAAATCAGACACAAGAGGTATTTCCTGATTTTACCGTTAATTTCACTAAAGTTGAACTAGCAGAAAGCCTGAATGAGATTCCGGAAAGGTATCAGCACATCAGAGTCAAATTCAAGAACCTGAAAAGGGATCTTGTCTCTGACTCTGAAGAAATTGCGAGTCTTAGATTAGAAAATCATGAGCTAAAAGAAAAGATTTCAAAACTAGAAATTGATTTACAAAACTCTCAGAAAGAAATAATCTCAGAGGCTCCCAGTGGTGCTGATAAAATCATAAAAGAATATGATCACAGCTTTCAGAAGTTTCTGGCTAAAAACATGGATAGAAGCAAGATGGCTTCAATGATCTATGAAGTTAGTAGAAATGGCTGAAAAGGAATAGGATGCCAAGGTAAGGTATCTCCACCTAAGAAAGTCATGGACCTAGTAATAAAACGCACACCACTAAAATCACACTTCACATATGGGCATACACATGATCTGAAATACACTAGCAATGATTATTCTTCTAAACCAAAATTCAAACAGAATTTTGGTAAAACTAACAAACCAAGACCCAAAAAGATATGGGTACCTAAGGACAAAATTATATATGTAGCAGATATCTTTAGCAGCAAGGTTAAAAACCAGTCATGGTACCTGGACTCTGGATGCTCTTGACACATGACGGGAAGAAAGCATATGTTCCAAAGCCTGGAACTTAAACCTGGAGGCTAAGTGGGCTTTGGAGGAAACCAAAGAGGGAAGATCATTGGCTCTGGAACAGTAGGTAATGGTAATCTTCCTTCTATTAATAATGTGGTATTAGTTGATGGATTGATGCATAACCTGTTATCCATAAGTCAATTAAGTGATAACGGTTATGATATAATCTTTAATCAAAATTCATGCAAAGCTGTTAGTCAAAAAGATGAAACTATCTTATTTAATGGAAAGAGGAAAAACAACATTTATAAGATAAAACTTTCTGAACTAAAAAGTCATAATGTAAAATGTCTTCTTTCTGTTAATAACGAGCAATGGGTCTGGCAAAGAAGATTAGGGCATGTTAGTATAAGAATAATATCTCAGATTAACAAACTCAATCTGGTCAGAGGACTTCCTAATCTGAAGTTCAGCTCAGATGCTCTGTGTGAAGCATGTCAGAAAGGAAAATTTGAAAAACCCGGCTTTTAAAGCTAAAAATATTGTTTCCACCTCTAGGCCATTAGAACTTCTGCACATAGACTTATTTGGACCAGTGAAAACTGTGTCTGTTAGTGGCAAGAAGTATGGGTTAGTGATCGTAGATGACTATAGCAAATGGACATGGGTAAAGTTCTTAAGACACAAGGACGAGTCACATTCTGTGTTCGTTGCTTTCTGTAACAAAGTTCAGAATGAAAAGGATCTTTAAATTGTCAAAGTCAGAAGTGATCATGGTGGAGAGTTTGAAAACAAAAAATTTGAAATTTTTTTTAATAAAAAAGGAATTTCGGATGATTTCTCTTGTCCTAGAACTCCCAAACAAAATGGAGTTGTAGAATGAAAGAACAGAGCATTGTAAGAAATGGCCAGAACCATGATCAATGAGACTAACATCGCTAAGATGTTCTGGGCAGAAGCAATTAACATAGCGTGTTATATTCAGAATATAATCTCCATAAGACCTATTCTGGAAAAGAATCCAAATGAACTATGGAAGAATAGAAAGCCCAACATTTCTTATTTCCATCCTTTTGGATGTACATGTTTTATTCTGAATACTAAAGATCATCTGAACAAGTTTGATTCTAAAGCACAGAAGTGTATTATGTTAAGATACTCTGAACGCTCAAGAGGGTACAAAGTATACAATACAGAAACACAGATTGTTGAAGAGCCAATCAGTGTTAGATTTAATGATAAGCTTGACCCTCAAAAGTCAAAGCAGAATGAATCTCTTGCAGATATAGAAGTTGAGTTCATAGGTGTTAAAGGCAACACATCAGAAGTTCCCAACAGAGACGCTCCAACAACGTCAAAAGCAAATGTCACAAGCATTCCAGTACCTTCTGTTGATCAACTCCAGAAAATGTTATACATAAACAGCATAGCTCACCCAGAAGATAAGATTCTGGGAAAGAAGGATGATCCAATCAGAACAAGATCAACATTCTGAAACTCTGAAGAATCCCTCATGGGATTGGTATCTCTGATTGAACCAACAACAATTGATGAAGCTCTTCTGGACAATGACTGGATTTTGGAAATACAGGAGGAGTTAAAGCAGTTCACCAGAAATGACGTATGGGATCTGGTTCCCAAACCAAAAGGATTCAACGTCTTTGGAACAAAGTGGGTGTTCAGAAACTAACTTAATGAGCAAGGAGAAGTCATCAGAAACAAGGCTCGACTGGTGGCACAAGGTTATAGTAAGCAAGAGGGGATAGACCATACAAAAACCTTTGCTCCAGTCATAAGGTTAGAATCTATCAGACTCTTAATCTCTTTTGCTGTAAATAATGGCATCACTCGGTATCAGATGGATGTCGAAAGTGCATTCTTAAATGGTTACATTGATGAAGAGGTATATATGCACCAAACCCCTGGGTTTGAAAGTTCCAAACACCCAGAATATGTTTTCAAACTAAAAAAGTCACTTTATGGTCTGAAACAAGCTCCCAGAGCTTGGTACGAAAGGCTAAGTAACTTTCTGTTAGAAAAGGAATTCACCATAGGGAAAGTGGACACAACCCTGTTCTGTAATACATTTAAGAATGATATTTTAGTTTGTCAGATTTACATAGATGACATTATTTTTGGATCTACTAAACCTTCTCTGGGAAGAGAATTCACTAAGTGCAGGAAGGCAGAGTTTGAGATGAGCTTAATGGGGGAACTTAAATTCTTTATGGGCATTCAGATCAACCAGACTCCAGAAGGAACTTACATTCACTAGATAAAATAAGTCAGAGAACTTCTGAAGAAATTTGACCTCTCATAATGTAAGCCCTCAAAGACTCCAATGCATCCCACGTGAATTATGGGAAAGGAAGAGGTGGGTAAAAAGGTAGAGCAAAAGATCTACAGAGGTATGATTGGTTCTCTCCTTTATCTGACAGCTTCAAGGCCTGATATTTTATTCAGCGTTTGCTTATGTGCTAGATCCCAATCAGATCCTAGATAATCTCACTTAACAGCAGTTAAGCAAATTTTCAAGTATCTGAAAGGTACTACTAACCTGGGTTTGTTTTATAGAAAATCCAATGAATACAGCTTAGTAGGATACTGTGATGCTGATTTTGCTGGAGATAGTGTAGAGCGTAAAAGTACTTCTGGAAGCTTCCAGTTTCTGGGAGACAATATGATCTCATGGACCAGCAAGAGACAGTCCACAATTGCGTTGTCAACATCTGAAGCTAAGTACATAGAAGTTGCTGGATGTAGCACCCAGATGCTCTGAATGAAAAGTCAGCTTGAAGACCAACATATTTGAGAGTAACATCCCTATCTTCCGTGATAATACTTCTGTTATTTGTTTATCCAGAAATCCCATTCTACATTCCAGGGCTAAGAATGTAGAAATAAAACATCATTTTATTAGGGAATATATTCAGAAAGGAATTCTCACTTTAAAATTCATTGACACAGACCATCAATGGGCTGATGTGTTTACAAAACCCCTTTCTGAAGATAGATTCAATTTCATTCTTAAACATCTCAGCATGAAATTATGTCCAGAATAAAATGTTTTATTTGCATGTTCTAACCCTTAGAATTTTATTATTTTCTTTGTACATCTGATCAACTTGTCTCCATAAGTTAGGAGTATAGTTGCCTCAGAATCTATCTATGAAGATCTGAACTTTTCATTTCAAAGATAGAGGCGTGCAATTCACACCATCAAACATCTGTCATCCTCTCACAAACTACCTTCTGAGGCTGAGCAAGCGTTCAAATTATGAAGGGTCCAAGGCTCTGATTGTATGCATTGAGAAACTTGTCAATGGTAATTGTTCAGTATCTACACGAAATCCCCTAATTTCAGGTTTCATTAATTCAGTATAATCATTACTCATTTTCTCTTTCTTACTGATTAAGTTTTCAAAAGTGTTTATAAACTTAATTTACTATTTCATTCACTTCTTACTGCTTTCACTATTCTCTCTCGCTCTAGTTTTCCAAAAAAACTTTTTTCCCAGTCTTCTTCAACGAATCTGTGTGAACAATGGCATCCTCATCAAGCATAAAAAATCTCAACAGTGCTCCATCTTAGATTTTCTTTAACTTATATTATGTATTCTTCATCTTATCCTCTTTGTTTCTAAAAAATGTCATTGCAATCTGTTTTTAATACAAATCATCATCTTTTTTATTCTGATTATATTGCTTTTTGATACTTGACAAAAAGGGGGAGAACGTAAGATATTTTCAACAACACTATATTGGGACAATGTCTCAAACATTCTGAATATCTTAACTTCTATTTTTCTATGAAAGCATGAACAGGAACATATTCTGATAAATACAGAAACACGACTGGGGGGTAAAAAATATTCAATTGGGGAAGAAACAAACATCCTGGGATAGAAACTCTACTGGGGATATCTCCACAAAATCTTCTATCACCAGGGATGAAAGAGTTATGATTGGCACTCCCGTGTACACCACACTAGGGAGACAGGACACTTTCTCCACTAGGGAAAGAAAACTTGTTCCATTGGGAATAATAGATAAGTTACTCCAGCAGGTCCTTGAAATTTGACTTCGACTAGGGATAAAGACTACCTCTTACACTAGGGAGCCAAAAAACTTTAGATGGTAACATCAACAATACCCATTGCGCTGGGTGTAGCCATATCTGCAAGATTCAAGCCGGCAAGTATTTTTGTGTCGGGGAGCAAAAATCAATTCATTAGGGATGATAGTCGTCCTCATGAGGATACAAAACCAGAATCTCCTATAGGTAAGCATGAATCTCTTTAAGAAACTCGGGTATAGACATATCGCACTAGAGAGAGATGGTGCACCCTTTACTGAGGAGGAGAATGCATGCTTCATGGGGAGAACACGTGTGAACTTCATTGGGGAAGCCGTAGAATGTCAACTTCAAGGAGAAGTATATCAAGAATCTCCAGTTGGTGAATAAAAATATTCTTCCGAGAAAACCTGGAAAGAAACAAACTGCACTGAGAAGGAGGAAACTCGGGCGAGAGTACTCCTTCACTGGGGAAAATACTACAAAAAATAAATTGCAGTTCAGAGAAAATTTTGAACTCTGATCCAACTCCCAACATCTTGTGGAAAGGATCCAACATCTATTTCCAGGGATAAAGAGAACCTTGCTGAAAATTAGTACCTTCTGACGTAAGGCCTCAATGAAAGTGACTTTGACTGGGGAATCATAGAAATTCTTAAATAAAAGAAATCTAACCAGACCACACTAGGGGTACTACCGTTGGGGGTAACAATCTTCACTTAGGGAAGATGAGAGTATCTTTGAACCATAAGCTTAAGGTTCAGAACTCCACTGAGGAATATTTTCAGCAATACTCGATCATTGGGGATAAAAGAGCCCTAAATGGCATTCATCTATGTACACCGCTCTATAAAAATAGGAGACTTGCTCCACTGGGGCATAATAAGCATATTGATCAAACATCTCTTCAAGAAAACTTGACAGAGGAAAACATCCTTTGGGAGAAAAGATACGAACTACATGGGGATGACGAACGACAACCTCACTGAGGAGATAAATACCAACCATGAAGATGCATGGTATCGACTTCAAGGGGATATAACAAAGGTATCCAGTCCAATGAAATGATCCTTCCTAAATTCTTTGAAACAGATTAGATTGCACTGAAGAAGAAGAAGATTGTACAAAAACATTTTGAAATGCACTTCTTTGGTGATTAGCCCTCTGGAAGGGGAAAACTCTTAAACAAACTCTTATCAAGAGTGCCAACTTCAGTAGGGATTACTCAAGGGATATGCTTTCACTAGAGATAAGGGATTTTATCTAGGCGAGAGTACGCATTCACTGGGGATACATGATTCCTTCTTAAGCATAAGTGAGCATTTACTGGGGATATTGGATCCCATTCTACAGAAATCCTCATGTTGGTCGCTTACAGACCCTTCTTGATTCATTTGCTTGTATGCTTCTTGTCATAAAAGACCAACAATAATTGAAAAAACAAAAATTGTGGAAATATGCCTCATGTGTGGAATGGAAACCTCTATTTAGGAATAAACAACTTGAACTCCCGACCACTGGATAAATATTATGATGCAAGATTGCAACTTCAACATGTCAACTCCGAGGAGAAATGCCACTAAAAAGTGGACTTTGGAGAAGATGCTTCAAAAATAAATTACAGTCCACTGAAAATAAATCATCTTGACTTCAAATAACTCCTAAATTTCTAGGGAGAAGAACCATTCTCCTCCTGCCGAGAAATGAGGATGCTTCGCTGGGGAATAAAGATCTCGGAAGAGAAACGCCTTGGTAGACTGACTTTTGTCAAGTAGCAATGGATCTTTTTCTGGAAAAAGGATACCTCCTAGGAAAAAACATTTCCATCATTAAACTTATATGGGTAACAACCTCACATGCTCTTTGCGTTCCTGCTTGTATCCTCCTGAGGATAATAATCTAAACTTCAACTAATGATAATGGTCCTGGCTTTTGATGGAGGAACATCAGTAAATGGACTTAAGTCTCTGATGAGTCGAGGATAACGATCTTGACTTCATGACATGCTCTTCAAATTCACAAGTTGCTTGGCCTGCAACTGGACTTAACTTGATCAACTATGAAGTGGAGGAATGCCTCCGCATAATGCCTTGCCCCAGTCTGTAGGGCTTTTGAAAAAATTGCCTCGAGAGGACTTCATGAGATCTATACCATAAAGATAATCTGCCTAAGTGTTATGAACTTCAGAACACTTCTCTTGGCTAACCAGTGTTGAAATTTCTTTCAACCATACTTGAGTGAATTCCCATGCATCTTCATATTCTAAAAAGATTCTCCTCTAATCAACAAATTCTCGAAGAAAATTTTCAAATCTCGTCATAATCGCCCTATTTTGACTCTACTTTGAGGGATCAAATCCCGACTTGAGGGCCTCAGATTGGCTGAACACTTACTCAAATGAGTGTCCAACATGCTTTCCCCTTCTCAATAGAGTCTTGACAAACCTTTTCTTCATCTCATGCTCACGAAGAAATGAGAAGCTCGCAGAGTTATGAAGACAACACAACCTTAGGGGGGATGGCTTATATCTTGAAAGTATGTTAGTACACAAATGTACTTCTCAACTTGAATTGCCTCATGTTTAAGCAAATACTTGAAGTAATATGTCCCTCGAGATCAACTGAAAGTAATGCACCGCTGCTTGATAGAGACTCTGGGCAATCAACTTTTGCAATCTGCTTCAAATCGTTTCTCAAACTGGTATTCCATTACTCAATAGAGTCAATAAAAGGTCTGCCCCAGACTAAGGTCATTTTCTAAAATGATTTGCACTTCAACACATCCCTGAAGCAATTTGTCCCTTGGGATAATCAAACTTCGATCTGATGCTCATCATGCAAGATTACTTGATGTTTAAGCACTTATTCATATGAAAAGAATGTTTATTCTAAGAATTATAATTCTAGTGAAAATCATATGTTTGTCTTGAAGCTTAAAAACTTTTATTTAAAAGATTAAACATCAAAAGAAATTGTGCGAATGAAATTAAAAAGATGCAGTGATACTAACTCAAAAGTTTTAGCAAGCCTCCTAGGAGTCAGATAACCGTATTCTGGTTACAGTGCGCTTATGAATTAACCCATACTTCAATTAGTACTTTTATGGTTGTAATGTGGCCTTGTTCACGGTTTTTTTAGAAAAAAGGATTTAGGGCCCAGAATATTTGGTTCCCACCCATTCTCCATGATGTTCTCTAGTCTGACATTCAGTTAAACCAATACGAGCACACATCTCTCAAAAGAGTTAGTGATGGTTGAGGAGTAAAACGAGGATTTTTGGACATGACAGTCACTCACCTCTTTCATTCTTGGTGTCTGATTACACGACTTGGATCCTTGCTGAGGATTTTTATTTGGTAATCCCATTTTGCTTTTCGCGATTTTTCGCTTTCCCTAAATTTTTCTTGGACATATTCCTTTCGAATTTGACTCTGAAGTCTAGCGGGATGCCCTGATATTTGCCTAAGTGACTTGTTTTTCAAGTTTCAACTTAGCGGGGTTTTTTTGTCTCTTTCTTTCATCATTTCCTATTCTTTTCTTCTGAACAAGTCGGTGATTTTCATGTCTTCTTCGATTGGTTGGAAGTGATTGTGACTACCTAAGTCTTTGGTAGATGAGGGATAACCATTATGCTATCGTCATTTGTTGACTTCCTGATGTGCGAGAGATAACCATTGTGGTATCATCCTTTTTTGATGCACACTACTGATAGACGAAGATTGACCATTGCGGTCTTGACTTTCCTCAACCTTTTGAAGGATAACCATTGTTGTATCCTTAGATTCGCACTCTTGATGATTTTTGAATGCTCAATCAGATTAACTTAAATCTACCATACCCCGAGTTAAATGTGAGGGTTTTTTCGGAAAAGAAAAGAAACTCCTACTTAAAGGATCAAAGGGGTTAACGAGGGTTTCACTCCCTTATATCTCTGATGTTTAGGAATTGAAATAATGCATGTACATCGTCAGTAGGGTTTTACCCAAAAGCATACCATTTAAGATTATAGGTACATTTCTCATCATCCTCCCACCAGAGGTATTTTGCTTTGTTTAACAAGAGTTAAGTATCAAAAAGCAAAGAAAATCATTAATGAGTGAATACAAATTGATTAATTCAAGACAAACATATTCAATGCATTATGATTAATATTAAAAAATAAGCAAGTTTTTCATACAAGAAAGTACTTAACCAAACTAGAAATATTACAAATGAGAATGCAAATGTAATTTTAAATTTCCATGTTGAGGAGACTAGTCTCCGTATGGACTTATTGCTTCAGAAGATGCGCTTTTTAATCTTGACACCACTGAGTCAAATGAGACTTTAAATCTGACCAGCTGGTGCAAAATTGATGACCTTTACATCAAGAAAGTCTTACACTTCATCATTGATTGGTTTACAACCTTTAGTTGAATGGCCATGTGCCCCAGCATGGTAATCACATCGGATTCTATCAACAGATGTGTTGAATGCTTTATCAAGTGAACTTTCATAAACTTCATCACAAAGTATCTTCTACCATAGAGAAGAAAATCAGCCACTGAATTCCAGAGCATCTCCTACTACACAAAAGAAGCATAATCTTCTACTGCATAGAAGAAGCATTCAGTTGAGGAGAAAGATTTTAAAATGGTTTTCCAAACATGGACTGAACCTTAGAAAAGAAGCCAGACAAGTGTCAGACTTCATACTTCAACCCCTCGTAGTCTTCAATATCATAACCAGGTTCCCCAGAATAAGAGAAACATATTTGCATCAGAATCAGGAGAGAAAATTGTAGGAGGATGACCAAAATTACGAAGCTTAATTACATTAGGTTCCAACACATGAGGAAGTAACTAGATGCAAGGTAAAGAAATTGCATCAACATGCTTCTCAGGTTTCTAATGTCTTTGCTGATAAGCTTTTCCCCATGGGTTCACTTGGAGACCAAAAACTAGTTGCTGACGACAAAATTCAAGAACACGAAGTTCTGGGTGAGACCCATAAAGTATCTCTTGATTTGAAAAATTTCCCATTGGCTCGGGATAAATGATAGCTCCTGTTGCAACAACATATACATGATCACTTTCCTTTGCTGACACTATCTTCAGAACTTCCATACCCGACTCAACTTAGTCTTCAACTGGTTATTTTTCCCTTAAGGATTTCTGACCATGGGCCATTACTTGCATTCCCATCATACACAGCCTCATCTGATTTTTCATCTCACCCAATTCCCCACAAATTTGTTCCATCACTTTTTTGGATCACAGTGTGGTGAGAAGTTAACATTTGCAATTCTAAAAAGAATATCAGGCCTAAATAAGAATTCCCCACTCTAAGTATCTGTTATGGATGCATGAAGATGCATGAGGTGGATGCAATTTCATGTTAAATCTTTTTCAAGGAACCTGCATGCTCCTAATTTCGATTTTGATCCAGTAAGAGATGGACAAACATAACATAATATTCACAAGCACGGTTCCTTGGAAATAGAAAAAACATGTGTGTTAACATTTTTCATGCATACATTTTTTACACGTTTCTTTTGTTGTGAAAATAAATATGCTATGTTGCAAGTGCAATACCATAGGTTCAAAAGTTCAGCATAGCAACTGTACAATCCTTTGGATAACTGTTGTATCAATCAGCTGAATAATCTAAATATCATAGGATCAAAGGTTTAACAAGAATTTCATAATACAACAGAACCAAGTACCGTGAATAACCGTTTTATAATCTCTGAACAAGTTGAATATATCAGGATCAAAGGTCCAGAACATCACCAAAGAACCATGGTCACCAACAGAACATACGGTCACCATCAGAAGAAATAGTCACCATCTGTACCTGCAAATATTATTCCCTCCCCACTCATGAGTAAAGACTATGTATTGGTATGTCAATGGTAACTCAAAGTCACGGGTTTTCCTGAAAGAACTACCATCAAGCCATAGATGTTGATGATGACAACACCCCATTTGAACCACATTTGAGCGCAGATGACATAACTGCGCTGGTAGGACCTTCGTCCAATAGCCGTCATGTTCTACTCTATTCCTAGGTTTCCTAGATAGTGAAGTATAGCCTGGGTACTGTGCCTTTTACCTTAATAGTAACACCCACCCAACATGGAGAACCATAATCCAGCATAACAGATAACCAATATGGAAAGCAATAAAATGTAATGCAAACATATTCCTAGATAATCATGTACAAATGAATAAACTAAAAGCATAAAAATAAACAACCAAAAAAGAGAAAATCAGAGCTAGGAGCGACTCCGGGATGGACCAGCAATTGGTCGATATCTCCCCAGTGAAGTCGCCAGCGGAAAAAATCGACTGAACAAATCATCAAGATGAAACCAATAAAGTCACCATCGAACATTTTATATCCATTGGGAAGGGAAAGGTAAACATCAAATAAACCTGAGAAGGGTGAAATCACGATCAAACGATTAAGAGATCGGGTAAGGTAGCCTGTTACGCAAGGGGAAGGTATTATCACCCCACATGCCCCTAATACTCTATGGTATCCACTCTTGTTGTTCTAATCAAAGGGTGTGTTTTAAATCAAATATTAAGAGCTAAAAGAAAATTCAAATAGGGAATGCATGCAAAAGAAATGAGAAAATAATGTAGAGAAAATAAAGTTGTGCTCGCTTGGGCCCTACCCCAATTCCTACGTATCATTTTTGAGAAATTAGAGTTACAGTAGTTCGGCTCGCATGTTTTGATTTGTTGTATGTTTTTAATGAACAAAATTAATTTCGCCTTCTACCACAGCTTGGCCTTTGGAGACTCACGCGTCAGCACATAAGTGAATTAACATGTTCTTTTGAAAAAGTTTGCAAGAAAGGCCCGAAGGCACAAAAGATTTTTCATTGGTTCATATTTTTACCTTAAAGAAGGATTTAAAAGTTTTTAGATATTTTATGCATTTTCCAAGAAAAGAGTTTTACTCTTTATGCAATAAAGCAAAAGAAAGAAAAATATCTAAGGGAAACTAGCTAGAATCTAATCCCTTATGTTATTATACAATGATTGATCCTAAGTTGAGATTTGAAAGGGAAATCTCTACCCTATGTAAGCATGCCTGGATCACAATCCTAATGTCTATGTCGAATCACCACCAAAGGATGAACACAAAATTCCTAAGGGAGCATAGCAAAGGTTCACACCCTAAACTTATGTTTATCTCGAATCACCACCAAAAGGTGAATCAAGAGCTCCTAAGGGAACATGCCAAAGGTTCACAACCTAAGAAAACATGTACACAAGTATGGAGAATGAGTAATCCACAAGCTCAAGAGAGCACACACATTCCAGGAGTAGTTCATACTAACTCAGGTAAAGGCCTAACCAAGATATAAGTGATCGAGGTAGGTACAAAATATAGTATGGATGCTTTAACCAAGGGGTCATATCAACCGAGGCAAACAAGCGGGAAACTATATGAAGCGGAAAACTTTAACCAAGAGGTCATATCAACTGAGGCAAACAAACGGGAAGGGGATATGGGAAGCTTTAGCCAATGGGTCATATCAACCGAGGCAAACAAGTGAGAAGGGGATAGAAAAAAAAGGAGTTTCAACATCGTCCAACATGAGCTCGAGACAAAATGTGAGGGATTAATTACATATCCCTTTTCCACTTTACGACTCAATAAAAAGAGTAGGCAGAACTCTAAAACATCATGGTGCGTCACGATCTAAGGATAACACGAACGAAATGTGGGGGTTGATTGTAAACCCTTCCGCTCGCCTCTTTTTTAGGACTTCAATAGGGAATGGGAATGGGCCGCCTCTTTTGAGGTCTTTAGCACAAATGTAAACATACTTCAAAATGCCTACACAAAGGTAGGGTTTTAAATAAACCACAAACACAAGTAGCACATAAATGCAGAATTGCCTTAAATAGGTCATTAAATAAACCAGAGGGGCTCCTGACATGATCAGCAATGAAAATTCCCATCATAAATCTCTATTCCTACTTCTCATGGCCTCAGAAAGAAGTAAAATTCCTACTTCTCATGGTATCTAGAAAAGAGGTCAAATATGGAATGATAAAACAAAATCAGAATGATACCAAACGATCAAGAGTTCGTAGCACAACTAGCTAAGTGGAGAAACCCGGAAAACTTTGAGTAACCTTCACCAAACAACAGATAAGAGTCGGAAATCAAATGCTCGGAATAAGTGTCGAAGCATCATCGATGTGAAAATATATCACAATCAGAATCTCAAGCATATCTGCATATCACACAATAAACCTGCATAAGACTCAAATCTCAACAAGTAAAGGTGAATTAAAAATCTCATGTAATCAGATAATCCTAATTTAATTCCTAAAATTGTCTCCTAAAATCTAACATTGTTTTATTAATGTTTTTGTTACATCAACATTTTTTATTAACAAAACTATTATCTAACAATTGTGAAATGAAAAAGCTAAAGAAAAACAAAAAAAAATCTACACAGGGGGGGTTAGGGTCTGGAAACAGGTGGTGTAGTAGAAACAGATGCTAAGCCCAACAGAAATGGGTCCAATGGCATTTTTTGTTCACAATCCTCAACCATTTCCACACAAAAAACTGCAATGGGCCTATGGAGAAGGGTCCGGTCCAATCCCACAATATCCATAAAACTGAATCCAATTCAACATATTTATTTTATTTATCTGGTTTATTAAAATGAAATTAAGAAAAAAAAAATACAAGAAAGAAGAGGATAATGTTTCATATTGGTGGAGAGATAGGGTTAAGAGAATTTGCGGCCTTTGGTCTTCTTCTCAAGAAAAAATGATTGCCTTCTCTCTCTCAAACGGCCGCACGATCTTCTTCTTCTTCTTCTTCTTCTTCTTCTTCTTCTTCTGCTTTCTTCGAGGGACTCCTTTCGTTCCCACTGTTGAACACGGTGTTGCCATCGTGTTATCATCTCTACTCGCAAGTGATACTCAACCCGTTCTTATCTTCATCGCCTCCATTTGCGATATCCAGTGATGTAGTCACCGTTGTTGCTATCCTGGCTTTCTAACCTCCATGTTATCAACATAAACCCCCGCTTAATTTACTTATTGGTCATATATCTGGCGATCAATAGAGGGAACACACGACCCCTAAGAATTCTATTTTCGAAATTCACGGTGCTAACAAAAAGTTGTTGAATGCAAACGCTAGAATCCTCCCTTACGAGCCATAAGCCACCATCAAATTACAGAGGAAATAGAAAGACGATGGGAGATTTGAAGGATCCCAACGCGTACCAACACCGGATGGAGTACACATTGATGAAGATGATGAGAGGGACCTTTTGAATTGAAGTATGCACTTCCTATCAGTCCCTGATATGTGAATCTTTCCTTTACTCTTCTTCTTCTTCTGAATTTTCCTTTTGAATTATCCTCAAATTCGATTGTTGTTGTGTTGTTGTGTGTAAGGAGAATTGAATTATTGTTTTTGTGTTGAAAAGGATGTGGATACATTGATGCATTGGTGATGAAATCGCACGGTGATGATGTTGATGATTTCGATGAATTACATGATGAATAAAAATGATGGAATTGCAGCGAAGAGGATTGAAGATGATGAAGGTTGAAGGATAAAAAAAGAGAGAACTAAGTGAAGTTTTTGTGTCGTGATTCTTCTGAGAAATTGAAGGATGAAGTTTGATCGCAAAGAATTTTCAAAGAGTTTGTGATTTTTGGTGGTGGTGATGTGCAGTTATGGATGAAGATGAAGATTCTCTGAATTTTTTATGAATGATGGTGAGCTCAGAGAGAGAAGAGGGAGCAGAGAAACGTTCTTGAGAATTATGTTTTATCTTTCTGTTAGCTTGGTGTCATACCCCAATTTTTTTAACTAAGATCCCACCCTCCATTTACATTATTGCATAACAAGTGTTCACGAGTGGTTTGACCTATTTTTTTACCAATTCTTGAGTTCAATTTAAAAAATTTATAACTTCTTCCAAATTTGACATTTTTGAGAAATTCGTTTTGCATATGATTCTCCATGACATCATCTACAATTTCTCTTTACAAGTCAAGAGCTGATTATGCTTTGAAAATACACGAAAATAGAAATCGTTTATGAAATTAGTGGAAAAAATCACAAAAAAATGTACTTAGCATCATGTTATTTTTTTTATTTACTATTCTTACCTCTTTACTAAAAAATTATCAAAAATATGTTCTTTTATTAATTTAAATTTATATATTGGTACCATTTATTTCAAAAAAAAAAAGATAAATCTATATAAGTCCTTTTACTTTCTTATATGTATTTTATTTTTTATCTTTTAATTTGAAATTATATTTTCATTTATTTTAATTCAAGAAAAAAATCAAAAATAGTTAATTTAATGTCTCTTTTATTTTCTATTTTCTATTTATTATTATTACTAACACTTTTAGTTTTTATTATTATTATTATTATTATTATTATTATTATTATTATAATTATTATTATTATTATTATTATTATTATTATTATTATTATTATTATTATTATTATTACTATTATTTACTTTGTCCTTTTGTTTTTTTGTGTCAATAAAGAAAAGTTGAGACCACTATAATGTAGTGCAAACACTTCACATGGATTGCCAACTTGTACTTATCAATGGGAAAGAATCATTCTCACACTTCACATGGATTGCCAACTTGAACCTATCAATGGCCAAGAACCATACTCATAAAGTCACATGAATTGACACATTAACACTCATACCTCATTCACCCTATAAATAAGACCTATCTTTCTTTCATTTGAGGGGGAAGATCATAAATCATTCACTAAACTAAGCCAAAACTCTTTTCTTCTTTTTTTCTCTTCATCTTCTTTCAAGGCATATGAGCAACGATTTGCTAAAAATTAATTATGCATGATGTATGTATGAATGTATGAATGTCATCATGTATATGCTGACAAAACAAACGTATGACACTGGGGACAACCAGACAAAACCAACTTAGGTACAACCAATACTCAGCCAAATCATATCTAAGATGAAAATTTCATGAGAAAGTAAGCACCAACTCAGGAAACAAATCCCTATTTCGTTGCTTAACTCTACTGGGAAGGAATATAATCTGAAAACAAATACATCGTAACATATAAATTAGTGCAGATACAAGGATATAATATCCTCCTTCAGGCTTTACCAGAGAACATCACACAGACTTCAATGGGGAAAATAAATGTTTTAAGATCTGTACTCCTATTGGGGATTGCAATACTGATTTCAATAGGGTAGACGAAAACTATATCATCGAGATATCAACTGGGGATCTCGTATTGACTTCATTGGGGAGGGAAACACCAGGTCATCAAGAGGAACCCAAGATACATTCTTCAATACTGAGAGTGATGATTGCACCAACTTCTCTGGGGAGAAATTATGAAACCTCACGGGGGTAGCAATTTTCAGAGAGACCCGTTATCTCAACTTTTCTTGTGGATTTAAGAAGTCAAACCTTACAGTAAGAAATCAAACTTATGGGGATTTTAAATCAAACCCAACACCTGGCGGGAGAAAACCAAAAAAGTTGAAAACAATTTTAACACTTTTTAGAAAAGATATTACCCTAGTCTTGTTGCCTGGAAAACAAACAGCGACAAAAAATGCTAGCACTGCAAAGGGCGATGCTTTACAAATGATTTCATCTTCGCATGCAAAAGGGAAAAGACTTTTGTCATGTGAGCGCAAACTTTACTGGGGAATCTAGGGTAGAGATCTCATATCATGCAAACCCGAAATTAAAATGAACCAAGACTTGACTGGGGAAAAATGGCATCACAAACCCAACACCGCACCATACATCCATTGGTATTATCTTCAATTATCTTATAAGCATAAGAATATCATACTCATTCCAATAAAAGTGACCTGAGAGAGCCTTCCTGGGGGATTCAGACTTCCAAACTTTTAGGGTTCGTCCATTCTTGGAGTCATTATTTTTGTTCTCCTTGAGTCACAAAATCTAAAGTAAAAAGTAATTTGCAAATTCTTTTCGAAAAAACAATTTTTTTTATATAATTTGTTTGCTTTTAAAATTACTATCAATAATAAATGAAGTCATTGTAAGCAGAATAAAATAAGAATTGCAAAGAATTGGGTAAAAGCTCAAAATTTATTAATAGAATGGTAGTCTGCAAATGGCGAGAATCCATAGATGATTACAAAGTTTGGAAAATGGTAATATTCCTTAGAAAAGATACATTGAAATACAATGACCAATATTCTCCCTAACAACTTTGAATTCCTGAGCAAAGACTTTGGTTAAAGATCAGTGAGGATCTAAAAATATTGTTGCTTCAACGATCATGTCTTGTCTGATGTAGTTACTTTCCAGAAAATCCCTACCTTTTTCCTAGATTGCCCTTGCGGGTTTTCAACCTACCGAAAACATTTATTATGTTTATGTCTCTAATTTTTTCCTAGACCGCCCTTTAAGGTTTTTGGCCTATCGTGATGCTCCTTTTTGCCTAAGTCTCCCTTTCGGGTTTTCGTCTTAGCGAGCTGTTCTTTTTATTTTTCTAGGCAAAGTATTTCTTGACTGCGTCAACATTCACGGGACATGGGAACTCCTCACCATCCATAGTTTCAAGAATCAATGCACCGCTAGAGAAGGCTTTCTTGACAACATATGGACCTTCAAAATTGGGAGCCCACTTGCCCCTAGAATCAGCGTTAAAAGACATGATCTTCCTAAGCACGCGGTCACCTTCTCTGAATTCACGAGGTTTGACCTTCTTATCAAAATCTCTCTTCATTCTCTTCTGGTATAACTGACCATGACATAAAGTCGTTATTCTTTTCTCTTCAATCAAATTCAACTGGTCAAACTTGTTATGGACCCATTCATCCTCTGACAACTTGGTTTCCATTATCACGCGTAAGGAGGGAATCTAAACCTCAACGAGGAGCACTGCTTCCAATCCATACATAAGAGAAAACGAGGTTGCCCCTGTTGAAGTGCAGACAGATGTTCGATACCCAAGCAAAGAAAAAGGGAGCATCTCATGCCAATCTTTATAAGTGACAACCATTTTCTGGATGATCTTCTTGATGTTCTTATTAAAAGCTTCAACAGCCCCATTTATCTTTGGCCTATAAGGAGATGAATTTTGGTGGACAATCCTGAACTCTTCACAAAGTTCCATCATCAGCTTGTTATTCAGATTTGAGCCGTTGTCGGTGATAATCCTGCTTGGCACACCATACCGATATATTATATTATTCTTGATAAAACTCACTACCACCTATTTAGTGACATTAGCATATGAAGCTACTTCCCCCCACTTCGTGAAGTAGTCAATTGCCACCAAGATAAAGCGATGTCCATTCGATGCCTTTGGTTCAATCATCCCAAGCATGTCAATACACTACATAGATAAAGGCAATGGGGATGAAATAACATTGAGAAGCATTGGAGGCGTATCAATTTTGTCAGCATAAATCTAGCATTTATGGCACTTCTTTGAAAATTTGTAATAGTTAGATTCCATTGTCAGCCAATAATAACATGCCCTAAGCATCTTCTTTGCCATCGAATGTCCATTAGCATGGGTACCAAAAGAACCTTCATGGATTTCATGCACCAACATGTCTTCTTCGTGTCTATTCATGCATCTGAGCAAGACCGTGTCATAATTTCTTTTGTATAGCACATCTTCATTGAGGAGAAATCTGCCTGCAAACCTTCTCAATGTCTTTCTATCTTTATTTGACGCACCAGTCGGGTATTCCTGAGTCTGGAGAAAATGCTTGATATCATAATACCAAGTTTTTTCATCTGAACTTCCTCTGCTGCAAACACATGAACCGGTCTATCTAAACGTCGCACCGTGATACGAGGCACATCGTTCCAAGTATTCACTTGATACATAGAAGCCAGAGTTTCCAAGGCATCCTCCATTTGAATTTCGTCTCTGGGAATATGATGAAATTCAACTTTGTTAAAGAAGGGTAGTAATCTTCTAGCATAATCTTTGTAAGGGATCAAGCCAGGGTGACGAGCATCCCATTCTCCTTTAATCTTATTAACTACCAAAGTTGAATCACCATACACATCTAGAACTTTGATTCTGAGATCAATGGCTTCCTCGAGACCCATGATTCAAGCTTCATACTCCGCCATATTATTGGTACAATCAAATGCCAGCCTTGCGGTAAAAGGAATGTGTGATCCATGAGGAGTGATAATTACGGCGCCAATTCCTTTCCCATAAGCATTCATAGCTCCATCAAATACCATACCCCATCGGGATTCAGGATCAAGACCTTCCCCAAACAAAGGTTCATCACAATCTTTTGCTTTCAAGAGCATCACATCCTCATCAGGGAAATCAAACTTGATAGATTGATGATCATCAACTGTTTGGTGAGCAAGATAATCCGCTAGCACACTGCTTTTTATAGCCTTCTGGGTGCAGTATTCAATATCGTATTCAGACAACAACATCTACCAACGAGCAATTCTCCCAGTAAGGACATTCTTTTCAAAGATATACTTAATTGGATCCATTTTGGAAATCAACCAAGTAGTATGATTCAACATATATTGTCGCAACCGCTTTACAACCCAGGCCAGAGCACATGTCTTTTCCAGCATAGAATATTGAGACTCACAATCAGTAAATTTCTTACTGAGATAGTAGATGTAATATTCTTTCTTTCTTGTTTCATCCTGTTGTCCCAAAATACAACCCATAGAATTATCCAACACTGTCAGATACATGATCAATGGTCTTCCTTCAACGAGAGGGAGCAAGATAGGAGGTTCAAGAAGATATTCTTTGCTCCTTTCAAATTCCCTTTGGCAATCATTCGTCCACACACAACCCTGATCTTTCTTTAACAACTTAAAGATCGGTTAACACGTTGCAGTCATGTGGGAAATGAATCTGGAAATGTAATTTAACCGCCTAAGGAAGCCTCTAACTTGCTTTTAAGTCCTTGGCGCGGGCATTTCTTAAATTTATTTGACTTTATCAGGGTCAACTTCAATTCCTTTTTGGCTGACAATGAAATCTAGAAATTTCCCTGACCGGACACCGAAGGTTCATTTGTTTGGATTCAAGCGAAGATGATACTTCCTCAACCGCTGAAACAACTTTAACAAATCTTCCACATGCCTTTCTTCAGCCTGTGATTTAGAAATCATGTCATCAACATATAACTTGATTTCCTTGTGCATCAGATCATGAAATAGGGTTATCATAGCCCTCTGGTATAATGCACCAGCGCTCTTCAACCCGAAGGGAATCACTCTGTAATAGAATGATCCCTAGGGTGTGATAAACGTTGTTTTTTCCATGTCCTCGGGAGCCATTCTTATTTGATTATATCCGGAAAATCTGTCCATGAACGAGAATACTTTGAATTTTGTTATACGATTAACCAATATATCAATATGTGGCAATGGAAAATAATCTTTTGGACTTGCTTTATTTAGATATTTGTAATATACGCAAATGTGAACTTTTCCGTCTTTCTTTGGTACAAGTACAATATTGGCAATCCATTAAGGGTACACTGATGTCATAAGAAAATCGGCATTAATCTGCTTTAACACCTCTTTTTTGGTTTTCTGTGCCATATCAGGGTGAGTTCTTCTCAACTTCTACTTGACTGGCGGGCACTCTGGCTTCAAAGGCAAATTATGCTTCACAATATCAGTATTTATACCAGGAATATCTTGGTATGACCAAGCAGAGATGTCCACATACTCTTTCAGTAACTCAGTCAACTTGCTTTTCATATCAAGATGCAAAAATGCCACAATTTTAACTTCCTTTGAACCCAAATTGATTGTCTCTAACGACTCTTTATACGGATGAATGGCATTTTCCTCACGCTCGAGTAACCGTGAAACCTCTTCTATAATCTCATCATATTCTTCTTCTTTGGTCCCATACACAGGATATTCAAAGTTGGGAGAGGGTGCAGGGTCATTGTATTCAACAGGTTTTTTAATTAATCTGCACATGTGATTTATGATTGCTTTTAGAAACTGACACATATATCAAGTGATTATGCAGATTTATTTACAGTTATTATTTATTCAAAATGAAAGGGTTTTTTCTGATTACCATTTTCCAAGAAAAAACAGAAAATAAAAACACAATTTGAGAGTTAAAGACAACTTTTATTTATGATTTTAATGATCAAAGCAAACAGATAAACCCATAAAATATTAACTTTCACCTTGGGCAGAGTGAAAGCTTTTTGAAAAGATAAACGAAACAAATTACTTTGAGACATGGATGCAAGAGGGAACAACAAAAGTGACCCAGTTCTAGATTCTGACTTCAGGCGTCACATAATTCAGCATCTCCTGTTCTTCTTCATCCTCCACAATAACATTATCTCTAGAAATTGTTGGGTGAAGGTATCCTCCGCTGTGGAAAATATCCTAATAGCTTCTCATAGTAGACTTCAGCTTCAAGTTTTCACCTTTGCCATTCTTCGCAGAAAATCCCAAACCAGCCCTATTCTTGTTCACCGGTGGATTAACAATTTGTCCCCATACTTTTCTTGAGCCATTATGCGCAACCTGCTGAGCATATTTAAATGAAGCCATAAAATTCTCATTCTCTCTTATGTTATCAATGGATAAAGCTTTGAACTACATTCCAATAGCAGCTTCATCTGCTTCCACAACACTGAAAGATGATAAATGAGATATCAGCAATGCTTGCTCTCCATTTATAATGACCACCTTTCCTTCTCGCACGAACTTCAACTTTTGGTGCAGATTTGAAGTGACAACCCTTGCCTCATGTATCCATGGTCGTCCCAATAAGCAGCTATATGTGGGTACAATATCCATGACTTGGAAAGTAATCTGGAAAAGGTGCAGGCCTGTGTGGATAGGCAGATCCACTTCCCCAATAACAGACTTCCTTAATCCATCAAAAGTTATTACAATAGTACCACTTAGGCGCACGGGAGCCCCTTGATACTTCATATTTATCAGTGTGCTCCTCAGTATGACATTTAAGGCAGGCCCATTATCAATCAGCACATTTGACAATGAATCATTTTTACAGTTCATGGATATATGGAGAGCCAAATTTTGATTTCTCCTTTCGTCAGGCAATTCATCAACGCAAAAGCTTAGGTTATTACAGGACATAATATTACCTACCACACTACTGAATTGATCTAACGGCATATCACACTCCATGAAGGCTTGATCCAACACCCGCATTAAAGATTCTCTATGGGCAGTAGAATTCATCAATAATGCTAGGATAGATATCTTTGAAGGAGTTTGCAATATTTGATCTACAATTCTGTAGTCGCTCATTTTGATAATCTTCAGAATATCATCCATATCTTTCTCCAGGGTAGCACCACTGGACTCCCCTACAGATTTCTTATTCTCAACACTTTCCATAACTTTCTTACTAGTATTATCATTTTCTCGAACAACCGGTGAAAATACACGACCATTGCGGGTCACTCTACCAGTATTAGAAATATTCTTGATATTAGACTAAGGCTGGATGGGAACTTCTATACCATCCTCTAAAATAGTAGCATTGTACTTGTACGATACAACTTTGTCTGATTTGTAAGGAATGGGCCTTGGCAAGCAAATCACCACTGGGGCAACAACTGGCTTGCTACAATATTCAATCTCAACAAGGGCAGAATCATTAAAACAAGGCACAATTACGTTTACAACTTCCTCATAAAATTTTGGTACCAAAGAATCCTCTCTAGAGAACATATCCTCATCTGAGGAAAAGAATTCATCCGCAGAAGCATATTCATCATCCGATTCAACCTCAGCCAAGCAAACTTCAATCTTATTAACCTCAAGGTAATCATCTCTTTGGCTTGAAACCTTGATATTTCCATTATCCAATAACAATTGAATACCTCTTCTTACAATGGAACATCCTCCGGAATCCCTGCAGCAAACCCGACAAGATCTATTGTAGTGCTCTACCTTACCATCCATGTGGCAAAAAGTAGCATGCAATTGCACGAGATCGTCATTCATATGGTCCACGTCAAAGATCCGAAACTCTCCGGTACATCCAAAGACCATGTTCACTTCTTCCTCATATTCTTCTCTAGGCCCGATTATATGGAGAAGGCCCTCATCCATCGTTTCCTATAAATCAACCTTTATCTTATCGCAACCTTGTATATTAGTACTACAGATACCACAACCAGCATGGTCATGAGTATAGTAACAAAACTCTGAAAGGTTTGCATGCGTCTTTACCAAGTCTCCTCCGACCAAGTTAATATCATAAATGTGGAAGTCCCCTGGACAACAAGCAACCATGTTGACAGTATTCTCTCCTCTATACTTTGCCCGAGGATTATCTTTGACATTAGAACTGACATCCTTAAAGGACAAAAGGCCAGATCTCACCATTCTCTGTACCTCCGATTTCATGGGATAATAGTTTGCCACATTTTTCCCTGGTGCACCTTGATGGAAAGCGCACGTCTGATCTGCCTTACAGTACCAAGGCAAAGGTGAGGGTATAGCACGGGGTGGTCTAGTCTGGACCAACTTTTTCTGGATCAATGGTGGGAGTAAATTTGCATAGCTCATGGGGATAGAGTCAAAATCCTCTCTCCTATGATTCTGCCCTTGATTTCCTTGAGGGGCTGGTCATTGATAAGCGACTGTAGTCGGATCTATATTAACAATTGGAATTACCGAGGCAATCTGTTGATAGGGCTGATGATTTCTTCTAGAGTGATTAACCCTTATCTCTTGAATAACAATATTTGTCTCTCCTTCTTTATTTTTAGAAAATCCATATGATGGTTTCTTCATTATTGTACCCCAAAATTTTTCCTCCTATTTTTACTCAAAACATATTCCTAGAGGTCCTCAATTGCTCAAGTTGACTAAGGATTGACCAAACAAATCCTCCTTCTAAGACAATGAGCTTCAAACTAGGGTTTCACTCCTCATCAAGATGTTTGAGTTCCAAGGGTCCTAAATGACTTCAATTTCCATAATATGTTCTCAAGATCATCCATGCCAAGTTTCATGCCTTGCACAAGGAGTTTGCTCAGTCAACTGCTCAAATGCCTGAAAATCAACTATGTTAGGTCAAAAGTCAATTGTGACCCTTATACAGTCAAACTTCAAGATTTTTGGTCAACATCAACATTTTGAAGTAATATCCATCATTTTATCAAGGGTTTATCATGATTCCTCAAGGAATTCCCCAAATTCATCAAAAGTCAAAAGTTGCTAAATTAGGGTTTTTATAGGAAAAGTCAACCAAACTTTGACTAGGCATAGCTTTCTCATACTTTATCAGAAATTTCTCATCCAAGGCTCATTTTGAAGATAATTCAATTCCCTACAACTTATATTCATCCCTCAAGTTCAAAAAATTCACTCATGAAAAGATATAAATTTAGACATTATAGGTCATTTCAAAAAGTCAACAAAAATACCTTTTGTGTCAAAGCTTCTTACATGAACATGGAAGATCCAACTGAGATGAAACTAAAAATTTTGCTTAAGGGAGATCCTAAGCTTTCTAAAAAGTCAAAGAATTCCCTCTTAGGGTCAAAATTGAGAGAGATCTTCATGGTCAAAGTTGGCCATTTTTGGAAATTTGCCCAAAGTCAACAATGCTCAAAATTGCATTTTTTTCCCACATGGGCCCATCTTTTCAAGATTGAATCTCAATCCTAGCATCATCCACGACCTATGGGATCCCCCATGCATTATTCACTCATTTATTTAATTTATTTTGATTTTTATTCATTTGAAAATCAAATAAATTTAAATAAAGTGAAATTAAATCAAATTTGTGGAATGAGATTTGTTTTGCATTGAATTATAGATCTCATGTGCTGTCAATGATCAAGAAAATCCTGCCAAGCCAAAAACAAGAGGAAATATCCAATTTTGAAAAGATTTGAATCAAAACTTCAAGACCATCAATCTTTTGATTCTTTCCAAATTTATTGCCCCAATTTGATTCAGTACTTATAACAATGCTTTGTGAACCCTAAAGGGAGCATTTTCACGCGCAACCTGCCTCAAGAGAATCGATATCAAGCTTCCAAAAATTCCAAAAATTTCATTCATACATTATAAATATGATTTGACTGTATTTTTGTGTTCATAATCATCACATGAATGTTTCTAGATAGTCCAATTTGAGCTTGAGTGCAGATATAATCATTTGCCATTGTTAGGGTTTCGAAGCTTCAAATTGGGGAACCCTAGCTAGAGGTAAAATTGGACAAAATTAAGGGGCCCTTGGTGTTCAGGGGATGATTTGCAGTCAAACCATGTATTTGGATGGAATTTATTATGCTTGAATCATGTTTTAGAATGTTACAGGTTTGCAGCTACGAACAAAATCGGTCACTATAGCCTATAGTGACGGAAACAACTATAGGTAAATGTCCATCACCTAAAATGATGGATCAGTGAAGAAGGTGATGGTGTGGTGTTCAAGGATTGGTTCATTCAAACAGAGGGGACCCACCAGGAGGCGCGCGTGTGACAAGCTAGGCATAACACTTTATTTACTTTATGTTTATTTTGTGTTATTAAAATCAATGAATGAGTTAACTAGCACAGATGGTCAAGGAAGGGAGGTGTAAAGAAAATGTCATGGGTTCGATCCCAAGCGTGTGCTTTTGTATTTTTCTTGGTATTTCTTTGCAGATCCAATGCGTGACACAACCCAGCACTCACCATGCACCTCAAGATCCATCACCATTGGATCAACCTTGCCCAGATTCAAACGTCCAGCAAAGAGCAATGCATGGTATACTCCCTGAAGGTGAACCACACCAAATCAGGCGCAGCCTTGGGCCACCAACAGGATTGGGCTTGGACAAATTCAATTTACACCTCCCAGAATTACTTTCACACCAGGCCCATTATTTCTTTTTTAATTTATTTTATTTGCTTTAATTATTTGTTTAATTATTTTTTACAAAACAAAATAAATTTTTTTAATTAAATCAAAAATCACAAAAAACATGAGAATTAGACTTTTTTTCATAGAATATTTTTTCATTAATTCATTAGTAATTAGGATAACTTAAATTCTTTTTTAAAAATAATTATAAATTAGATTAATTTGCAAAATTAATTATTCTTTTTCAAAAAATCCAAAAACTATTTTTCCTTCATTCACTAATTAAATATCTTTGAATTTAATTTTAGTTCCGTATTTAATTTTGTCGCGCGCATTTATTTCATTATTTTTCTAATTAATGTAATTGCTCCGAGTTTGTAATAGTGTTAACTTAGGTTCATTATTGTCTTTATTTACTGTTTTCCCCGGTTTTTGGTTATGTAACCCCCTCCCCGAAGCCTTGTAATAGCGTAGATTTACTTTTCCGCTTTTAATTTTCTGCAACATTAAACTGTTAGATGATTGATAATAGGATTGTATGCAAAAGATCATAATTTCAAATAGTACAAAACCCTAACTGTGCAAAGATAATTAACTAAAAAAACAAACACTTGCACATATTCACTCCTAGGGTTTGCCCCACTTCGGTTGCTTTCGGTAAACGGTCATGAAGTATAGGGAGTCTTAGTGGTTTTCCTCTAGTCCCAAAAGATAAAAAATGACCCATTCGAATGTTGCCTCGGAAAAATCTTTAGGACTTTAGGGTAACTACTAAGGTTTCCTAACCATTTCTTTAGTGATCGTAATTGTCCCTTTCTGTCCCTTTCTATTGTCCCTTAAACTCCAACGATGGAGCTACCTACTCCTTAATAGTAGGATAGCGCTGTCTAAAGGAAATAACAAAATGAATAGACCATTTTTCGAGTAGGTAGAAACTTCTGTATACTTGCTCAAGTAAACTTTTTACACATACCCTTTCAAACAAGCTCTTCAAATAAAGTTTTCAAAAACATTTTATCACACCCTTGAGAACTAATACAAGGGTTACCATAAAGTGAAATGCCGCACTAAGGAAAATTTCAAAAAAAATTCAAAAACACAAGCACAAAATCCATTTAAGAATGAGCAAGTACCTAAGAGCCCGTGGAAAACCACAGATGGAAAGGGTGCTAACACCTTCCCTTTCTATAATCTACCCCCGTACTCAGAAACATCTCGAAAAAGGTTTTTTCTGTTCTTTTACCTTTTTCCTTTGTTGGATGAAATAAAAGTCGGTGGCGACTCTTGCTTACCGCGATATTTGCAGGAAAAAATGCAAACTAGTATAACAGTCAGTTCTCCCACCGTATTACATTCACACTGTCATAATTTTCACTTCTAGTCAGACGACCTTCTCTTACAACTTCTTCCAAATGGACGCTCATCCCCACCATCTCGGTAAAATAACTGGGTGCACTCGCCACCATTCTTTCATAATAGAATGCACCTAGAGTCTTCAGAAAAATCTTCGTTATTTCTTTTTCTTCCATTGGACGAATCATCTAGGCAGCCACTTCACGCCATCTCTGTGCATATTCCTTAAATGACTCCTTGTCCTTCTAGACCATTTCCTTGAGTTTATCACGGTCAAGCGCCATGTCCACTTTGTATTTGTATTGTCCGATAAATGCTTCACCCAAGTCATTGAAAGAATGAATATTGGCACTGTCCAGGCTCATGTATCATTTCAACGCTACAGCAATTAAACTGTCTTGAAAGAAATAAATCAACAAGCGTTGATCATCGGTATGAGTAGACATTCTCCTCACATATATCACTAAATGAGAACGAGGGTAAGTGTTGCCCTTGTACTTTTCAAACTCTAGTACTTTGAACTTTGTAGGTATTTTCACATTTGGAACCAAACACATATCATTCATATTCTGCCCAAATAGTTCTTTTCCTTTGAGGGGCTTCAACTCTTTCTGCATCTTATCAACTTGATATAGAAACCCAAGCTTTCACTTGATCCATCCGATCATAGAAACCCAAGCTTTCACTTGGTTCAGGAATAGGACGATACACTTCATCATTAGCAAATGGTACAACATTCACCGAGGGAGGTGCAACATATTGAATCTCATTTCTAGCAGCAGGGGTAATATGCACCACAGGAGGTGCATGAGTAGCAGTAGCCTGAGCAAGTGGAGCAAATTGAGCATCCTGATTAAAAACTTTCGGCATAAAGTTCTCTGGCATTCCCCAGGGATAATCTTGAGGAAAACGATTTTGAACAACAGCAGTTAGAGTAGCAGAAACAGGAACAGTCGGAGCTTCAGAAGTAATTGTTGTCTATTGAGGTTGAGCAAGTGGTGGCTGATTCTGAGAAGCCACCAACGATTCCATCCGAGACGTAAGATTGGCCATACCGGCCTTCAGAGCAGAAACTTCTTCGTGATGCTCGCGATTCTCTTGTTCTGGATTATCCATTTTCTTTCTATAATTGGCCCGAGTATTGTACTGGTGAGACAACTTGCTATATGAAGTAATGAAGCTCAGTAAGACACCTGGATATGAATAAAAATGCAAGAAGTAAGTACAATATGATTCATGATATGCAATGCGCATGATTTATTTTATATTAATATTTCAAGGAACTCAAAGATTTATAGACAATTTGAAAATATCAAAGTACGAACACATTTGTAATATTGAAAATTTTATTATAATAACTTTAAAACAGATTACAACTTTATAGTACAAGTTTGAATAATCCCAAGTACAAGATGAAGATAAAGTCTAAAATCCTATAAAAGAAAAGCTTATGAAGATCACTTCACACACTGATGCTTTCCCGTGAGTCTTGAAATCTGAGCCTTCAACCGCTTGTTCTCTTCTGCATACCCATCGATGACTACTTTCCATTCACCAGAGTCAGGAATTAAGCAACTAGGTCCTGAATGATATCTAGAGGAAAATAAATCCTCTTTCCTCTCCATCGTCTCTATATCACGGCTCTCTAGAATCTCGATCAGGTTATCTTTCTCCTTCAGGTCTGCTCGGTAGAATACTTCTAAAGTCTGGCACT